>JBAMIG010000007.1:8489787-8513426 GCA_037177335.1 Kiunga ballochi | reverse complement strand
ACGCCAGAGCTGGGACTTGAACCACTAACTCACTGGTTACAAATTGACCCGCTCTACTACATGCGCCACAGCCGCCCAAACTTTTGGTATTGAGACGTCGCTTGAGGCGTGTGAAAGCTTTTGCTGTTGACAAAATGAGAACTGTTGGGCTCAGATACGTTCCTGTCTTCGACCCATCAGTCTTCTGCTTTTCACCAGTTTGAACAAGTGTCTGTTGGACATCTAAAGCCATGTTCCCCCAGAGACCACAATTATTATCTTATTTTTGCTTTAGGACAACCGATTCTTACTATTTCTTATTCTTTCACCTATTTACAGCAGCTATCCTCAGGTCTGGTTCCTAAACATTGTAAACATGCCATAGTCCAAGCTAAAAATCCTACCAGCCTGTTCAATGTGTGTTGATTATCCCAACTAAATAATGATTGGATTTAGCCATTCCTAGTGACTTTTAGGACATCCTACAGCTACTTTTCTCACTGAGGAGCACTGGTCTGCTGTTCACAATGTATTTGTGCCTCTCTCTTTTAACTCTGTTTAGAGTAGAATTGCCCCAGAACGTTCCTAGTTTGATATGATTAAGTTCACAGTGGTTTGTGGATAACAATGAGCGAAGCAGTTGTAAATGGACCAAAAATGGTGTCTTTGACTTTGACTTTCCAGTATTTCCATTTGGTCTTTGGTAGTTTTTCCCTTTAAGTTCATAAGAGTTTTTCTCTGGCTCATGTCAAAACATAGAGCGGGGGTATCAAACTCAGGTCCTCATGGGCCGATATCCAGCAGGTTTTTGTTGTCTCAATGCTCTGACACAGCATGACAAAAATTGCTTAATAGGTTGACAAGAAGTAGTTGGATCTATTTGGTTAGCAGCAGGTGTATTAGTACAGGTAAACAGCAAAACTTTCTGGATTCCGGCCCTCAAGGACAGGATCTTGACACCCCTGCCCCTAGAGTTCTCACCCCTAGTGAAAACACTAGAGTATCCTAGGGATGCAAATATTTCTACTTGAGGCAGGATCACATTCTCAATCATGAGAAAGCTCATCACTGAAGACCATAATCCTGAATGTGAAAATTTTGAGTCTCACCTCAGTCGATTTACAGTGACCTGCAAACACTAATTAAGCATCAGGGCTAGGAGAAAGACGTTTTAAAGTGTGTGTGTAATAACACTGAATTTATACCTGAACATTTTGAAATACTTTCCCCAGTGTATTTGCAATCACAATCTGAACCCTCTAAAGCTCCCACTAGACTCAGACCTAATCTAAAATTCTAGTCAGGAAATATAAAAAAAAACTTTTTATGTTAATCGTAGAGTTTTGTAATTGAGGTTTGAGCCCCATATGGAAACCGTTGTTAAGCTGCAGTGAGGGGCAGACAAGTCAGGCTGTCAGAACAGCATGCTAGAACCTGAAATGGTGACGGGTCTGATGTAGATGAACACGGCGAGCCAGCAGGAAGGTTTTCAGCGAGACAGGGTTATGAGCAAAGCACTGTAGGAACAAAACTGACTGTGAGGAAAAAGATGAGTACATTGAGGCTGGAGACCAGAAGCACATGCAGTGCAAAGAAATTACTGACTCTCAAGACAGAAAAGAGTAGTCGGCCATGACATTTTACCACAAGTAATAACTGACAGCCTGTCGAGCAGGTGAGGGCTAAGCAGGTATATGCTGCTGAGCTTGACTGGGACTTTTTTCCCAGGTGTTCATGTGAAGAGGAAATATAGAATATCATGCCCAGATGACACTGTAGCATTAAGGGAGACAGGAAATCCAAATAAGACCACAAAGAGGTGAAAACAACTCATAAAAACTCAGAGAAAAAGAGGAGTGTGAACATACACATGAATAATGTTTTCCAATACAAAGACAGAAGTAGTGACATACTTGAACGTATATTATTCTTTTCCAAACAAAGGATAAGAACAGCCTTGATTTTCAGACGGCATCATTAGATATTGATGCCCTTGTCGATGATCAACATGTTTTTTTGTGTTTTTCTTTGACTGAAAAAAAGCTATAGCCTCACTCTAAATATCTGTTGCATTATTATACGATATAATGTTCTATCAAGCTGAAATCCCTCTAACAATGTGTTTTTTTTATTAATCATGCTACTAAACGTCCTTCATGGCCTGTTTTTACTATGATATTTTTTCCCAATGGGTGTCATTCCAATCACCACTCTTTTACTTGACTCCTAATTTAATCTGTGAACACATTAAGATCACTTCTCAAACATGAAAATAATTTAACTTCCAAAATTTTTTGGATATTTTATTTTTTCGTTTTCTATACCATTTAATCCAATAACTTATCGCTATAATTATCAAACAAGAGGAAGAGCACACCATAAACGGGTCATCTGTCCATCATAGGGCTTCAGAAAAATGTAAAAAAGTCAAATCTGTGCAGAGCCACAAAGTATCTCTCAAATCTCGCAGGGTCTCATGTGGCAACCCTCATATGTGCATTAGATGCACAAGATTCCTGCAGAGATCAACAAATCGGTAGCCTCAAACTAAACCTTAACAAAAGGTCCGCAACAAACCTATTCCCAAAACATAAACGATGTCAAAACAAACCCATCCATTTATACTCTCTCCCATTGGCCTGCATCTTGCTTTCTACACATTCATGGATATGGCAGATAAGAATTTAAATCACCACAAATAGGCAGGAGGGCTCATTCCCCATATGGCAGAAATAAAATACTCCTATTCCAAAAGATCTGCGGTATAAAACCCAGGCACCGTGTGGAGTATTGCTAGCTGTGCAAACACAAGTGCTCAGAATTATCTGCTGTGTAATAGTTTTAAACAAGGAAATGCTAAGTCTCCATCAGCTGTATTTATCTATTAAAAACAGCTAACATTTCCATGAAACCGCTTGTAGAGTACTGCAATTGCTTTCAATTACTGGAGACTGGTTATTCACGCACACCAAGCCACCAAAAGTGGGTTAAAATCCAATTAGGAAATCTTAAAGGAACATTGGTGGGTGATGAATTAAGTCTAGCTGTAGTTCAGTCCTATTATGTTTTGGAAATAGAGAAGAAATGAGCTAACATTGAAAAATAGCTGCATTTAAATCATACTGCAGACTGGAAAACAGTGTAAGATATGTACATAAAAATAAATGTCATTTAATTGGATTAACAGGATCAAACTTTAATAAAGTTACATCTTTTTTTTAATCTAAAGTGTGACTTATTTATTTTATTTCTATTTTGTGGTTCTGTTTTGTTACCAAAAAGAAGCACAAAACAAAAGTTTTATGGGAAACCATCCTTCACACAAATCAATAATTGCTATATTGGGTTTGAACAGTTTCTGAGTGACACTAAAGCCTTTGGAGAGCTGTAAGAAATGGCTCTTCTAAGGGAGACGAATGAATGAGGCAAAAAAAAAATCCATTAATATTAATCCATAAAGTTTCACACATTTCTTGACTGCGTGTTTGCTTTTGCATATTTTGTATTTCATCCAAGTTGTTCAGATACTTGTTAAAGTATCTTCAGTTAACTTGTCTGTTTTTGCAGATATTTGAGCTACAACAAGATAACTGTCCTGATGCCTGGTGTGTTCAAAGACCTGCACAAGCTGGAATGGCTGTACGTCAGCAGGGTTATACTGCAGCATCTTGCTTTTTTTTTTTTTTTTACCTACCCATGTTTGTATTGTTTACAGGGAATCTGTTACACATCTATATATCTATATATATATATGTATAAAATACAATAAGACTTAAACTGTATTCTGTTTGTTGTTGTAGGATCCTAGAAAACAACGACATCCATCAGATATCCGCCATGACATTTTCAGGACTAAACTCCCTTGTTTTACTGTGAGTTTTTTCCCTATAAACGACTTTATCTTTTTCTTTTATTTGCTATATTTTCCATAAATTCAGATCATTTGGTGTCATTGCTGAGACTGCATAAATGCCTCTTTCTATAAACATGAACAAATTGCGTAACACATTATTTCATTTTGTCTAACTGATTGACAGGGTTTTGTTGAACAACTCTTTGACAGAGTTTGATGACATTTGTCAAGAAATGCCCAGACTGAACTGGCTGTAAGTAGGATGTCAAAAAAGCCAAGTTGCCAAGTTGACATACAAGCGACAAGTCGTCTGATGAGTTTACTCTATCTGTATCTGTTTTAATCTGTCTGTACATGCTTTGTGTATGTGTGTGCTTATAATGGCCTTGCAGGGATTTGGAAGGAAATCTCATTGAAATGATTGGAAATATCTCCTTCCATTCCTGCAGCATGCTGACGGTTCTGTGAGTATAAATTTCCATAAAGTATTCCATGAAAGAGGGAAGGTTTTTGCTTTGAAATGTCTGTACAGGATGAGACTTGCAAATCAGTTTTACCAGAATTGATTGCAGCTTCAAGCTCATGAGTGGCATCGATCCTGACAGTTCATTAAATAGGATTAAGAAAGGTCAAAAAAGAAGTGGTGTTTAAACCTGTTTTGTATTTATTGCTTTTCTCCAGAGTGTTACAGCGAAACAGGATCAGCTACATCCACGAACAGGCTTTCTCCGTCCTTCAAAAGCTTGGAGAATTGTAAGTGCTTCCTTTTTTCCTGTCTACATTGATTGTGTTGACAGGCTTTACAAAGAGAAAAACAAAAGGCACAACTTTAAAGATTTCAACAAAACAAAGCTGAATTTGTTTAAGTAGTGTAGGCTGTAGATAATTTAGCTTTTTTTCAATATGATGGCTGCAGAAAATCAAATGGCAACATTCACGGTCTGTGTGGGACCTGTCCGCTGCAGTGTGTAAACTTAAAATGCTGCTGAAAACGGCAACATCAACGACATCATTTCTGGCATCTAATAATATTACATTTAGAATGAAGGCCTCATTTCACAAAGTTTTATCTCCTTGTTAATAACAACCATTTGATGCAGTGAAGATGGCCATTTGGAGCGACTCATTTGTTGCTGAGAGCTGCTACAGTGGTTAATTTTGTTCATAAGCTAAAAAAAAAATTCCCAGTGGCCTTTGTAGCTTTTGGTCTTTGGATTATCTTTTTTTAAAAAAAACAGGAATTAAAAACAGAAACAAGTGTGGCTGCTTCATTTATACTTAAAAAGACACAAAACCAATTGGACTGACAAATTCCTGTCTATCTGTGGAAATTACATTTCTTTAACCAAATATAAAAAAACAGCCTCCTTTCATTTATTTTTTGATAAACAAAATCAAAATCCCCACAGAGCAAACATATAGAGGCTTCTTTTTTCATATAAGGCTAGTTGTTGTCACAGCATGAAAAAAGATTCAATTTTGATGCACTGGGCTCACAAGAGATGAGATACACTGTCAGATGCTAGTGTGTTCAGATAACAGTTGACAGCTGGGCTTTTTCGCTTCCAGTCTTAAGCTGAGAATATACTTGCATTTCAACCAGGTATTTTAAAAGCAACCAGCTTTCTTCACTACACTGTGCATTAACAAACTCAGACCAGACAGAGTAGGCAAATTTGGAGGGACAAACTTACACAACTGACCATGCCGACAATAGTGAAACTAAGTCATTTGGTTAATTTTTTTATCAAAAGTATGATATCACTTCAGGTAAATGACAGCAGCAGTACAGTAAATGGTTTGTAAAGAGTTTATTACCTTAATTTGCTATTACTACTGTCAACCCTGTGACCTTAAACAGAATAAAAGCATCTTTTCTTTCTAAAACATTTATCACTGAAAATGAAACATTAGGAAAAAAAAACATAAAAACACAGTGGTGTGTATCATGAGATGAAAGGAATGCAAAAAAGGAGATTATAGGTTTTGTTAATTTACATGGAATAAGCATCAACATATCATCAATATGAAGAGAATTTTTATTATTCCCTGTTTATGCTTCAGTCACATTAAGAGATGAAGTGTTCTTCAGTCAGCTCGTATGGCATCAGAGTAGAAATTTGCTCACATGAGCTTTATGTGGTAAAATATACAATAATATCTAAACAAATTTGTCTCATTTTAATTTTTGAACAAAAAAAACCCATGCAATTTTATAACTTTTTAACTTACTTTACATAAAAAGCACCTTGTGTGTGTGTTTTAATTTTTGTTTGTTTATTTATTTATTTATAGAATTGCTAGTACTGGTAATAAATTCAATGGACCATATAAATGCAGTCTCACCGCATGATCAAGCCCTCCTTACTGTTTTTATCTTTGATAAAATGTTTCAGAGCTCTACTTGTGCCGTTTGATTTTACTTGTACTTTATATAGAACTTTTCTAGTCATTTTGACCACTCTCTCTCTCTCTCTCTATATATATATATATATATATATATATATATATGTATATGTATATACCTTCTCTAATAAAAGGGTGGTTCTTTAGATTTATGTGTATTGGAGTTGCATTTAGAAACTCTTAGTCTATCAATAAATCAGTTGCACATAGTTACGATGATTTAGCAGCTAATGAGGCATTTTTCTGTCATCCAAGGAAAGTAATAATCTCAGCTTGGCTACCTCTTTGAAAAATTCCCTGGTTCTGTTGTCAAACTTGGAAAATTTAAAAATAAATATGTTGGCACTGAAAAGCACAGCAAGACCAAAAATTGCATCATCTTTGACTGACTTTGACATGCTCCAAGTTTAGTTATAACAAAGTGCTTATGTAACATTGTTTCTTTCATGTGATTTCCTTCACATAGCAGCTGTCTTTCAGTATTACTGACATGTGAAAAGAGAAGTATTATTACAAATTATTGCAGATTAATAAATCTGTAATAGATGCATAAAGTTCATTAGTTTCTTCTTTCTGAGTTTTTTGGGTGTTTTTCAAGTGTTTTTTACAGAAATCCTTTCATTTATGCGTCTTACTGTTGTTGTCTGATGAAAGACTGGAGTTCTAACAGCTCCGCTTACAAAGACCGAAATTCTTGTACTTCCGGAGAAGTAGGAGCAGCGTCCGGATGAAAGGTGTCTTCAGTTTGTCTGTTTCTTGTTAAGGCAACATCTTTAAAGAATTTTGTCATCGTTTGCAGTGATGTTCACTTTGAAATAATTAACTTACTGTGATTTATTAGACAGACAATTGGATCATGGAGAAAGGTATTTTATCGCAATACAAAGATTATTATTCTTGTCACTGTGGACTGTTTGGTGGAGACGGACATCCAAGAAGGAGTGATTTTAAGCTCTTTTTTTCTTCCCATTGTGGAGGGATGGGATTAGGTTGGCAGTTAAATTTGAGCTCTTACATTGTCATTGTGTCATGAGCCATTACTTTAATCAAGAGTAACTGTGTGCTTCAGGTCCTCTTAGATCAGGGACGGGGAAGCCTGATTGTTGAGGGCCAGAAAATATCAACCAACTAACCAAATGCTATTTGTATAGCTCCTTTCATACATTAGGCAGCAACAGGCAGTTTTTCATATTAAAAGTCTTTTCCTGTACAAAGTAAATGTTTGTAAATTTTGTTGTTTGTTCATTTGCGAATATTATAATCTTTATTTAAGATAATAGTAGGATCTATTAAAATCACTTCAAATGGAAAAGAAAAAATTATTTTCTCTTATTTAAACCCTGATCACCTTACTGCCAACCTGGTGACATAAACTTAGATCCAGTGTGCTTATTTACCAGTCTAAACATAATCTTAAATGAACTCTTTTTTTAGTGAGTTTCTCTTTCTAGGGAAACTCTCCCTGAGCTGTGCTGCTCGGTTCTGTTTTGAGAGACAAGGTTTTTACAAAACAATCCAAATTTGCTCAGTGTTTTTCTCATTGTGCTTTTACAAACTTCCCTGTCACAATCCACAGTTTAAGAGGTGGAGAGCCTAAATGCAGGAAGACATATGAACAGCAGCAGTGAGCAGACAAATGAAGATTAATCAAAGTGACTAAAAGCACTGCCAGGAAATACAAGGGACATAGTAGAAACAAGCAAACCTCTGGGTGGAAACACATAATGCCCAGATGGACTGACTCACAAAGACCATCACTGAAAAGAGGGGAAACAGTGAATACTCGAAGGGAATAATTACCAAAGTCAACAATTGAAACTTTGGTGTCCCTGCAAAGTGGGAAGTCATATTAACTTAGTAAACAAAGGGTCAAACTCAACAAAATTAAAAAAATATATATAATAACATCAAGACAAATAAATGAATCTAACTAATCTATTTTGATTGGCAGGAATAATCAACTTGAGTAATCAACAAATATAAATCATATTACAAAGAAGTAACTAAATAAAAGTAGTGATTATCAGTGGTACTTCTCACATAGTGATAGAAAGAATATTGATTTCATGCATGGGGCTGTAGAGACATGCAAATGGGGACAATCTCTGCCTGGGGCTCATTATTTGAGATGCACCTGGGAGCAAGCCAGACCTGCTGGTGACACCGCATATGGCATGTTTTCTAGTGGCAGGACTTGTGAATGAAGGGAGGGTGATGTGAAAGCACATGGAATAATAAATAACCTTCCCGGCATGCTCTCATATGCTTGCTGTGTCTCTCAGGTAAACTGATAAAACAGTGTCACTCCTCAGAATTAAATTTCTGGCCCAACTGTTTTAAGGTCAAATTTGAGATCTTTAAATAGAATAAGTAGGACTGGGGAGAAGTGGCCTCTGCTAGCTGTTGCCTCCCACATCAAAACACCACTCAGTTTCATTTCACCTCATCCAGCAAGCCCTGGGAGCTGAGGGAGCATCTTACTGATAATGAATTGAGTACCACAGGGTCCGCTTGTTATGTTAACAGCCTGCGATTCCTGCACTCAGTGAGAATTAGCAACCCTGATAATCATTTTATTTCCATTTGGTTCTTATGTTATGATTGTTTTGGCATGCCATTCTCTCATAATTCAGTGCATACACCCAGAGTTAGTAGATGACACTCAACATAAGCACAATGTACTGTAGCATATTCACATATCGACGACACAGATTGAACCAAAGATATACCTTTGGAATTTGTATTGACTCACAGGATAACATGTTTACAAGGCAAATCCTCCCAAGAAAAAGCACTTAGAAGACTTTCTCGTCCATCCATTTTATACCGCTTATTATCAAACAGGCTTGTGGGGGGGCTGGAGCTGATCCCAGCTGTCAATGGCCAAGAGGCGGAGTACACCTTGGACAGGTCGCCAGTCCATCACAGGGCAAACACAGAGAGAAAAACAACCTTACACACTCACACCTGTGGGCAATTTAGACTCACCAATCAGCCTATCCCCAAGGTGCATGTCTTTGGACTGTGGGAGGAAGCCGCAGTACCCGGAGAGAACCCACGCTAACACGGGGAGAACATGCAACTCCACACAGGAAGGTTTCCAGGTGGACCCCCGCTCACACCAAGGCTCAAACCGGCAACCTTCTTTCTGTGAGGCCACTATGCTAACCAACTGCATCACCATGCAGCCCCTTTGAAGACTTTTCTGAACTATAAATTTGATTTTAAAGCTTGAAGTGACAGACGGCAAGTTTACTTAGCTCCTTTTATGCACAAGGCAATTCAAAGTACTATATGATATCGAAAGCATTACTGATGTAGTAAAGAAGAACAACAGCAAAAATTACAATAAAATAATAAATTCAATTAAAATATTAGAAGCAAAATTGAATGAACTTACCATGCAGATGTCAGTCATTATCACATAAAAAAATTCTAATCTGGGTTTAAAAATGTGTACATTTTAAGATTCAAAAAGCTTTTTAGTCCCCATGGAGCACTTCTGTTCCTGTACAGCTGCACCAAGATTACAACATACATCACATATACAGACATATACAGGTAAAGACTGTTCTGAGGGACAGCCAGCTTAATGCAGCACCTTTGCAAGCAAAATGGGGAGAAAAACCACACAAGGAGAATATCTGAGGAGAGAAAACTGCTAAGCATCCTAGTCAGCATTACTCATATGCAGACTAGTGTACTCTGACAAAAAAACATCAGCTCAACATTTGGTGGAAGTTTAATTTCTACCGGCAGTTTGTTCCACATGTTTGCAGCATAACAGCTAAATGCTGTTTTGCCATGTTTAGTCCGGACTCTGGTCTGGACCAGCTGACCTGCATCTTTGGA
Organism: Kiunga ballochi; assembly: GCA_037177335.1. Lineage (NCBI taxonomy): Eukaryota > Metazoa > Chordata > Actinopteri > Atheriniformes > Pseudomugilidae > Kiunga > Kiunga ballochi. The sequence continues at coordinate 8,503,336 of JBAMIG010000007.1, read as the reverse complement.
TCTAAGAGCTCTACTTGCTTTATATTCTCTGAATATATCACAGATGCATTCTGAGCCTAAATTGTTTTGGGATTTAAAAATAATCAGCAGGGTTTTAAAATCAATTCTGTAATGGACTGGAAGCCAGTGTAAAGCTTTTAAAACTTGTATGATGTGTTCAGATCTCTTCGTCCCAGTTAAAGCTGCAACAGCAGCATCTGGATGAGCTGCGGGTGTTTAATGCTTTTTCTGGGAAGTCCTGTAAAAAGACCAGTACAGTAATCCAGTCTGCTAGAGATGAATGATGGATGAGGTTCTCCTGGTATTTCTGGGAGAAAAGGATTCAGAGTCACAGCTTTGATGTGGCTGCTGAAAGTGGGATCTGAATTTATCAGCACTCCAAGGTTACAAACTTGATTGGTAGTTTCAGGAGCCAGAGTCTCTGATTATTACCAATGCTGACCCTCTTCTCTTTGCTACCTAACAAAATTATCTTCGTTTTAATTTTCTTCATTTAATTGTAGAATTTTTTTCTCTCATCCAGGTGTTTATTTGCTCCAAACACTGACACAGTCAGTCTAATGGACTCCAATTATCTGACGACAAAGACACATAAAGTTGTGTATCATCTGCATATATGTGATTATCTCCTTTCTCCCTAAAATATTTAATTGAGAAAATAAATGACATGTGAACTTTAATTTCACAAATGTATTTCTTCAATGTGGCTGTAACAACTTGAACCGAAGAATCCTCCAACTTCTAAACTAAATAGACTTATCTATTTAGTATCATTTTCCATCCCAACAGAGACGACACTGATCGCTCTTTGGACAACATTCCTCAAACACAACAAAGACATGATTTAACAACACTCCAGATGTTCTTTTACAACCTCGGAAGAGGCATATACTTAATTCCAAACCCAGCACTTTATCTTACAACCTCATACAGCACATTTGCTGTATGCAACTTGGAGAATCCTCATTTTCTGGGATATCAAGAGATGAAGCCTCATGCAGCTTTACCAACCTCTCTTCATATTTGTCTATTTGATGAAATGATATCCAAATTACATGTAATGCTTTAAAGATTCCTTTAATACTCATGTGTGTTTATTCTGTCTGAATGATTGATCCACATCTGATGTTATATGTGTCATTTATAAGGTTTTAACAGAAATACGTGTATTTTTAGAGCGTTACTCTGATTCTGATAATTCAAAATAACATTAATTTTATGATCGCTAAAACAGGAAACGGAAACAACAGCAGTACTTTAAAAATAAGCTCATCAGTTGACAGACACACCCGCTCAGATTTCACTGTATTTGCTGCCCTGTTGCAAGTATTATGTAATGTAGTGAAGGCTCACTGTCTTAACATCTTTGGGGAAAGCACATAAAAAGAAAGGATCAATTAATAAAGCATATTTAATTAGCACCACCTGGCTGCTACTGTATATTTTACTTTCTTGATAAGCGTCAAGAGCCAAATTATTAATTCCTTGTGTAGTTCCATGACTAAAACTGTATGTGCAAAGACATAAATGAGTACTTTCTTTTCAGCAGATTTATAAAGCAATGTGTCATATTCTCTTTCATCAATGTGAGTCATTGTGGAGATATATGCACATGCATAAACTTAATAATCAGTCCCATTTTAGCCATTAATAGAGCTAATGAGTCACATGTAAAATTATCATTTGAATCACAGCAAAAGAGTTTAGATTTTAAATGAGTGTGAGACTAATTTGCATCTTGCTGATATAAAGCATATAAAATTTGTTTTAATTCAAGATCTTAGTATTGGTTTCTCACAAAGACTGAGTGTAAAAAGATTCACTAAATGAAATTACTCAATTTTCTCACTAAATGACCCTCATGAGTATTTTCAGTTTACAAAAAAGGCTGGTTTAAATGCAAACGAGATAAAACATCAAGGTTTTGGGCAAAGCATTTCTGCTTTTTTATTTAAAGATCTAATTTTCTTTTTTTTTCCCCAACAAGCCTTTATACCAAACCATATTTTTCAGCTGTGTTACAAACCACTTAGCTCGCCAGTGAAAAAGGGAGGGGTTGTATTACTTAAAAAGGGTTTTTATTCACAGGTTGTTCAGGCAGAATGTAATTTAATATAACAGGTTTAAATGAAGAAATGATAATAATAGAAAACAAAAGGTAAATTTGAACAAAGCAGAACCAAACAGGTCCACAAACTCTTCTCTACAACAAACCTAATATCATTAACCAGTCTGAACAAAGCCCTATACAAGATGGCAACCACATCAAAGTGAAGCAGGCTGAGCCATGAACACCCAGCTGCCCTGAATGTTCATCAGCAGCCTGATTAAATAGCAGGTCTCCAGCTGGACAGCAGATAATTAGGCCAATCACAGGTTTGGTGACACAGCTCTAGCCAATCGTAGATGGGTGATGGCACAGTTGGATGTGTGCTGAGGAGCCAGCCAATCACGGACGGGTGATGGCAGTCAGGGGTGTGGTGAGGAGTCAGCCAATGGTCTATTTAGGAACCAACAGCCAGATCTTCATATAGAGATAAGGGACTTAACAGCTGCAATTATTTATAGCTCCCCACAATGATAAATTATAGAAAAATCAAAATCACTTAAAGGAAATATTCACTGCTGATCAAGCCCCAGGAAATGTTATTGTTTTGTTTCATTTGTTGCGTCCTTGTTATTACAGGAGGGTTACATTGTTTTCTTATCATGTGTGTAGTCTTGTTACACAGACTTTCTTCATAAATAAAATTTGTTTGATAAAAGGTACAAACGAGGTTCCTGTGTCGGGGCATCTAGATGCATGTAGACACCTTTTACTGTAACACCACTCAGCATTGAACATGGGTGTGTTTTTCTGTTTCACATCATTCTTTCTGCATCATTAACAAAAATATCCTACTATCTGCAAAGTGCTGATTTAAAAGTAGGATAATTTAAAGAACAGTGTTAGCTACATAGACCCAGAAAAAATACAACAGATTGCAGAATCATGTTATAAAATCTGTGATAAATACTGAGGTGTCTCTGATCTTGTACACCTATCATTGTGAATCAGTGAATTTCTATATATCAGACTCCTCCTGGTATCAGAAACCCATATGATCAGAGCAAAATGAATACAGAGGGGTTTGTTGCATTTTTGCATTGTAAATGAGTTGTTCCTTGTTTTGTACAGGTGGTAAATGATTATTTAATGATCTGTATGCATCTGTCAAATGCTGTGTTGAACATGTTTGTGAACTGATATGGATTTGTCTCTGTACAGGGACCTATCCGACAACAGACTGACGGCGATACCTCCCAATCTATTTGTCTTACTGGAGGATTTGCTCCAACTGTGAGTTCCCTTTGTGCAAACAGTTCCGTAAAAAGGGGGAACCAAATCCAAGATGTTTGATCCGGCCTGCTGTTTTCAGATGAGGGTTCGGTGTTGATCATTTTGTAGAAAACTACCCTTTGGTTTGGTACAGAATGTGTTTATTGTTATTGGAAACCCATTCTGCAAGGCAATGATGTTTAAATAGTTCATTTCATATTCAATTTAAAAACCTCAATCCATGCATTTTCCATACCACTTAATCCAGTTCAGGGTTGCAGGTAACTGGAACCCATCCCAGCAATCAATGGGCGAGGGGGGTACACCCCAGACAGTCATTTTTAAATCAGAAACTAAAAACTTGTTTTTGCAAGTTTGATCTAACTTTAATCTTTGCACAAATGTAACAACAAAAATCACCAATTTAGACCTTTACAGCTGATATGTTGGATTTCCATGTCCTGGAACTTCTCGTTTCCTGCTGTCTTGTCCAACTAATCCAATACAACATCGTATCAGTGTAGTAGTGCAGAGGTTCCAAGCGTGTTGAGCTAAGACCTCCAGGATAATATATGTTATTGTTCAACAGGTTTTTCAGATTCTTTCATTGCACTCTGGACACCATCTGCAGTTATGTAGATCAAACGACTTATTGGTGCTTTCTTTGCAGTGACCGCTACACACTTAACCACTACCTGCAGGTAAAGAGTGTGAAGCAAAAATTAGCATTCTACGACTGAGTGGATGGGTCATCTGGTGGCCATCTTCTAAATGTAAGGCCTGTAAGCTATCACATCCCTCTGTAATGAGGAAAAAGTGGATTTGGTCCATCGCTGTGACATAACACCTACAAGCCCAAATTCAGTTTCTCTCAAGATTCAGATTTTCAGTACGACAGTACTAATTTTGTTGTTTATACACAAAAAAATTAACTCACCCTTTCCACAGAGGAATCTCTTTATATTGACACATTATTTAAGACCTCTGATCATATAAAATTCTAAATTTATATGCAGCTTTTCTTTTTACAATGATTGGGCAAGCCCTGGAAATGATTTTAGGTCCCCTAGTTTAATAGGATAATAGTAGTTAGGATGCTTTTCTTAGCTCCTCCCAAAACCCAAGCTGCTTTTTGGGTGGAAGTTTATCCTTCAAGGAGACAGGTGGTAGGATGCTTCTTTGAGTCTTCTGATGCGGCAGCTGTGCCTACCCTGAAATCCAAGCGTCATTAATGTAATGATTGCAGCACAGACCAGCTGGAGGACAGCAAATACCCTCAACAAAAAAGGCAAAAAATTAGTTTGCAGAAAGAAACTCTGCAGCAGCTTGCAGGCCACAGAAATCTGGCAGATTTAATATTAAATTAATTTCTGTCCATGGGTTGTTTTTTTTCCATTTTATTTTCTTCTAAAAGTGTGATTCTAGTTTTTTAGTTTGGATTTTTAAAAGAATATTGACAAATAAGTTGATTTTTTATATTTTCAATTTCCAATTAAATATTAAATTAACAAATGATGAAAGGGTTTATCCTAATTTAACAGTAATTCATCACCTTATCTGTCAGATCAACTTGAACGATCTTCCATCTTTATAAAACTCTACGGCATATTTGTTAATCACATTAACAAGTGTTTAATATGAATTCTTAATTTATTTTTGTGAATTCAGTCTGGGGATTTTAGAGTCAGTTTCTTCCAGGACAAGCTGTGGTTGTGTATATAAAAAACATGACAGTGAAGGGATTTATTTATTCTGAAGAGCTAAAAAACATCATGATGAATGAGTAAAAGGTTTTGTTGTTAAGCAGAAGAATGTGAGAACATCTTCAAAATGTCCACAGTGTCATGTAGGATTGTTGTCCATATGTGGAACTGATTTATAATTCTTATTTTCTAGGAATATATCCTACAATCCAATCATCGAGCTTCAAGTCGACCACTTCGACAAGTTACATAAATTAAAGTCATTGTAAGTATGCTCTTACTCATTGTTTAGATTACCCTGGATCTCATTTTGGGGCATGTACAAGTCATGTGCATGTGTATATTTGTACTCATACGGGGGCAGTGAAGTTGAAAATAGAGTCATGGGAAAAACTGTCTGATGCTTTTATATACAGCTTATTTAATCATAAATATATTGTGCAGTAGGAAGGTTCTTTTAAAATCAATGCAACTGTTAACGATGCTGAAACAAATGCAACAGATCACCTGCTCTGTAAAGAAAATGTACTGCAACGAATACATACACACACACAACACTAATACATAATGTCATTGTCTTGTGAGGATCATCAAAATTAGATGAAACTATTTGAAGGGGAATGTTTTCCAGTTTCCGTGTCTCAGGTGAGTATTTTAAAGGCAGAGATTATTTCTTTCTCAGGTTAGCCAAGTCGCCTTTTGCACCTCAGAATTTCAACCATGATCCTACATCACCGACAATCAGTTTAAAGAAAAAAGCTGTTTTTTTTTTTGAGCCAGTTTGAGATCTATCCAGCAATATTTAATTGTCAAAGATAATCTGAATGTAAAGGAAAGACTGAGAACCATCAAGTCTGGACCTCTTAGATCAGAGCCCTGCAGGTTTGAGATGTTGCATTGTTGTGACTGATGACTGAGTAAGTAAGAAGCATGTACAGGACTTGGCATCAAGCTGTTGGAGACCTCTGTTATTTTTTAGTAATGTGTGTTGCAGCAGGGAAACGGTTAAAAACTGCATTACAATGTTCCATGAGGTCTGGGGTTTGTGACCCCTGAGCTGGAGAGAGGTTGTCAAGTAATGTTTTTTTCTTTTGTATGATCCTTGGACATTAAATGTCTTTTTTATTTCTTTCGGGGCACAACAATGAGCTGAAAACAGCTTAGAACTGTTTGTGCAAAAGGAAATATTTAGATTATTTTATTAAAGCGTGTGAAAACAGTTTTTTTTTTTTGCTTTCAAGACTTAACAGTACACAGCTTTCACTTACTATAAATGTTTCTGTTTTTGACAGGAGTATAGAGGGGATAGAAATTGGAAACATTCAACGGAGAATGTTTGAACCTCTCAAATATCTGACTCATATGTAAGTACATCTTTGTCACTTTCAGTATAAACAGCATCCTCTCACACATAACATACCTCTAAGGGTGAGCATTGAGCTACCCTTATTGAGATTCAGCCATCTTTTCCACCTAGGAGATGATTAAGTCAGGCTTAGTGTAATCCATCCTTTCTGTGGATTAATAAGCTTGAGATACTTTCATTCTGGTCCTGGGGGGATCCAACATAGTGCCCTTTGAGCCTTGGGTACTATTTTTTTTATCAAGAGTAACAATGAGAAGCAGTTTAATAGGGAAACGTTTTATCCTGATTTGATCAGCTCACCAGGTTTATTAGCAGTGTGACCAAGTGGAACAAAATAGGACACTCTAAGCTTCAAAAAGTACATGTTGGTCACTCAAAGGAACATCTTTGCTGAGAATGACTGTGTCTTAATTATAAAACAGTTAAAGTTAATAACTATTTGCCAATTTTTATATAGAGTGGATGAATGGTGACTGGCATTTGATTGGTACAGACCCATAAAATTGGTATATATATATATATATATATATATCAAGTATCATGTCCAGTTTGCTTCAAATCCTCACAAATCCATTGACTCTGAACATCTATTGTTTGATTTTTACATTTACTGTTTCACTTAATATGAATGATGCTTCAAACTAAGCAAACTCCCCATTTTCAAACTTGTTTTATGTTTTATCCCAGCTACTTTAAGAAGTTCCAGTATTGTGGCTATGCCCCTCACGTCCGCAGCTGCAAACCTAACACGGATGGTATCTCTTCGTTTGAAGACTTGCTGGCCAACATTGTGCTGAGAGTCTTTGTTTGGGTCGTCTCTGCGACCACCTGCTTCGGGAACATCTTTGTGATCTGCATGCGTTCGTACATCCGCTCCGAGAACAAACTCCATGCGATGTGCATCATCTCCCTCTGCTGTAAGTCAGCATGTTTCTGTTAGTAGGAAATGATATGTGAGATAAATTGCTTGCTAAACTCACTTTTATACACCTTCATAAAGAAAAACAAATGTAAAAAATTATATTATATCATCAGATTCCCAGCCAGAGTAGTTCTTTTAGTCAACTAAGTAATCATTTAAACAGTAAACCCATCAGACATAGCATTATGATCCCCTAGCTGAGATAAATATGGGGATTTTTATGCTTAAAAGAACTGGTCATTTAGGATGTGGACAGTTTCTGAGGATATACTGGAAGATGTGCTCTATAAGTTATGTCATATATTGATCTTACTTCTTACATTTGCCATCAGATAAGCCAGATGAGCAGGATGTTAGCACATTAGATACGTTTTCTGGTCTGTCTTCATGTTCTGATAGGTGGCAAGAGTTAAAGTAACATCTAAAAATCAGCCATGGTACAGGCTCTCCAGCAAAATGCGGTTTCATTCATTTTATCTCCCACTCGTTTTAATTTTATGGCTTGCCAGTGTTTAATTAAACATTAAGTGCCTGTACTCATTCTGCACTTGATGTGAGCCACACATCTCAGGCGAGAATGATCAGGAGTCATCACACAGGAAACACAGTCATCCCAAACTGCATAAAACATGAAACATTTTCATTTGTTTTGCTTTTTGGTAGAGGTGGGTATGTGTTACGTTTTCTTATACATCCTGCATTTCCCCAAGTTTCTATTTAGTGTTTTGTTTTTTTTATGTGCTTGTCAACAGATTGCCAAATGACAACAGCTACAGCAAAACTACTGCCAAATTAGCCTGTTGCGGGTTGACCTTTCTTTCTGTCTTGCTGACAGCTCACAAGCTGAATCTGTCACACGTCCTCTATTTGTGCCCTAGATGCCATTGAGATTGGCATACTGAGGTACAGTGCAACACTATTTCAGTCAGACTGAAAATTTCCTCAAATTTAATCTAATACCTTTGTCTTTGTATAAGAAACCTAACTCCTGTTCTGAGCACAACACAGTCTTTGTTACTGTTTTGCTGAAAAGTGTATTAGGCGGCTGGTAAAATAGAGAAACCCTTTTTTGTATCTAATTAATTCATCAATCCACCATTTTCTAAGTTTGCTTTATAAAATTTTTTTATTTGTTTATTTGTAAACTAACATTTATCCCCCCATCAATTAGTTTTCTATACCTGCTTAATCGAGTTAAGGTAATTTATTCATGGATATAGTCATTTATTATTTATTTAGTGGTAGTAAGTAATTTATGGAGGAAACTACATTCTCACCCTTAGTTCCTTGATAGATTTAATAATTGCTCCTTTATAAAGAAGTAACTAATACACTAATAAAGAATGAAAACAATGCATTTTGGCCATTTTTTACATGTTACTGATTTTACACTTTCAGAGACCTCAGGGATGTGATGAAGATGTGTAAACAGCCACATCTTCCTCATACTGACCACAGCTAACAGATATTGATGTTGAAGGTCACATTGTTGTGTTGGTCAGTCTGACATGTGCAGCACGATCAAGCTGATCCCAACTGTGTTGAAATGGGTTGAGGTCTGGACACACAGCCGGTCATTCCACCGTCTCCACTCCCAAACTCTGGAGGTATTCTGGCAATAGTGTCGTTATCCTGGAAGATGGAGGCAGGTCCCAAGTTTAGGAAGTTGTTGGTTGTTATAGGTTTAGATACTAATATTAGCTTTTTGACTGGCAAACCCCCATCTGGATTTGATGCGTGATATAGGTGAGTCATAAATTAATTGCCCTTTTGTGACTAATAAAGTTTTTTTGAGTCTCAAAACAAGAATAATTTTTAATTGCAGAAGAGAACAGATAAACTTCCCACATGTAGCTGTGATGCTTATTCCACAAATGCATGCTCCTTAGATTTACACTTCCTTGTAAAGGTGACTTTTATGGCTTTTTCTGTACATAAAACAACACTATACACTATAATTAGGTACCTAGGAAAAAATAATTTCCTCACTTTTTGCACCATACTTTTACTTTGGTAGATAATGTCTCTCTGGCTAAAACTGCAAAAGGACCCACATGATACCTGGATACAAGGGACCAGTTAAAACAAGCTATCAAGTGAAACTGTCTTTGGAGGATTTAGACAGTACTGCTTTTGATACAGACACAACTCTGAACTTGAAATCACTGTAGGCTCTGACATTAGGTCTGAAAACCACAAACAGTCTGTAGCTGCTCTAAGAAATGAAAGTCTAGACTAAACAAGTTCTAGAAAAGCTGTGGTCATCCCTGGGCTCAAGTTAATGTAGGATGGAAACAGATTATGTGGTAAAACTGCCTTGGAGCCCTGAAGTGTTAAAAAATTAAATTGTTGAGTTATTATCCTTTAGATTCTGGGCTGCAGGGAAGAAGGTGTCACTGGTTTTCTGTGCACAGTTACAAACCCAGCATTTGTGATGGCATGAAGACAATTCCTGCACTTAACATAACTTGCTAATTGTTAGTATTGTGCTGTGATCCTGATAATATTTCAGGACAAATAAATGCCAACTATAGTGCTAAGGCATTACAACAACCTGGTGGGAATAGAAGTCTGAGAATGAACTGGGTTTGTTGCAGCTCAGATCTGTTAAAGAAAAAAAAACATTTAGATATGACAAAGAAACACTTTATCATGTGTGATGCTACTTTCTAAATGAATATGCGGGTCACATAATCAACATTTCACCCAAAAAAAATTGCTCCTTAAAAATAATGACAGTAAAAAGTGACACCATAGCAGCACAGAGGGTTAGATAATACCTGATACATATGGAAATAGGTGTGAAAGACAAGGATGTGTGCGGACAAACGTCAGTGTCATAAAGTATTTACGCTCTGATTTGCTTCATAAACTGACCTACAAAATGTATTTCTCAAAGGTCGCAGGGGTTTGCTCTCAGAAACATGCTAATTTCTGGTGTCTGGGACAAAAAATAAGCATAAAAAGCTGAATGCAGGTGGATTACTCTGGATAATTTAATCTCAGTGAGCTTCTGTGGATTTCAAAAGTCAAAAGTAGGAAACATGAAACCAAGAGATCTGATCTGGTTAAGAAAGACATATAGCATATATCACAAGGCTAAACCTCCAAACTATTGAGTCAATTAGTTTAAAAGTGAACTTGAGTTAGGCAATCATTCATTTCTTCATATACCTGTTAATGTTCCCTGTTTATGTCTTTTTTTTTCCTGAAACACTTTTTTTTCTGTTTTTATTTTTTTATAAAACCAGCAAAGCATCCATCTGAAAGCCAAACCCTGTTAAAGTTCCAGTTCAGCCACTTTAATGCTGTATGCTTTAAAGCTTCATCTATTCCATTCTGTAAAGATATTTTGAAGGATTGCTATCGTAAATAAGGCAACATTGTTTAACAAATAAGAAGCCAACACTGTGGAAGGGCCAGATGTGCATGTTTTTATTTCCTTTTACCCGATAAGATCCTGACTGGAATTGCTGCTGTTGTTTTGTTATGTTGTTTGTTTTTATCATGTTCTTATGTGTGTAGCAACTATGGAACCCAGCGTTATCACGCCAGGTGTGCTGATAATAAGTGACTTTCAGGAGGTGGTTACAACCCACACAAGTCCCTGCCTCTGGGTGGGGGGTCTGTGGATTCACAAGAGATTTGTTACTATTCATTCTTGCCAGCATGTCAGGTTTTTGTTTGTTTTGTTTTTCACTGCAAACACTGATAAATACCAACGAGCACAGAGGTGAGATTCATGTTTTTGTACCTGGTTTGCTTTAAAGCAGTCTTTCTGGGCTATATGAGGCTGAACAAGTTAGGTCATTCTCTGTGGTGCCATTCAAAGGTCTGACACCGCAGGGCAAAATGTTTATTCCAAGTGATGCTACCAGTGCAATAGCTCAGTTATACGGATTTCATATTGTTTTTGTATTTCTTAGTCATTACAGACTGCATGGCATTGCTCTGACCTGACCTGAGTGTATTGTGATGTTGAAGGAAGAATGATTGGTTTTGTCTTTGCTCAAGTGCCCTCATAGATGATCCGTGGTATGTAGTTGGGATGACTGTGAAATCAAGTGTCGCTGAAGGATTATGTGCAATTTGTTTCTAAACAGGGTGAGGTCAGTGCAGGTCTGGCATCCTAACACTTCATTCATGCATAACTGTGTTTCACTTTTCCATACAAGATTAGATTTATCTGGGTATGCAACTTTTTTCTTTTATTTATTCGCTACGAACGTTCCACCCGCACGTCATGCTCTGTCTCTTTGCCAAAGCACACATGCATATGAGATTAGTGGCATTTTTTTTTAGTCAATACTGAATCTGTTATGAGTTCCAACCTCCTTTTTTCTGCATTTTGTACTACCATCATACACTCACTCATTAAAATCCTCAAACCACGACTTGGCTCTGTAGAAGGTTCTTATTTTTGCAGGAAGACATTTTCTGCAAATGAAATAAACCACATCCATATCTAATATGTTAACAATGGCTGTTGGTTGATTTGCTTGAACAAGCATAGATATGATTATATCCAAGGCTTTCTCTGTTGTTTCATTTTATATATGCTTCACTTGTAGGGACAAAAACAACACTTTCACCCCTCTTGCCTCCTATACATATATGAATGTGTTATATTTCTTTATGTCATGACGGTGATGTTACAAATCTCCTTGCACATAGTGGAAACCTTTTGGTGAGTTTAGTTTCAAACATTGCACACAATCTTTTGCACCACTAAAGCATGGCCAAGTATCCATATTTATCATCAAAATAGTTCTTCTCTTGTGAAGGGAGAGTGGAAAAAATAAGCGTGTTCTGTACCTGATATCTCTGTTTGGCAGATGGAAAGTCTTTCACTTTGGACCTACTCTGGATTTTTTTTTCCTTACTCTTAGGAAATCCCTCGGCTGCTTCCTCCCATGGAAACTGCCTAAAACTTTTTTTTTCAAATCACATTTATGGCTTGTTTATTTGGTCTTAATGTGACCTCATTTTTTAACTTTAACAAAAAGGACCAAGTGAGTCTGATCAAAAACTTATTTTTGGTTCATGAATCTTCTGAATGATTTTTAAGTGCACCTGTCCTTCATCGCAGGTGCTGACGGGCTCATGGGAATCTACCTCTTCATGATTGGAGCGTATGACCTGAAGTTTCGAGGGGAGTACAATCGGCATGCTCAGGCCTGGATGGACAGCAGTCAGTGTCAGGTCATTGGCTCTTTGGCCATGCTGTCCACCGAAGTCTCCGTTCTGCTCCTCACTTACCTCACTCTGGAGAAATATATCTGCATTGTTTACCCTTTCCAGTACTTGACTCCTGGCTGGCGACGAACTGTCACCATCCTGCTGGGGATTTGGGTGTTTGGCTTTATAATTGCCTTTCTGCCGCTGGCCTGTAAAGGATTATTTCGCAACTTCTATGGGACTAATGGCGTCTGCTTCCCTTTGCACTCTGAGCAGCCTGAGACAGTCTGGGCTCATGTTTACTCAATTGTCATTTTCCTCGGTGAGACTTTGATTTCAGAATGATCATCATGCACGTTTTTCATGTTTGCTTTTTTTCCCCAACTCATTCAACACCTTATTATGAATCGGTTTTCTTATGCATTTCTGACAACCCATCTGAGCTTCAAAAGGTGTTTGAAAGTCTGGAACTAATCTAAATCTTTCCATAGGTCTCAATCTGGTGGCATTCCTCATCATTGTTTTCTCCTATGCAAGCATGTTTTACAACATCCAGAGGACAGGCACTCAGACCACCAAGTACAGCAATCACATCAAAAAAGAGGTGACCATCGCTAAAAGGTTCTTCTCTATCGTCATTACTGACTCCCTCTGCTGGATCCCTATCTTCATCCTCAAGATCCTGTCCCTGATGCAGGTGGAGATTCCTGGTACGGTAGCACGGCTAAAACTATTAAATGAAGAAGTTAATTAAAAACCCACAGCAGACCTACAATGTGGCACTGAAACAGTTTCCACATTTTACAATTAGCTGAAAATAAATTCTAGTTGAAACTAAATTTCTAGAAAACACAGAAGTATAAACACATATCTTTAAAAATGGAAATGTAGCCCATTCAGTTAAAACCATTAAGGTGAATCATTAGTTATTGATAGGTATGATTAAAGCAAGGGTTACTTCAATCCACTCTTCAAACACACACACACACAGATAGATAGATAGATAGATAGATAGATAGATAGATAGATAGATAGATAGATAGATAGATAGATAGATAGAT
>JBAMIG010000007.1:8457244-8467772 GCA_037177335.1 Kiunga ballochi | reverse complement strand
ACATTATACAGTAAAAATAGATAAATAATATACAATAGAGATACAAAACCAGATATTAACACTCTGGGCACAGTTTGAGATGATCACACATTGATCAGCTTGTCTTTTAGCTGTTTCTTGAAAAGGATCCAGTGACTCTCCCTTCAGTTCTTGAGGTAAACAGTTCCAGGCTTTAGTGCGATGCACATTAAAGGCTAAATTGTCCAAAAGTTGTTTTACACCTTGGATCTTGAGAGTTCCCGCTCTGAGTTCCTTAGGTCTTCCCTGAGGGAAACTATTCTCTCTCTAAGAACCAGTAGAGCCTGTTAACATTTTATTGCATGATGCAAATAATCTGAAGTTGAGTCGCACTACATGGCCGAACTAAGCCACCTGCTGCTGTAAATGATAAGTGTCTTTTTGCTAGTTAGAAGTTTCAAGTAGGAACATTAGAGAATATTTAGATTATGTTGTTGGAAAGCAACATGTTAAACCCTGTTAGTCTTCAGATGTTGTTCAGTTTCTAGATGGTATCACAGATCAAAGGATCCACATTTAACATACTGATTTAACAGAACTAAAATATGGATGTGTAGATAACTTTATCTGTGTGGCTCGCTGCACAATAACACTTCCTGTTGACTGTCATGGTGGCCGCACAGTGTTGCAAACCTGTTAACTGTTAGTGGCAAGCTGTTTTCCATCATCTCATTATCCGAGAGCATCACGCCAATGAGGCAAACTAAACATCCAATAAGGATTTGCAAATCTCTATGAAGCTGTATTCAATTGTACACAGTAAGAAACAGTATTCACACATTTTGATGCCTGCAACATTCCCAAAACAGCTGCATCAAATATAAAATGAGTGAATATTTGCAAAAACGTAATAAAACATGACAAATGTTGTCGTTGTAGTTTATTTAATTGGATAAAAATTAAAAAGGGTTTGCAAATCATTGTATTCTGTTTTATTTGTTAAACACAACACTCAAACTTTATTAGAATTAGTTGTTAGCTTCAAACCTTCTATTTTTTTTCTGTCCTTTTTTTTTTTTTTTTTTTGGAGCTTGACCAGAAAAGAAACGAGAGGACAGAAAGACAAAGAGAAGAAAGAGAGACACCACAAAGGAAACTACCATCCAACCAAACACTATTTCATGCACACACCTGCACAGAAAACAAAATAAGTATCTCACAGGGTCTCACAAGAAGGTCCAAAAGCTACCAGAGCTACACATGCCAGAGATAAACAAACAAACATATTCAACCTGAATAAAGCTATAAATCAGCTCAGAGACTGTGAACGTACGGGGTGAAAAGTGTTCACAGAAAGGTGATCATGCCAAGGCGACCCCCACCACCCAAAGGTCAGAGGCAGGCCAGAACCACCCGAGATCAGAGCAACCAGCAGTCATCCCCAAGCAGGGACCCCGGCCTCCCCAAACCTTCTCTTTGAGACATTGCAGTATTGATGATTATGAGATATAGAGGTATTAAAGACGTGTCTTTGCTTTTTTGTTAGTTTTCTGTTTGTGTGAAAGAAACAGTGAGTTGTTTCTCCTGCAGCCCCTTTCCTTGGAAATGAGTTCATGTCCGCTTGTGTGTGTTGTGTCCTCATCAGTGCCAGCAGGAGCTCATTTTAAAGTAATCACAACTACTGAGGAGTCATTTCATGCAGGTTTCAGTGCCAGTTTAACACTCACTCATGATGCTGACGGGCTATTTCAACCTGTGCAGCAATGTTTAGCAGAGGCACACAGCTGCAAACCAGGAGATTAACTTCAGACTTAACTGACTTTTGTTTATATTTTGTTATACGTTTCACATCAGGTTGGTCTAGACTACTCCAACCCATATTTAAGCCCTTTCAGGGAGTTCCAACGCTGGAAGCACCACCCCTTTGTAGCTGCTACGCTGGAGGGAGGCCAGAGGATTGCTTATGGAGCCCGGGCCTTAAATGAAGGAGGAATTCAGGTATTTTTATGCACATGGACGCACATTTTAAGGGAAAACTGCTGTTAACCATGTTAAATACGGCACTAAGGACATGACCGGTTCTACTAATAATGTTAAATTATTTTATTTTACAATGACCGATTTTTTTTTTTTTTTTATCATTTCATTACAATAATTCATTTTAACAGCAAATTTACATACCAGACAGTTTTATTTCCAAATGTCTAAAAAATACATGTAATAAAATGTATAGAAATGTACTTTAGGTTCTGCTGCTTTACTGTGTTTTAAGCTTTTCAGGTTTACTTTCAGCCTTTTAGCTGCTTGTTTAAACTCTTCTGATAGTTTCTACATCATCTTAAACTTTTTTTTATATTAGAATAATTTAATTCTGGTAAAAAATATAGATTAAAGTTGCATAATCTGTTAGATGTACATTTCCTTTAGGCAGAATATGAACAATATTTGAATAGACATGAAATAATTATCTTATAAATCAAGCAGTCTAAAGAGACGGTCTGCACTGGCTTTTAATAAGCAGGATTATGCGTGTTCATTTATGAAAAGCTGATCAGTATGTTTTAGTTGCACAAAGAATATGTATAATTTAGTGTATCGTTGCTGATCTGAAAGGAAAATGGGTTTAGTTAGGGGAGACGCAAATTAAGTCAGACACGCTTGATTCAAATCAATATATAATTCTCACAGATGAGTTATCAAACTTTTACTTCAGTTGACTGCTTTGAAGCATCACATGCTAATAGGTAGCAGGCATCTCTGGTGGCAAAATAGAAACTGATTGATGCCTTCATTCATGGTGGATTTTAATATCTACTTTTTCCACATGATTATAGTTTTTTAGACAAATGTTCAAGTACAGATGTGTTACTGACATGTTAAGCTGGCTGCAAATCTAACTAAATTCTTAAATTGTTGTCAGTACTTGGTTTGAAAAAGTCAACTCTTCTTGTTTTCTCCAGTCGATCCCAAAGTTAACTTTCCCTGGAGGTTTGCTGATTGGCTGCAGTCCCGGTTTCATGAATGTCCCGAAGATCAAAGGCACACACACGGCTATGAAGAGTGGCATCCTTGCAGCCGAGGCCATTTTCCCTAAAGTCACGGCAGAGACCCTGGATTCAGAGACGGCAGGTACAACATTTAAGACCTGTTGATAGATATGACGCTGGACCAAGAGTAGCTGTTTGTTTTTCATTTGGTCACTTGGGTTTTTACTGCTACTACACATTTTCCTCTTGAATAAATGGTGAGGGTGCTCACAAAGGACCGTGTGAGAAGGTCCAAACAATAATGGCCTCCGATGGCTCTTTATTGTTATTGCATGCAGCTGCAGCCTGATGTATTGTGCAGATCCTTTTTTGATTTTTGCAAAAGTAAAAAGCAGCATGAAGCTATCTAGTTAATTTTAAACAGTTTGTGGTTTCAGCTAACTGCAGAATATGTTGTGTGCCTCGTGTCATGGAAACACCGGGTACAATACTTCATGCTCAAACTGCTGGGGCATCGGTCAAAGAACTGCCAGCAGTTTGTGTTTTTTCTCCTCTGAAACTACACAAAGCACAGACTTTTTTACTAGGATGTGATGTTTCTATGTATTTGTGGTAATAGAAAAACATGTTCATATTTCATATTGAAACACAGATGAGCCGAGACATTTGTTACAGACCTTTTAAAGAATGCTCCTTGTTGATAGCATGACCATGTTTGTGCTGACATGGAAAAAAAGACATTTGTTTAGTGTTACAGATATGTTAGGGCTACTTAAATATCAGTTTTGCATCCAGCACAAACTGCAGATTATAGTAAAAATATCAGTAACTTATTGGTTATCTGTCATGCCGAGCAGAAAAATACTGGTTATCATTATCGGCATCACTACTCCTGAGAGATGTCCACATAAAAATAAAGAGAAACCAAAACAAGGAGATGATTGTCCTTTTGATTTGTTTCCATTTAATCTTCATAGGAATCCATGTTCCTGAGTATGCTGAGAACTTGAAGAATTCATGGGTGTGGAAGGAGCTGTACTCGGTCCGAAACATCAGGCCATCCTTCCATAATTACTTTGGCCTGTATGGTGGCATGGTGTATACTGGTATTTTCTACTGGCTCCTGAGAGGAAGAGAGCCTTGGACACTAAAACACTGTGGTGAGTACTGCAGAACAAATGATTGTACAGGTAGGGTACAGCTAGCTAAGTGCTGTGTTTGCAAGCTCAGCATAGCAGTACCAAGCTTTCATAGTCATTACAAATAAAAAATAAACTGTAGTGAAACTAAAGGTCACAAGAAAATGGAAAATGTTTACATTGAAATGTGACATTATCTAAAACTCCCCTGCATATAATAGTCCATGACTTTAGCTGAATACACAGCGACGACTGCACGACTCAGTGCAGCAGTATGGCTTATAGTTACATACGTGGACATGAACCAGTTGAATCCAGACAATATCAGTGGTTTCTCTTAAGGTGTGTTGGGGTCATCTTATCACAGCAGGGGAAAGACAACATTTTGTAACCAGCTGTTGTCAATTTGTGGCAGGCATTGATGCAAACCAGCTGAAACCGGCCAAAGACTGTAAACCCATTGAGTATCCCAAGCCCGACGGCAAGATAAGCTTCGACCTACTCTCCTCTGTGGCTTTGAGTGGTACCAACCACGAGGGGGACCAGCCCCCACACCTGACCCTAAAGGATGACGGTATACCTGTGGCCAGGAACCTGGCCATTTATGATGGGCCCGAGCAGCGCTTCTGCCCTGCAGGTAACACAATCACGCTGGCTGAAAAGTATTACCACACACAATCTACCAGGTGCAGATAAGAGTTCATCTTTTCCACAATGGATGGTGAGAAAGTCGAGACTTGGCTTTTGATGAAGACAGAATCCCTTCAATATTAAAACCAAGTGAGTCTGTGTGGATAAATACAACTCACACAATTATTTTTATCACAGCAAGGTTGCATGAAATATTGAGCAGTTTGTGGTTGTGACATCTATAGCTTGCTGCGTCTTCCATGTAACTGGTCCGATTATTAGTCATTTTGGTCTGGCTTTCAACAATGTCTCTTCAAGAGATGCTGATTAAAAGTCCATTATCCAATTTTGAAATCAGGGTGATTGTTTGTGGAAAGCTCTTTACAAATGAACAATTTCTGTAATGTGGCAACTGATGCTTTATGTGGAACAGAACCTTTACATATCTGATATGGTTGCAAATATCTACATTGATCTGCTCCTGAAGCATTAATTAAATAAGGTTATTTTCCTTTTTACTAATGAGGTTAATTCTTTTGTAAATGGCTCTCCTGCAGATTCATTATTTCACTTATGCACATGCAATAATACTTCTACTGTTCAGGAAAATATTACATTTTTCCCCCTTCGCTTAACTGACAGGTGTCTACGAGTACGTTCCCCTGGAAACGGGAGATGGGATGAGACTGCAGATAAACGCTCAGAATTGTGTTCACTGTAAGACTTGTGACATTAAGGACCCGAGCCAAAACATCAACTGGGTAGTGCCGGAAGGTGGTGGTGGACCTGCCTACAACGGAATGTAAACATCCCTCCTTTTGTTTCTGGTTTTGAAAGATGGAGAGCAGCGTTCAAGGTTGCAGTACCGGTCAATATATGTGCCTACAAAGGAAACTTAAAGTAGATGTTTGATGATGGTACCACAGTCGCTACTAAAGTGGGCGTGTGTGGAGCTTAGGAAAATTCATGTAAAAGGCTGGACCGTGTTAAGTCAAAGCTGGCAGTTTCTATGTGGCTTCAGGGGCATTTTATGAAGTGTCTTGTTTTTAAGAAGTACTTGCCCGACACAAGTTTAATATATTTCTCTAAATCTTGTGAATTACAGCCTGTAAAATTAATATAAGCATTACTGGTTCCATATCTTGACAGCCTTTAATCCAGGTATTATGTAAATATAAAAATTTCCATGTCGGATATAAATAAAGAAAACTTGACTGGTAAAATTTGTTCTTGCCCTTCATAATAAAACAAATCCACTGTATGAGGTTAAAGGTGCTGTTTAAAGCAAAGTTCAGTACTTGTGATACAACAGCATTAACTTAAAACTCCAGGTATTGGTGAGCTCACACTATTTATCACAGTGAAGGTGTTACAGTAGAATACAGTCTAATACAAGTGGAACACATGACGGTAACCATCCAAACAAAACAGTGTATTTTCACACTTACAGACTTGCAATTTCAATTATTAGCAAATAATTTTATGCTCTGAGGTCAAATGGTCATGCAAACATTTTGGCATAGATTTTCTTTTCTTTCTCCTTCTCTTCTTGGATTTTTTGATGAACCCGCTTTACCTCGTTGGCGATGGCTGTCAAAAGAAAAGGAGGATTTTTCAGACAAGTAGTAAACATAATTATTTGTGTCCCAATTAGTTTTTTTTAAACCACAGTCTCTTTTAAACCACACAGAGGATGTGAAGCTGAGTAATCCCTCTTATCTTAGTATCAGTAACTACAGCTAAATAGTATCAATGGGTTCAGGAAATTTCCAGAAGATCACAATTACAATTCAAATGGCTGCAATGAAATTAAACCACCAGGCTTATGCTGTTGCCCCCGACAACCAGCGATATCCCCGAAAGCCCCCAATCGTCGAAGACATCCCATTTAAAAATTTGAGCTTCAGGCCACACCAAATAAATTAGTTTGTTGGATTTTTGTCTGATAAAATGGAAGCAAGCTCATTGTTTTATTTTACCTATAAAAATAAGTTATTTGATTTTTCAAATGAAATATTTTCTTTCTTCAAGCAAAACATCATGCCTATCTGTTGCAAAGCTCTAATGTATTTTTTTTATAAAGATCCCCCTATTAGAACATTTTAGAACCTCAGGGGTTACCACACACACCTTCAACTACAGGAAGTGCGATTACCATTCCCTTCATTTGCATTTGGTTCGACATAAATCGGACAAACAGTTAATGAGAAATAGCAAAAATGTGACATTTTTGATGATTTTTCATGATGATGGAAAAACTTAAAGTTTGCAATGTCAGGAGTTAATAGTCAAGCAATGGGCAGCACGATCACAGTATGATTAGTCCCTTCATTTCCATTTGGTTTGACGCGAATCAGACAAACTGTTGTTGAGATAAAGCCAAAAATGTCAAAAAATGTAATAAATGAGGAAAAAAAAAACATTAACACAAAGCTCCCCCTGGTGGCAAATTTATTACATTTAGCATGTGACAATTCATTTAGTGCTTTCATATAAATAAAACGTCAAATACTTTGAACTATGATATAAAAGGTGACATTTTTTACTCCTCGTGATGGCAGTAATTATCATCCAAAAATGCTTAAAATCTAATCAGTTCAGCTCTTAAAGTGATCAATACTTCTAAAGAAATCTAATGAAAGTCTTTCAAGTTATCATCCATCCCCAAAACTCCCTTTCAGGGAGATAAATATGGATGTGTCCCTTTCCCCTGTGATTACTACTACATTCAGTGGGTGTGTTGCATAGTTTCTCACACACAAGCTAA
Organism: Kiunga ballochi; assembly: GCA_037177335.1. NCBI lineage: Eukaryota > Metazoa > Chordata > Actinopteri > Atheriniformes > Pseudomugilidae > Kiunga > Kiunga ballochi. The sequence goes on along the minus strand of JBAMIG010000007.1, from coordinate 8,460,291 downwards.
ACCTGGAGCTGCAATCCTCAACGTCTCCCGTTGATCTTTTATCCAATTCTTTCATGTGTTTTTGTTTTGTTAAACCCAAAATGACCTTTATGTTGTAATAAAAGCTGTGAAGCAAACAGCCCAGAGGTCTTTTCTTTGGAGATTTAGCTTTGCATCCACATCGACCCAAATGTTTCAGACTTTCAAAGCCACCCACACTAGCTCAAGTACTCAGACATACTAGTTTTAAATGCCTTAAATGTCTTCTTTACGTGCATTTATAAGACAGCCTGGGTGCTGCGCTTAGGCTTTTTAAAATTTGGCTTTTTAAGTAACTAAACATATTGATTAAAAATCACCTATGTCTGCATTGCATCTTTAAAAAAAAAAAAAGCACCCCCCCCTTTCCTCAAAAAAAAAAAAGCCACTCTATTTGCAGAGCCCAAGTGCAAACATACCAGACATATTACATTACAAAAAGTCTCCAAATAAACACTCTAGTTTGCATCCTATTCATCAAGCTAGATTCAGTAATTATTCATTAGCATTAAATTCTGCAAATACGTGTTGATATTTAAGTGTGGAGGAAACTAAGCATTTCCTGCTAATATCAATGCTGGAGTAAATGTAAATAAAACACCTCACCTTTATCATCTGGAGCAATTTCTTGAGCTTTCTTTAGATCAGTCTGTGAAGCAAAAAGCACAGTAAATATTCTGGGTAGTAAAGTTGCATCAAATTCACTGCATAATTAAGAGACAGTATTGTTGCTTTGTTTCACATTTGCTTTTCCGTACGAACAAGCATTTAGCAAAGCAATTTGAAAACAATCATTTTAATGTAACCTCATTTCCTGTACATAGATTCAAAGTGCTCCTTTACTAGTGATCAGTCATCTAAATGTTATATTCTTAATCCTTAAAATGACAGCAGCACCTTGCCTTTGCACAACTAAAGGTTTGGAGTGTAGTGCTTTGTGAAGGTTACCAGAGCTTTGTTGTATTCCTTCATCCCCTGCCAGGCCTGGGCTCTCCGGAAAAGTGCCTTAGTGTTGGTTTGGTTCAGTTCTAGAGCCTGAAAAACATATAAAGCCTCACTACCTCCAAACTGCTTTAAGTTTTAGTTCTTTAAAATGACACCAGAAGCTTGTCACAGTCCTCCTTTAACAGAGTAGGAGAAGTTCTGCCAAGACTTATCCTAAAAGCACTCACATATCAGATGCTAGAAAATATTTTATCCCAGAGGTAAATAACAGAGTAAACATGGCTAGCCAGCTCTTGTTGAGGGTTAAAACAAAATGTTCAGCAACAAGCTGCATAGGTTTGTGCTAAGCTCACCTCATTGCAGCTGTCCAGCGCATCCTGCCACAGCTGCATCTTCAGTTTACAAGCAGCCGTGTTGAGGAAGCAGCTGAGTGCTGTCGGCTCCAGCTTCTGCTGTGCCGCCTCTTCTAGCTGATCTCCACACACCTCCAAATACCTGTGCAAATAAATGGAAGTTATTTGATTGCTTTACAGGTCCCTGAACGTGAGGCTCGTATACACCAGCATCAACAATGCTTCATGTCCTCCGTGCAACATTTTAAAAAGGAATCACCTTTATTTATTTCTTTACCTTCAAAGTGCAACTCGAAATGTGACTGAGGATGACTTTGAGTGGAAGTAAACCACAGAAATTAAAACTGTACCTGAGGGCTTTACTGTATTTGTTCACTGCAGCTGCCCAGTCTTGTTTCTTGAACAGGTTGTTTCCAATATTCTTCACATCTTCAGCAACCGAAAGAACTTTGTCAACCTTAAAGAAAGCGCAAATGAGACTTCTGGGAATACGGAGACATGACAAACATGCAGTTAAGTCTACTGAAACAAGATAGACATGCTGTCCTACTTCCCATGTTTACCAGACTTAACACGTATTGGAACTTGATATCAAAATTTCTATCTGTCCCCATGCCTTGATAAGGTGGCAAACAAGACCATTTCCAGAACTGGCAAATTGGTCCTTGAGGACCCGTCTGATCTTATCTGCTAAAGTTACCTCGTGTCCTTGAAGATCAAAGACCTCGCAGATACTTACATCTTTAAAGTCTATGTCTGAGTCCTCGGGGAAGTCTGGGTTGGCATCGCCGGTTTCATCGCTTGGTGCGGTGCCCCAGCTGTCCCCGTCTTTGTGCTCACCGCAGTCAGCTATGATGCAAGGCTGCAAAGGAAGACAATAGCTGAAACTTTAGTAAAACCTTTATCACAGAACTAATACAATGACTTGCTTTGTGTAATTTAGCTTTTTAGATTTAAAAAGGGCCCTCACCTTTACAGGAGCATCCTCTGTAGTGTCAATGGATTCAAGCATTTTTACAACTCCCATCCCTTTTACCACTTGCCCAAAGACCACATGCTTTCCATCCAAGTGTGGCGTAGCAACGGTTGTGATGAAGAATTGTGAGCCGTTGGTGTTTGGCCCAGCGTTGGCCATGCTCAGCAGACCCACCTTGTCATGCTGCATGAGTAAAAAGAATGGGAGAAAGCACTCAACAAAAAGCATTTCCACGCAGTTTCGTTCAGCCTCTTTAGACAATAAGATAGTTTTTAATATCATTTATGCGAAAATCCTCATTTTATTTTGAAATAAGTCTTGTAATGGAATCAACATGTGAACAGGAACCTGGAAATGCTTTAAAATCTCCTGTGGAGGGGTGACCCAGAGAGAGCTCTAGTGTTCCTCTGCTTACCTTGTAATGAAAGTTTTCATCCTCAAACTTCTCTCCATAGATGCTCTCACCACCTGTGCCATTGTGATTTGAGAAGTCTCCTCCTTGGATCATGAACTTCTTGATGACTACCCAAAACAAATAAAAAGTTAAATTACTTTTCCAAGATCAACCAGGTTTAAGCTTAAAAAAATAGTTGAATAGTAGAAATACTTTTTATAAACCCACTTTTCTAAATACTCAGTAATTAGACTAATTTTTGCCATTTTAGTTACAATTCTAAAAATGATTGAATTTTTCTTGTGCTTTCACATAGAAATTCTCAATGATCAGAGTGATGTTTAGCCACAAAATACACGCA
>JBAMIG010000007.1:8426127-8452416 GCA_037177335.1 Kiunga ballochi | reverse complement strand
CCCCCCCCCCCCCCCCCCCCCCCCCCCCCCCCCCCCCCCCCCCCCCCCCCCCCCCCCCCCCCCCCCCCCCCCCCCGTGTAAAGAAGGGATGTCTACTTTTGGCCCTTAATTCTCAAAGGCAACAATTAATTAGTCATTGTGAAGAAACGTTTAGCCTATTTGATTTTAGTCAGGTGTGCTGAATCCAAATATATGAAAACCTACAGGAAAAGGGCCTGTTAGGACCGACTTTGCACAACCATGACATAGAGAATGAATAAGAATGAGAGTGATCAGTTGCTTTACAATGTATATATCATTGTTGTTGTCAATCATCCAATTTAATAGACAGATTTTCCTTTTTAAATGATGTTTTTGTTTTCAAGTTTCTCTACAAACGTATTAGATTTAACTTTTACAGCTACTTTTTTTTTATAATTTTTTTATTTAAATTAAAAAGGGGAATCTGGATAATGGCTCCATGAAGCAATGCCACATACCCTTTTAACATTAACCCCTTGCAGATTTGAAATATACTTTCTTATCTAGATAAAAGAAATTGTACATTTTATCTTCTTTTAATTTTTTACTTTTTTTTTTTTACTCATCCCAAGGCCTACAAAACTGAACTTCACAGCTTTTACAGCATTAATTTGCATTATGCTTCTAAAAAGAACTGAAAGATAGAACTAAGTTTTACTGACTAAAAAGAGAGGGAAAATGTGTACAAGATATTAAATTAGCCTTTGTAACGGGACATTGAGTAAATCTACAGAAATTTAGAAGCATCATTTAGGAACTCATGCAACCATAGCTTTCCAGTTAGTAGTGATGTAAAGATTATCTTAAACAAGGTAGCCTCTGGCGAGGCAAGACTAAACACAAGATTTCACTCTATGCTGATGACCTCCTGCTATTCATCTTGAATCCTACCATTTAAATATCCTCTGCTTTGACATTAATTAACCAGTATGAGTTTGCTGTTAACAATAAAATCTAACTATAAAAGCAAATTCTTTCCATATTTTAAATCCCTCAAACATATCATTTAGAAGAAGTAAGCTGTCACATTTAGGTGTCAAAAACCCAAAAATGTGTAGAGATGTATTGAAAGATAACATTGTGGCACAGCTAGGCCTTTCAAATGTTTGTTTTTGCTTTTGGGAGGCAAATTGTACATTATTCAGTGTATGTGTTTCCTGCTTCTATCGGTTTGTCTGCCTTGATTGGGTGACAATGGAGTTAAACTGTTGTTTAAACATCTGTATCCCTTCTTCACTTCTTCTCCCATCCTCCATTCAAATTCAAAACTCTGTTGTTTAACACTCCCTGAAACTCTGGTTACAGTTCAGGAAGCATTTCAGCCTTTATAACTTGTCTACTCTCAGTCCCATCGCACCAAATCCTCACACCACCTAATCAAGACGCAACTTTTCTGAATTGGCTCAACGGGGTATCAGGTACTTTCCTGGCCTGTATTCTGATAATAGTCTCATTTCATGCAGCTAGGATAGAAATTTAGTTTTTTCTAAATCTGATTCTTCAAATATTTACAAACCAGGCACTATTTACTCAGTCAGTCTGATAATCTGCTGTCAATGTCAGGCACCTTAATTGTGGATATCATCCTCACCCGGAAGGTGCAAAATAAAAGACTTATCGCAAGTATTTATAATAGAATACTGAACTTGAGAATGGTATCTATGACTAATCTCAGAGCCCCATTGGAGGAAGACCTGAACCTGTCCATGTCAGATGAAACCTGGAACTCAGAACTGAAACATGTCAGCTCATATCTGCACCCGTCACTGCATTATTCAATTCAGAAGGCTTCATCCAGCTCATATGCCAAAAACAGCACTCTCTTGTTTATATTCTGGGGTTAGTCTCTACTGTGACAAATCCAGAACTGCTGAGTTTCAGTAATTCACATGGACATCTCCTGTCCTCAACAGGTACAGGACGAAAGTACTTCATCCTGACCCTGTATTCCCTCTGTTTGGCACTTTGACCCATGGACCACACCACGTTGTGTCCTTTGCCACAGATCGTATCAGATACACTCTCTTGATAAAGTAGAGGGATGCTGCCTTGTGCACCGTCTCCTTCACAGTGGTTTTGGGATGCAATGTTCTATTAAAGGCTGGAGGAAATTCAACTCTTACCACAGAACTCTGTGGGGGCGTTTCAGAAGTGACGGGGGCCTTTCCTGCAAACATTTCAGCATCTTTGATTGATTTAATTGGACTTGTTTGGCTGGGCTTGTGGTAGATCCTTGTTTTGGGGACTGGTCTGCAAACAAGGAAAAAAACACTTTTGTTTATATGTATAACATATCTTCCCTGGCTTTAAGACGATCACATATGTTCGCTGCTTTATTTTGTAATTAACTTTTGTGAGCTAATTCTTATTCTTTTTTCCTTATTCCCTGCTTTGAGTGTCCCTGCTGTCCAGTTATATTAATGTAAATAACTTATTTTACCTGTTCCTAAATGTTAATAAAAATGCTTGAATTAAGAACTTGTGCTGTCTTGTATTTATGTGAGAGGTTCTCTGTATGACCTGTTTACCAAATGCGGCATAGCTGTTTGTACTTGCATACATGGATAAATAAATAATTATTTCTCTTCTTCTTAATAATAGATATCCTATTTACAAAAACATGCCAGTGGCAGTGAAGAGTATGCTCATCTAAGGTAATCCTTAAGGATGATTATACATTTGAATTAAAGAGCTGACAGCGGATGAGGCTTGCTGCTTGTTTTAATGACATCATTATTTCTAACACCATGGCTATAGCCCTCGGTTCATAATCATACTTCAAAGATGTTTCCTCTGTGCGGTTTAGATCACGATGATGTATACAACCTGAATGGAGGCTGTACCGTTCATGTTGTAGCACTCATATTTTCCTTGGCTTCTCCGTTAGATGCTTTAAACTGCAGCAAACATAGATTATAAAGTGCTTTTATATTTTCTAAAGAGTTATTTGCAGTAACTAACAGGTTAATTAAATGTGGGGGGGTTTTCTAAAGTGTTAAAGTACAGGATAAACCTGCCGGGTGTTTGTTCAGGTCAGTAGCCTGTTTGTGTCAGATGTCTGTCTGAGTCAGTCTGGTTGATTTCTTATTCACAGCTTGAGGCTCTGTGTGTTCCTGCTCAAGTGGAAGTGATGCATTATGGATGGGGAAGCAGATAGTTTACAATGGAATTGCTCAACACCATGCAAACCTGAGCTGTTCTCATTCAGACTAGCACACATATATCTGAAATAGGAATCTGAGCTTATAAAAAATAAATCTAAAAATGAGTTTATAAATGGTCTTACTGATTCTCCTGAAACTTGTGGGCGACTCTGTCTTCCAGTGCTGCACGTAACCCTGTTTTCTTATAGGAAAAAACATTCAACAATAGATGAAACATACTGATATCAGTTTTATTTAGTATCTCTCTTTATGATAATTGCCGTGCACAATGCCCAGTGTTAGCTGTCTAAATATTTACATGAGTGTCATTTTATATAGTCATTTTGACTTAAACGATCCATTTCTCCCAAAACATATCAGTATTATATTGAATCATCAGCATCTGTTTAACAAAGTACAATGTCATACTCTGTTTGTATGACATTGTACCACAAACAATCCCTCAACATACTCATTAACATACAGTACACTGCACATGGTCAGCGTTATTCCTACCTTGATTTGCATATTGCTGAGCAGTGTGCCACAATTCAGCATCTGGTTATATTGCCATCCCCAGCCCACCTCACCCACATAGCTCTGCCTGGGTCTGATCGGGGAAACATTTGGTGGAGGCCTGAATAAATATAAAAGGTCACCTGTGGCCTGAGGTGATCTGGACCCTACACCGATGTACTGGGGAAAATAGTTGGATCTTGGCCTATAGTCTCTGATTCCATCTGGACCTATGATTAGGAGAAAATAGATTTAATGGGAAAATGTTATTAATACTGCAGTCTGATGACTTTTTCATATCTGACATAGCATCATGCGTACAAAAGGACATTTAGTAAAATACTCCCAACAATGGATTGTTAAAAGACACATATGAAAACATATTGCATGCAAGCTTCTCCTACCAGTAAAAATCATCCTTTGTCCACATTGATGCTCTCCTGATGTTGTGTTACCTTTTTGCATCATTTAGCCACTCTTATGTTTTTGTTGCACATTGGATCCCTGTGGGCTGCTAATAAAAATCCAGCGATCTGCCCCGTCGCTCAGCGAGGGTCACGGCTGGTTGTAATCCAACCACCGGTTGCCATGGTGACAACACTTGAGGGCTATTTACTTTCTATAAACAAGGGAGGCTTCAGCCACTGAACTGTGTCCAATCTATATTACCTTTGTTGTCACTTCATTTCAACTTATTATAGCAAATTACATTTAATCAAGGTGGGAATTGTGTAGAACATATTTTTAAATGATTTTATTTGGGTGGTGTGGAGTGAAATACAAGGCCAATACAAGCTAAATTTGGCAGCAGTTATGTTTTATAGGATAATTAATTAAGCTTGAATTATTTGTTTCATTTTTGTTTTTCTCTTTATAAATGTTCAATCTTACAGTTAATTTTTTTCTGCCTTGTTTTTGGCCTTTGTTTTTTAATTGTGTAAATCCCTAAAGCGTCACTAGGTGGTGCCAAAGCACTACTTTTTCTTTTCACAGCCCCCATTCTGTCCTTTGTTGAATTGGTCTCGCCCATAATGAGCCCGTTCCTTGTGTTTAAATATCTGTAAAGTTAAAATTGAGCAGGAACAACTTAGTAAGATAGGTTATCACCTTACTGTCAAAATAAGAAGACCGAATTAAGTAAAAGGTTTCTTCTGGTTATTTGTTAATGCACTATCTTGAAATATCTATTGATTGTGCACGTATTTGTGGAAGCAATATTTGAAAAGGCAACTAATAAAAGCTGTCTATGCTGGGAAAACTTCTTTATTCCCTTTAGTCGATTGCTAAAGACTGAAATGCCACACACGCGGCTGTTATTACACTAAAAGAGAAATGGGTTTAGGTAAAAGCTACTTCAGGTCAGTTACTCCTTTTTGTTTTTATTCATTTATGTCTGCATATTTAAAAAAAAAGTCAAACAAATGCGAGAAATATGCATTGAAATAAGATTTTAAAAGAGAAAAAAAATTATACAACAATCTAATTGCACGGCAGCGGTCATTGACCCGGTCTAAACGCAAGCAAATTTATTTTGAAAAGCTTCGCCGGAAACTCTTTTATTTTTTAAAAGTAATTCAGGCTTGATTATCATTGTGTCAGTCACCATGGTGGTGGCATACAACAGCGTACGGCATCGGCGGTGGACCAATTCTTACTTTTAGACCCATTAAAACACTAATATAATGAGTTTTCTCAGTAACTGTGTGGGTCAGCCTCTCATAATGGACGCCGGTTTGTTGTTGTCGGGATAGCTTTTAGTTTTTAGCTCACTTTTTGTTTGCTGGGTCCTGTATGGAATTTCTTCCGTCGCTAGCAGAATGCTGAGGAGAGAAGGAATGGCTTTACCTAACGCTGGCTTCAATAGAGGGACATCGCTTTGTACTGCTAGAGAATAACGCAAATAAAGAAGGAAAAAAACTGACTTTGTGAGCTGCGCTTTGACCAGAAGTTTCATCCCGGTTGGCGCCGGTGTTGGCAGTCCGGCTTCGGATTTAGGCAGCAGAGAGACAGACACCCCCGTGGAGACAGCTCTGCTGTCTGGTTCCAGTCGTGGCCTGGCTTCGGGCACTCCCAGCTTATCCGCTAGCTTCAGAGTACACCCGACAAAACTAAAGCCAGACAATAAGGGGACTTTTTTTGTTTGTTTGTTTCTATCTTTACCCCTGGATATTTCTAAACACCTTTTAAGGATTAGACCTATCATCTTATAGACGGCGTCTTCCAAAACAATGGCGTCCTATGTGGATAACAGCTTTCGACAGGCTGTGATGATGAATCCGGCTGAAAGGACGCAACAGGTCAGAGGAATGCTTTATTACATTTAGCTACAAATGCAAATTGCATTCAGAAGTGGTTGTTTCCGCTGTGTTCAGCTAGCTTGTTGTAGCAGGACAACGTTGCAACAGTATCGGTCCTGATCTTTCACAGTTGAACAGTTTTCTTTGAGCAACTGTTGCCATGCATGTTCCTGTACCGCACGGCTACATCCCGGTAAGCCATTTATCAGCAGAGATAATCGAGGCTACTTAACATAACAGGAGCTGCAACCATCGTGAGAATCTAACCTGCTTTAGTTTGTACATCATGGCTCAGGTGCTGCGTGAATGTTACGCAAAACATTGAGGATCAACCAAACTTAGCAAACAGCACACGCTGAGTTCCACAGGAGGGATATTAATACGTAAATGACAAGAGATAAAGACAATAACCGCAAAAAATGGTTTCCTTGTTGAAGCCAAATGTGTGCTTTTTGAACATTTTGAAGCATTTGCTAATCACGTGGTTTGTGGTTGTTACCCTTTCAGGACATTCAAGCTTGCATCACATCAAATTTACACAAGTCTTACTTGCATTTCTTTTGGTGCACTACATATAAATCCACTCTGGCTTTAAAAGTGGTATCATTCCCTTTGAACACCTGCAAATGGATGCTGCTTTAGCTAAGCTTTACACACAACAGAGTAGGCAATCAATAAACCACCACTTAAACCAGTGAGCTACAGTTAGAGGGACAGCTTTGCCCTTCTATCTGACAATTAAGGTGTCATTGTGGCTTGTTAACTGCTCCAGGCTTATGGTCTTTACAGCTTTCTGCCAGCTGTAATTTCAATGGGTGATGAATGCCAGGATGGGGATAGTTGGAGATAAGAGATATTGGTTATGTCAGACTGATATTTTAAAAGGAGGCTTAAGTCAATATCATTTAAACATGTGATTCATCAAGTAGTTGGTAGTACTTTTGCCTATTAAATGTTTAGTTTGAGTGGTCAGATTGTTTAGTCCTACTGAAAAAATATTCGGAAAAATCAGATTTTTGCTTCAGTATTCTATACAATCAATTGCTGAAGCATCTTGGTAACTCACCTGGAAGAAGCTCACCTGGAAGAAGGTTTTAAGGGTCATATCCAAAGCTGTTTCAGTCATTGTTACATAAAAATCACATGTATAGAACATGTTCATATGTTCGATTAGCCAACAAATCTTTGTTGCATCTTTGTTCTTTTGGCATTTTTTGAGCCATTAGGAGATTAATTGAAAATGTCTTATAAATGGGAACAGAAATAGAGTACACAAAGAATGAGTAGATAGTTTGTATTGCATTTATTTATATTTATAGAGGAGCTCACACCTTTCCCCCCTCAGGATTAATAACAGCTTGAAAGGTTGTGGTTATTTAATAGAAGTCCTTTCAGGTGTGATTGTGAGATTTTTATAGCAATATGTGTGTGTGTGTGTGTGTGTGTGTTCCTAAACTAGTCAGGCTGTTTTTCAGTAGGAACACCATTCCTAGTGTTCTGTAAATGCATATAGCGGCTGTTGTGGTTGAGACGGGTTCATCCTAATGGTGTTGGCAGGACCGCTCCGTTAGGATTAGCTAACGGATACAGGGATCTGTTTTGATCTCTCAAGACTTACTATGGTGGGGTTTGACCCTCTGGTTCACACTGTTGTCACATGACAGGTTAAATAACTGACCAGGGGACAGACGCTGTTCTCACTGGTTTTGTCAGTTTCCTTTGTATGAATTCAGGCCGGGAGTGGAAATGGTTTTGGTAACAGTGAGAGGAGGCAGGCTGATGGTCAAGAGAACATGAAAATGATGAGGATTTTTTATTCCCCCAGCAGTGATGATCTGTCTGTTTTATCATCATCTGTTTCATCTACAAATTCAGTTATGCATAACCCAAAAAACTTCCAGTTCCTCCTAATAAAACAGCAAATAAAATCTAAGACATGCAGTGTGACTCTTAGCAGACCCCTCTCAGCTTAGTTAATTGATTCTGGTTGTATTAGTTATATTATTTACTAGATGATTTTTGCCACTTTAGTCCACAGAATTCACATTTTTTTGTTTTTAATAGGTGTCATTGTAATTTTTGGGACTTTGACTTTTAATTTCTCATTTTTTATTTTTAAATGGAAAAACTATAAGATATGACTATTGATCCTCCTCTAGAAGGACTTTGTTTCCTCAACGTCTCACCCATTAGGTAATGACTTATCTATAACCTTTTCGTGCTCAATTTTAGCACGCATTAATTCTGATTAAGCATCCCAAGTGAAGTGAGACTGATGGTTTTTAGAGGAACAAAAACAAGCACACGCTCGTCTCAGCAGGATGCACAGTTAATATGTCTGCTGTTGTTGCTGTGTTTTATTTCCAGCGACTAGCTGAACCCAAGACAGACATCTCGCCTGTTGTTTAGCCAGGTGGTGAAGCTAAAGGGCACAAACAAGAGTCCTCTGCTGGGATGACCCTGGTTCACTGCCACACAGCCAGAGGGACAGCCGCCTACTTTACATTGTTTCCACATATTCTGGCCCATAGCTGGAGATCAGTGCTGGTCTGCAGCAACCTTGGGAGACAGTTGAAGGAGGGGTCACTCAGAAAACTGACATTAAAGCATGTCAATTAAATCAGATTGCATTTTGTAGTGTTGCGTGTAAGAAAAGAGGCCAGAAAGTAGTATTTCTTTTATCCAGAAACATATTGTTGCTCTGACTTAAACCATAAAGCTTTGCAGCTTATGTCCAGTTTTCATATAAAAAAATGACTTCCATCTAGTTTTGGATTAGAGCTACCAATAAATTGAAACAAATCTAATGAATAACCAGAACAAGAATGAAGCTTTTACCACACGCTGTAGAATGATCGATGACGGAGCTGCTTGCTGCTCAGCATCCTGCTCCTAAACATTCAGGAAGAGGAAAAGCGTCAACACACCTCATGAACCCGAAGCAGGAAGAACGTCTTAGAACTCCTCTCACCACGCAGCAGTATTTCTACTGTTTTTCCAAGTTGGTGGTGGTTTCGACACGTTTCTTATCTTGTATAAGCATCAGAAGCATGTAAACAAGTCTTTCCTTATAGAAAAAAAAGATGGACAACTTTTATGAGTATTTTTCCCAGTTTCCCATCAACAGAAGGGTTGAGATGCAGCTTGCTTTGGTCTTTGCTTGCGCGCTGCAGGACTAACGCTGTAGAAGTAAAGTGATGTCACATGTTGTTCTTGTGTTGAAAGTGGTGACTGAATGCTACACACAGGGGTTTGATTCAGAAAGGGAGTGAAATTAAAGAGAGGGACACATGGATCCGCTGTGACACCCTTAAAGAAGAGCAGCATTTTGTCTGGTTCTGAGTGGCTCATTTGAGTCTTTCTCTTATTTCGCACCAGTATTTCTGAAATGAGACGGTGACGGCGCAGGCTACTGGTCTCCAGGGAGATGCTGATGGAAACGTTTAGTGTAAAATCAAACGTATAAAACCATCGTGCAGAAAGATGGTGTTAATGGTTGTGTTACAATTTATTGGTCAGATAAAAGGCTGATATCATGCTTGACTACAAGCCAGGAAACATTTGCTGTCCAGAGGTCTCCCCTCCCACCCTCTGAAATACACCAGAATGTTTGTGTAGTCCTTTGCACCAGTATACTCCCTAAGATCTAATAATGAAAAGACCGATTCACTTGTGTTTAAATGCATCGCTGAGATTTAAGCAAGTTAAACACAGTCACCGCATGAGGCGTTGTTTAACACTTACAGTGCACAGAAACCAAGCAATGCTCTTCATTTCTTAGATAATGGCACTGCATTTCTACTTACTTCTTCTAACCAATAGCTTTACCTTTATCTGTTTTAACATTTTTTTTCATATGGTTGAGGTATTTATGACATCTAGAAAACTTTTACCATGTTTTCACTCTTCCCTATTTAAATTAGGCATGTAAAATAAGTGCTTGAGGTAGTTTTGGACTTGTCTGGGTGCCTTCTAGCTTCAGATACTAATCTGTTGGCTAATTTCTCCAGCTAAACAGAATTTGAGAGAGGACATGCTATAGTTGGCTTTTGCCTGGAAACTGATCTACAAAGATATTATGCACCAGATTTTGGTTCAGTCGGGTAGTGAGAGAGCCAACATCGCTGCACAGGGCGAGTAGACAGAGATGCATCTCATAAATGATATTAACATATTTTGTACTGCGTAGATGGAAAGCAACATGAGGTTAGTGCAGGGTTAAAGGTTGAGTCATTAACTTAACTGAGCTTTAATACTAAGAAATGTTTAAGGTGGATGCTTGCTAAGGAAGTGCACGAGGAAAAAGATCTTACGGTCTCTGATTTCCTTTAGTTAAACTAATGTTACTGCTACAACAATGGAGGGTCAGAGAGAGTTAATGTATCCGTCTGAAATGTTTACCCCATGCTGGCTTCTGAGCTGCTTACTCTGCTGTTGCTGCTTTCATTTTCTGGTCCTGCTAGCACATATATTGAGGGCTCCCTCCAGGCTACACGAGTCACACCGTGGTTGCTTTGATCAGCTGTGTTGCACCTTTCAAACTCTTCTTTTTAAAAGAACATATTGCACGCGCAACGACTTGGTTGGATTAGATTCTTCAGTGATCATGTGGCCATCACATTATCCCCATATTTTTATCTTGTTAGATAAGCTTGAATGTTGCCTTCAGGGTCACTACGTGCTGAATCACACACATTATTTAAAAAAAAAACAAAAGCATGTTAAAGCTTCCTATGATCACATTCTTCTGGATTCTTTTAAAGCAAAGCAAAACATCTCTGCAGCCAAGACTCCAGACATTTCTGGCCTTCACAGCAAAATGCAATAGACCCCCCACACCATTGAGCGACCGCAGTCTTTACATAACTTAGCCAGGGATCCTCTTGGCTGCTTGGAGAGCTTAGAAAGTAGCCCATTCCTGTTGCGCAATATTAGCAAGAAATTACTATGGCTGTCATTAAGAGCTTCATTTCTATATCAAGTTTATAGAAATACCATCTTGGGGACAAAATGACATTTATCTTATGAAAAAGGATATTTTAGCTCACTTTTCCTAAACCCTTGTCTTACACAAATCTTAACTTAGACATTCAACCATAACTTTAGGGTGGTAAAATGACATCTGAATTAAGTCTAAAATCTGTCGTTATGGTAAAAGTAACTGTTTTACCTTGAATAGTTGTATAATCCTTGTTGTAAACAACTTCCAGAGTACTTTCTGTCAATAGAGTCTCAGTCCCAGACAGTACAGCCTCTCTCTGGTGTATAATCTACAGTGTAATCCTTTCTTGTGGCTCCCCGCTCATACATTATGTGGATCAGATGTAGAGTTGATTAATTTATGTGATTAGAGTTTTCTAAATCCTGGTATATGGCGTTATCATGCAGCTAATACTTGTTTAAAGTTTTCCGAAACAATGGCACTTCATGGTGTTTGAACTGGGTCAGAATCAGGGCAATGTTTTTCACGGGCTGCACACATGCAGAGTTATGCAATGGAGATCTAATCCTAGAAAAAGTGTGGTCTGCAACACGAGCAGAGTTTACGTAGCGTTTTCCACCAAGTTAATTCTTTATCTGTGATTTCTAAAACAATGTCTTCAAAACTAATCTTTTGATATTTGCATCTATTTTTAACACTTTTATTCTGACAAAGTAGGAAACTGCCTAATTTTTTTTAAAGCCATTGGCACCTTAAAATATGCTTACATCTTTACTCATCTCAGCCAGACGTATTAGCATTGCAGTTCTGTGTGTCTGTCTGTGTGCACAGTCATCACTAACACACAGCCTCTTGTGACTTACCTGCATAAGCTTTCAAATATTTATCAATGAGTCATTGCCAGCCTTCCTTCCTGCACTGATAGCACTGCCCTCATCTTGCACACAGTGTAATTGAGATGCTTGTTTCAATGTTTAGCTCACTTTGCTGTTATGATATGGGTATTTTATTTCACAGATTGGACCTGACTGGAACACGATGAAAGGTTTGAGTTATTTTTCATGCAGGAAAATTCACATGGCTGCTCTGTAGTCACACTTAAAGCTAAAATGTTTCAAGGAAAACAGTCCCCTCACACACAAAGCCTGACTGCGGTTTCTATTAGAAAGTATTGCAAATGTAGCTCAGTGTCGAGCCCATTTGGTTGTAATGACATGCTTCATAAAACTGTGGCATATAAACAGCTGCTCTGGTGGCAGGAAGGTCGTTACTTGATGTGGGAGCTCTAAGACGGGACTCATGACGGCTATCATGAGGGAAAAACAGCTGTCTCTGCTAATGGATGGTGTTGTCAGAAGTGAAAAGTGCAACAGCAGCAGTCCTTGAGTTCCACCAGCAGGTATGAGCGGCAGTGGATGACATGAAAGGAAGCTAACCTACCCTTCCCCACACACACACACACACACACGTTTATAAATCAGTGATTAAGAATTCTGCTGTTCCACTTCCTGTGTCCAACAGAGCAGATTGGTGTTCTATATCTGTCTTGTTGAAACCTTATCTTTGTAATTGGTCTCTGAGGGTTTATCCAACCTGTGGCTGATCACGTTTTTAGCCCTGCAGACCTCATGCAGGAAAATCTGTTTATTACCAAGGCTCCAACTTAATCTGATTTTTGGAATGTGTGGCTTTTTTCCCCTGCTTCCTGCTTTTGGGAAGAAGGGCATAATTATCTCAGCTCGCTTAAACTAAACCTTCAATTACCTTCTCTTTCTAACTGCTCAGAGTACAGATTGCCAGGACGCCGGTCGGAGAGTGTGAGGACCCTCGCTCTTAAGCTTAAAACCATTGAGCTAGCGTGTGTCCAGAGCTTTTAAGGATCTTTCCTGTGGGAGAATTTTGTAGAAACACATTTACTGTTGTGATGCAATATTAGCAGCCCAGTCCACACCATTTTAACTCTTATAATATTAAAATATGCATTTATTTTTTCTTCCACCCTGAATGTTGGAATGTCAGAGCTGAGTATTATTTATTAAATTGCCCATCGGCTTCTCAGACCTTGACCAGGCTAATCGACACTTCCCTTGGTTGACCTCAACGTGCCATCTTCTGCCAGACGTTTTCCCAAACAGCCTTATATTTCCTTCACACTTAAACTATTCCTGCTGGGAGCAAGCTTTTTTCATTAATCATCCTTTCCATTAGTATTCAGGTCTCCTTTATGTATTATGCAGCCTTTATGTGGCAAGGAGCGAGCATCAAAAATAGGCTTACATAATGCCACATTAGCAGTTCTATTGAAACACTAATGCTTCTACAATCTCCTTAATGTGGTATTTGCTTGTTTGCAATTGAGTAATTTTCATTTCATCCCCTGTAAGGAAACTTGTACTAGATAAAACCGTGCATTACACTTTGAAAAAGAAATATTGTGTAGATTTCAGCCTGAGCTGCGCTGCAAAAGGCAACACAGAGAGATGTGCATCTGCCAGTGAAAATGACAGAATTATGTTCCTGTAAGTTTATTGATTAAAAAGCTGCAGCAGACTCAGTTCCTTCTCAGTTGCATCATGCATGCTGTTAATCTGACGCTATGTGAGGAATGAATGCTTGTAATGCCATGACGAATTAGTCAGACTTGTGTGGAAGAGTGTGAAATATCTGCTGAAGAACCCATGAACAGGGAGGAAGATGCTTGACTTGTAGCATGTCTAGTTTCTGACACTTTAGTCCAAACAACCCATATAATTAGCTTGTTTTATATTATGAGTAAACTTTTGGCTTAGAGTTTGGCAGCATTAACACACTATAAAAACAATGAAGGCCACAACGAGCCACTGTTTTGTTTTTAAGAGGATACGTTTGCTAGCTAACAAGTTTGCATTTTAGCATCTTGAGGAATCTCCAGTCAAATACACATTCAAGTGATCACTTAAAGATGTCTGCTTTGTGTCCCACACTCTAAATAGCACCTAAACATAACAAGAATATAAAGACTGGTTTCTACTTGATGCTTTCATGCACCTTGGTGGTTCACAGAAGGGAAGTTTCTATGAGAATGTTTTCTTGTTCTTCCAGTTTCTGGACAACATTGACTCAGTAAAAACTGGCAGGATGTATCATACACATGTGTGTTCTTTTGGTTTTGTGTGAATGGATCTTGCCTCTTAATTCTCATGTAGATCTAGTTGCTCATATTCATCTCGGATTCTAAGTATTCCCAAAACATTGTAATGTCACCTAAACATGGAGAATGAACAGTGTTGAGTGTACTGAATTTATTTTCAGCAAAAACATCATTTCTATAATGGCATTAAATAATAATCAATGTTACTTCTTCAGAAGGTTGATTTAGTCATGTTAGTGTCCAGTCGTCTCTGTCAAACATTAATAGATTTTACACTTGAGACATTCAGTAAAAGGTCTTGAGGTATTTCTCTGCAGTGGCGGGACATTTTGTGCTTTAGATGTACATGATGTACATTTACAGCACACTGAGAATAGAAATTGATGCTCCTTACTGTGTTGAGACAAGCATTGAGACTATGTGTGCATCCACTAACATGTTCACTGTGCACAGCAGTCCCATAAGCTCTGGATTATAGGCTGACATGTTCATAAATTGTCTCACCTGCTGACGTTCTGGAGATTTCACCTGGGGGTGAGTCCTAAATGGAAAATCTCTGCTGAATTTCCAAAGTGAACCTTGTGAAAAATGAGGTTTTTGCACATTACCACTCTGGTATATTTACACAACTGTAACGGTAAAGCGGGCTCAGTTAAAGGTGGCCTCTGTAGGAACAGTTTTTATGTTGGGGTGCATTCACATCAGGATAGGTGACCTGTTTCCCCCTCCAGTATAGATAGAAAAACATGAAGCTGCATCAGGCAGTAGGGGTCTGGTTGATTGATTCTATTAAAACTTTGATAAAATTCTTCCCCGTGAGGTATTTCTACCACCCAAAGCATTCTGTATGTATGTATATATGATTGTGTTTACCCACAGTGCAGTGTTCTAAACACACAATGCACTTTGTTTTCCAGTTTGCTTCCTGTATTTGGTTCACCTGAAACGGACCTAAACCTGTGCTTGTAGGCGGGCTAATCCATTTCCTTAATCCAAATTAGAATGTGTTTATTTATTCCCAGTAACTGCAAACAAAGCCGACTTCATAAGCAAAAAGGTGCATGTGCTCTCACGCCTTTATGGAATATTACAAGGAGTTAATGCATGATTGATTTAAGCAGGTTTCACTGATTGCTTAAATAAATGTTATTTGACTTTGGCTTCATAATGTGATTATATTCTACACATTCCTTAACTGAATGTACTTTCTTTATTTTCTGAGTATCATGTGAGAGTTTGATTGCAGTGCCTTTCTGTATCATTCTGAATGGAGACTATTCAATTGTTTAGCAGGGACAAATGCACATCAGTCATCCATACTTCCTTATAAGCCTGAGTGATTTAAATCAAGCGGCAAGTATGGTGCAAACCAAGCACAATGGTTCCCTGTTTAAACCAACTTGTGCTTGTCAGAAACTGTTAATATGACTCCAATTATATTGGTGCAGCAGTGGGAAAAGCAGTTTTTGTCAAATCTATCAACTGCAATCAACATGTCAGGCAGTCTAAAACAAAGGTGTGGAATATGTACTATATTTGAAATTAAATACGTTTCGATAGACATTTGATTAGCTCCTTGCTTCTGATTAATAAATAGTGGAATTAGGCTCAAAGCGTTTATGAAAGACACTGTTTTGTGTTGGAACACCTAAAGGCTCTGACCTATTTGGCCACTTTTTCTCACAAGTGATTTTGATGAAAGACCTTAATATGGAAGTTGAATTTAGGAAAAACACTTCAATATGATGGTCCAACTTTGTAGTCTAAATGTTAAATACAACTAATTGCTTTAATCACGCCAGCAATTACACAGATATTATGCAGATGTAGGCCCACACAGTTTGGATCTCAGGTTTTTGAAGTACCGTGTCTGTGCCTTCCCCCCCCCAAAAAAAAAAAAGAAAAGATTCAAAACTAAGCGAAAAGGTTACAACGGCAGTTCCATCTTTCATAGCCAATAACCTAATGCTCTTTGCTTTTATTACAGTGTTGAAATGAACAGCATGCTAACAGCATTAATAAGCTATGTATTGCTATCAAGACCGGGAAAGAATACTATGGAAAACAATATAGTACTAATAGTAATATTTCCAATAAATGAAACTGTGTTAAGAAATTAAAAAAATACCTTCCATATTCTCCAAGATAACTAAGGAAAGGGAAAACCTCAGCTTGTGACTTATGCCCTAAAAGAGCACAATAGTTTAGCATGTTTCTTTTGTAAAACATCCTCAGGATATAGGTCCGTCTGGAACTGAGGCCTATTTTAGTCTATGTGAAGTGAAAGGGCTTGGGTGGGATCATAAGGCAACTTTGTAAACAGGAAATGTCCATTCAAGTCAAAGCGAGCTTGGTATACCCATGTGGTACAACACAGTTAAACAAAAAAACTCACATCAATCCTGAGTTGTGCAACTCTCAAGTCCCAAGCAGGGCTTAAAGAACTGCCTCCTTTGTATGGTTTAAGGTTGTACTTGGTTATAAAACATGATTCTCACACAGGAAACCTTGTTGACCTTATATGCTTAAGTGCCTTTCTCAGCTCTACTATCACTTTGTTTCTTCTTTGACCTTAACTGGCAGCTCACCAGATGCAACATCAGCTCATATTAACCGGGGGGATTTTTCTCATCCCTCTGGCTCGCAGAAACAACTCCTTCATTGTCTCAGATAGAGTGAGAGATTGACAATGCGGCTTTCAAGATCAAAAGACAAGAAGTTACACCTAAACCCTGGCAGCAGGCGGAAGATCCTACTCTATTGTAATGGGGAATCATGAAAGCGCATAGATGTTGTTTAGTAACAAACAAAGGCGATGCTTTTGGCTCGTTCCCTGCTCTGAAGTAACATGCTGTTCATGTGCTGATTATCAGCAGGAACCCCCCCAACATGGGACCCCCATTTCTGCCAAGCTTGCATTTAAACTCTCTTTAGAAACGTATTACAGCAGTATTATGGCTGAACAATTAATAAAGAATATGTTTTGATTTATGATCTTGATATTAAGTGTTGAATGAGGTAAAGCAGTTACTGTGTCGCCTTCCTCTGAATTTGGTTTGGTTATGAGTTCAGATCACCTTTTTGCTTTGGAGTCTTTTTGTCCCATCACATCCAGTCTACTCTATTAATGTGTTTCAAATCCTTGTGACTCTAAT
This sequence comes from Kiunga ballochi, assembly GCA_037177335.1. Lineage (NCBI taxonomy): Eukaryota > Metazoa > Chordata > Actinopteri > Atheriniformes > Pseudomugilidae > Kiunga > Kiunga ballochi. The sequence continues at coordinate 8,435,212 of JBAMIG010000007.1, read as the reverse complement.
AACCACTCCTTATTAATGTTTTATGGCAGTTTTTAATATTCAGTACACTGTGATTGCCCTTTTAAAGGGTTTTTTGTAACTAACTCTTGTGACTAAGTTGGGCGTGTTTTTTCCTTTTGCTCATGTGAAGAAAACCAGAGCAACATGTGAACTGGAATGTGTAAAAACTCAAAGATTTCCAAGTTATATCCCACTAAAGACTTATCCGTATGATCGCACGATTAAAAAGACATATTCCTAAACGTAAATGTTATTTAAAAGGCTTTTTCCTGTGGAAAAAACTCCAGTGTCCTTCCAGCGGATAAGCAGTGTTTGTGGCCTTCGAGGCTTGAAATGAGAACCTGTGTGTGTGTGTGTGTGTGTGTGTGTTTGGGTACGTTGTTCTCATTGGAAGGAAGGGTCTCTACTGCTGTTTCCTAGCAACCAGCAGCAAGCGTGGCATTGTAATAGTGAATTGTATTAGAAGGCCACTGGAGAAAATGGCAGAGATGTTAAAGATTGATTATTAAATTCCATAAATGTTTCAGATACACCATGGGGAGTTTGGGGATTAATGGCCACACACTTTGGAAGCAAACAAATGAATGTGTTCATAGTAGCAAGTATTGAAAAGCAGAAGAAAAGCAGCCGTGTTATTTTTCTCCTTTTGTGTTTTCACATGGGGATTTCATTAGGAACTCTCTTCCAGCATTGGCCTTCTATTTGTGTCGAGTTAATTGGACAGAAGAGATGGAAAGGTGGTGGTGAAGCCAGAGCCAAGCGTTTTGGGATCGTTTAGGCCCCCAAGCAAGCGATTTGCCCGGAGAAGATTAAAGCACACCTCCATCCCACTTCATCCACCCTGCCTCTTTCCAGTTTTTGCTTTGAGCTCTTATGAATTGATCTTTATGTGACATTGCGTAACTTTGTGATGCCTGCGCTGCACCTCTTTTAAAGCTTTTGTTTGAGCGAGATGGGGCGGGTTTCATTGGGTCGGACAGTTGGCTTTGTTCCCGGAGAAGGACCTGCTACGATGAGGTTCAATGACAAGAGCAAACAGATCCTTTTTTGTCCAGCGTTGGTCCGAGTCCAGTGTTGAATCTGCATTTAGCTGCTGTTGTGGTTAGAGCAGCAAAAATAGGACTTTATTATAATAACAATCAGCATTTAGATTAAACAAGTGTTTAATTTAAAACTAATAATGCATGTTGCAGAGCTTGAAAGTAGTGAGAGAAATGATCTTTTACTGGACTTGTTGCATAGATCAACATTTGCATCCTAAAACAGTCTAAGGCTGCTTATCGCCAACTAAACGCTTCTGTACACTGTGAGACTGCTGCAGATGTGTTGATAGTTGGATGCAGTGGCAGGCTCTGAATCATGCTGCTGTCAGAGTAGCAGCATTATGGTTAGAGGTGGTGTCATGAAGTCTTCTTTTGTAGTGAGTGTGCATCAGTGATGAAGGTGGTTCTGGTCTGAACTTGTGGTTAGAGGTTTGTCAGGCATTTTTTTAAACCTAGAATCATGTTACAGGAAGTGGCTGCAGGTTCAAACTTAACAGCTGTTTGGGAACATAAAGTGGGTATGTTAAGTGATGAAAGGCAATATCTGGCCTTTTTACCTCAAGGATCCTTTAGTTCTTTGTGCAATGTGAGCTCTTCTTACACAGAGGAGAACACTCACAAAACATCTAATTGTTGCTGTGAGATTCAATAAGTATCTTATTGAAATATCTTCCAATTTTATTTTATCCCAGTGCTGTTTTTTTTTTTTTTGCTTCAACCTTATGGTGGGTCAGTCGTGTCAGAAGATGCGTCTGAGTCAGCAATGCTTGTAAGATAGCTGTGGAATGTCATATCATTGTGGCTTGACTAAAACACCTCCAGACTGATGCAGTTAAGTTTGTTTTTTGTCACAGGACAAGTTATCGTATTAGGCTCAAGGACAGCAGTGCAGTATTTTGTCCTTACAGTGTTTGCAGGAGCTTTTAAGTATGCAATCAGTGTGAGAGCTTTTTCTGCACCTTGTGCAGTTCCCTCTCTAAATGTCATTGTGATATGTCGGCAAATGAACTAAAGGGTTTTTGCACGGTAATGATGCAATTCCTTCCTGAACGTCTGAAAACGTGTTGAGCTTGATCTTTGCATCGTGCTCTTGCTGCTGTGTTGACATTAAACCATCTGGAAAACACATGAACATTGAATTAAACGCCGCTTTAAAGCATTATGAATATATTTTGACGTGCCAAAACAATATTAAAGATGTCATTTATTTGATATTGTTGAATGTTTTTTTGCTGCAACATGTAGATTTCTTTGTAGTTCTGAGCTGAAAGGCATTTCACTTCCAGAACAACATCTGTGCCGATTGGCTGCAGCACCGATCAAAGCAGATGGTTTGAAGAGGTCAATAACGGTTTCAATCTCTGTTTAGACATGCTCCCTGCCAGCTAGAATCATTACTCAGTGGAAATAACTCCCACTCCTCATTCTCAAGGAACATCTTGTAATCCTTGCAACAAAACACACTCATTTGTGTCGTCTTCTGCTCTTCAGCATGCATCTGATTTGCATGTCTCAAGATGCTAAGTGCAAAATACTTCTCAAGGGTTTTCTTCTGCTCAGCAGCTCAAATAGTTGCTACTAAGTCCATTCGCATGCCTTCCTGAATCCTGTTCTAACCCGCCTCCATGTCCGCCTGGCTATGGTGGGAAATAAAAGCTTTAAAATTGTGCCTGGTAGCTGTTGACTTGTTTTACTGTATGTCTGTTCAGCCATCCACAGCCAAAAACACCAAGCAGGTGTGCACAAGGAAGTGGATGATGTCTGAATCTATTAAGATTATTTTATATTTTCATCTAAAATACTATCTAATCTAAAAAATGACTGAGTATAAGCGTTTACTTAGCTATTCTGCATTGAGAGAACAAAGGTGTGGGCCATGTGATGAGTTAGCTTAACCTGCGGTGTTAACACCCAGTGCCTAATAATAAAGCCTGCTAATTAGCTTTGAACGATTTATGCCATCTTCATTCAGGTGGGACGTGGTTTTAATACAGCCATAGTAGCAAAGTATGTAGGAAAACGTTTGAACTATGTTGATAATTCCCTACATATAAAAAAAAAAAAATAGCCCAATAAACTAATTCCGATTTACATCTTTTTCACTTTTTCACAATGTTCAAATTCAGTCCAATTCATTGTTGTGTAATTATGATCCATTGCATTGACCACAATAGTCCCATTTCAAATGCCTGGATGTAAACAAAGTCATAAAACAGCTTAGTTGAGAAAGCAAACAGATTAAATTGGATCTTCTCTGATTCAATTCTCCTCATCCCGAGCATGCACGGTGTAGTGGTTGGCAGGGGAAGAGAAAGGAAAGCACCAGACTCAGAAACTGTGGCTATCTGCCTAACGGAGCTCGTCACAGTGCGACCTTGTTGTAGCCCACAAAGCCTCCACCTGCTCTCTCACACAGGCTAATGGATAAAAATACCCAGCAGATCCCACACTCTCTGTCAATAGAGATTCAAGGACAGCTGCCGGCCACCCTGTTAACACAGGGAATGTACAAACAAAAGCAAGGGAATGCACACACACACTTGAACACAGAGACAGTCAGTCACACGGCGGCACTTACCTGAGCATCATACCGCCTCCCTCAGGTATATGATGAATGTTGTGCACATTTGGGAATAAACTGCCATCGCTGCTATTTTGTCAGCTTTTGGAGGAGGGTGGATGGGTGCGTCCACCCCAGTCCCTCTTGGCAGACAGACACAGACATGCTGCAGTATTTCTGCTGAGCAAACAATATAATGTAATATATTGCCATTAGCAGATACTGCACCGTAGGCAACATGACCTTCCAACCTTCAACACTTGTCTGACTCCCTGTGGCCTGGTTACCTCGTTACACTGCTCTAGGCTGTTTATCTCCTCACATGCCATCTCTGTCCTTCTCATTATGCTCTGACATGTATTTAAAATTGTTATTCAGTCTGTGATGCAGACATATGCTCTTCATCAGGGAGCCACCCATTATTAGACATGTTCTTCAGTGCAAAGCAGCCAAGTTCAGACCCTGTGTTTTGATGCACTCCAATAAAATAATCATTTAACTGTGCTTTTGATGATATATAAAAGAAAGTGGAGCATGTCAAATTTATAAAACAGAGACAGACACACACACAAGGTTTAAAAATAGTTGCAACTTATGTATTTTCTCTTTGTTGTAAATTTAACTATTAAATATTTATTTAATTATTTATTTGATAATCTGTATATAGTACTTCATGTTTTCATCAGTTTATCTTGTTTTGGGGGGCAGTTATCTTCTATAAGTAACAGTTTATCATGTAATAAAGCGTATTACAGCCACATCAGGTGGTAACAGCAGAAAGTCCTGCGTCTCATCATTTCACCATTTATGTTATATAGCTCTTTCTATAGGTTAGTGAGCATCAGGGGGGCTGGGGAGGCTTTTATGGCTGCATATAGACCCTGAAACATCGAGCCAGTGTCATCTGAGGAATGTAGGCCTAACCCCATCCTGACACACAACACGGCCCCTGCACTGTCACAGAAACAGGATCTAGGAATACCTCAGCCGCTGTGAATGAGGGACAGTCACTGGCTCAGATAGACTGAACTGGATAAGGTCATAATGGAGTATGAAAATGTGGAACATGTATTAATGATTATCTCCAAAACAATGAGGAAGTCCTTCCTTTGTTTTGCAGTTCTCTGACATTCGTACTTGTTCTGTGGCTCGTCTTTGATTAAGAATCTGAAAGATTCAGCGTCCCGTTTTGTCATGCTATTCACCATTAGGGTTTTTTTTCTCTCACTGCATTGTTTATATCCAGCGCTAGTGAGCTATTTCCTTCTTCTTATATCCTTGTTTTTAGTTTTTTTTTTTTATTGCAACCTTGAAGCAGCCACAGTAAAGTTCAGAGGGTGAGGGTTTGCAGTGAAAGCTCACCCTGCAGTGACAAATGAGCAATTGTCATAAATCTAGGTCGACCTCGTTACAGACTCATGGGGACCTAATTTGCACTTTTTTTGCAGTGCTTTTGCATTTTTCTAAAACGGAACAGCAAGAAATTCTCCTCTCCCAGGATGCTTTGATTCGACCGGCCACTCCATGTTTGACTTGTTTCCCTGAATTTCATCCAGGACAGAAGTAATGATTACAATTTGCCAAATTTCACAGTTTGCCAGTGAGACATTACACCATGAAAACTCATTGAGACTCAGTTTTTACAAGCTGCTTGGCAGTGCTGATGGGAGAACATATGCCTCACAGTGGGAAGCCACACTGCTTTCTCCCTCTTACTCTCTCTGATGACTGGCTACAAGTAACAGAAGAGTCACAGGTAGATTCCCCCTAATTTACTTTTAACTTTTAACTCTCGTGATTTTTGGACATTTAGGAACAAAATAATGTAGCCTGAAGGAAAAAAATGACATTATTTTATTTAAAGTTAAGAATAAGAAATGTCACTTTAATGTAACTTCTTTGTGACACATTGTTGTATTATATCAGATGGAAGACATTAACATACATTCCTTGTTTTCATTGCAGACACAGACTAGCATTATGCAAATGCTGCAGCTTTTTAAACTCTAACCCTCATTAAAACAATGTCAAACATATAAAGTCACAGTAAGGAAAACTGCTGCCTTCTAATGAGAAAGGTATACGGTATCCCTTATGAGTTTATAATTATAAGCATGTATTTATAAGCATAAATACAATATAATGCAGTGTAAAACACTCAAAAACAGACTCTCCTGGTTTCTCTGCTCCAGGAATGGTTCAACTATGAAACATTTCTAAATAATCTAAAAAGCAATTTAAAGGTTTTTAGTAATTTTGTATATAAAGTAAGATGTGTTTGTATTTGCCAACAGAAGTGTTCTGGTTGAATAAAACAAGCACTTGCTGTGAGGCTGATATGGAAACGTCCATCTGATACTCGGGCCAATAGAAGTGTCCTTCACCTCCCTACCTGGACCTCTTTTATCTCCCCCACAGTGTCCCATTGTTTTTGAAATTTCTTTGAAGTCTGTCTGAAGGGTGGTGATGGATGAATGCAGAGGTCTGCTATCTGCTCTCAGCCAGAGCCAAATGAACAAATGGATCGACCATTTGTGCCACAGTGAAAGCGCCTGGCCGGAGAAAAGGCTCCTATCTGGCAAACAGACACGGTGGTGTGAAGAGATAAGAAAAGCAGTGGCTTTCCAATAACCTAGTTAAGAACGACCCAGAGCTGTTGAATTAATGAATACAAACACTGACATTACACTACTGACTGCAGTTGGATCAGATTTAGGGGTTGAATGTTTCCCTTTGGTCAGAGAGTGGTGTTAAATAGATTAGCTTATTAATCTGTAGATCAATAAATTGGAATTGAAACCGTTTTCATTTATCTAATCTTTTATCAAGTGAGGTGGTAGTAGCTATCTATGTCATCATGTTTCAGGGCACGATGCGTATTCTGAACATTTTGGGGATTTTTGTTTTGGTTTGCGAACGATGAGGATAATTCTGGTACATTTAGATTTCATTGGTGAAAACAAATTAATTGAGGGAATTGATGAAAATAAATGCTAATTACAGCCACATTGTACAAGTAGAACCGATAAGTCAGAAAACCCATTATTTCAGTCATTTTTTCTACATTTTAAGTCGTCCATATAAGAAATGTGCAGATTAAAATAGTTTATTGTCGCAGGACATCTAATTTTTTAGATCAGACTCTTTTGCTCTGCTGAGTCTCAGTGAACACAAAGGAGGAAAAAACTTCCCAACTTCCTTAACCTCCCTTTGTGTATTAAGCACTTTGCCACTCAACAAGCTGGCAGCAAGCCCAACGCTGCACCCTCTCTCTCTCTCTCTCTCTCTCTCTCTCTCTGGAGCCTAACATGCAGAATGGGAAGTGGAGGTCGGCTTGATCACTGCATACGTGTTTGTGGGCCCCAAAACAAGGAAGACAAGGCCTGCCATTGTTTTATTTGCATCCTAGTGAGGAAATGCCTCCACTTGTCTGGCTGCATTGCACGGCTTCCATCTGTCTTACAAACGAAGGTGCAAACTGATGAGATGTTGAGTTGCATCGAGGAAAGGATTATTTACAGGGGTTTGTTTGCTAGTACGTCCCTGGTATGCCAGGAATGCCATAGATTCATCCAGTTTTAAAGCATCCCTTAGGTTTTATCCTGAGCAGCATCTTGGTATGTTTTCATCCTGCAGGGGCCACCTGTGTTTCTGCAAGGATTAGCTTGGCACAGGAAGGGGGGTGGGATTAGACTGTGTTGCTGGTGTAGGCTGGGAGTTTGAGCTACTGGCAGATTTAAAAAAAAAAAAAAGAACAAGCCTTGTTTTTCTTTTGCGCACATAATGAAAAGCATTTTTGTGTGGTGGCGGCCAGTGCCCTTGTTTTTGTTACCTACATCTCCTCACTTCCAGTCTTTCTCCTTTGCCATATTGTTGATTTTGCTCCGAGCCTGACATGTAAATTAAAATCAAACTTAACATTTTCTGTCATGAAAAAACAGATCAGACCTCCTCTGCCTTCAATCTGCATTCTGTGCCATGAAAAAAAAACTTTGAGTCACTAAAATGAATGCTAGTCTTTAAGTTTTACATAAACAGCCAAGTAGAGCAAAATAACCCTACTGATGCCCTTTTATTTGTACTATTTGAGAATAGATGCTTTGGATATGATTTCCCTATCCTAAAACGTTCCTGGTCATGTTTCCCTTTGCTGTGCAGTTTGTGGGGATTGTGTCTGGCAAGATGTAAAAGGACAGCAGCAGACATGCAGACCGGAAAATGTAAGGCCCAGAGAGAGGAAAAGATGGGGTCCTTTACGTTCTTTCCATAGAGCCAATCTAAAGTATTTGAGGGTGAAGCCACAATTGATGGTTCTGCATATTTCTCCCTGTGAGGTTGCATCTCAGTGGTGTGGTTTAATTCACTGTGATGTCACATTGTAGAAAGGAGGCAAATAAAGCCACAACACTGCCACCTAGTGCTTTCTTTCTGCTTGGATTATTTTGGGATTGCATGTTTTTGTTTTCTTCTTACGCTCAACACAGTAACAAACACTCTTTCATGATTTTATTTATAGTTTTGCTTCATTTTAAGAGAAAAATGACAGTCGGATGCCAGATACAGATGCCCCCCATTCTTTTTGTTTTTGTCCATAAATGAAAGCGTTGTCAAAAAAAAAACAGTAATTTTCCTGACTAGTGGCAATTAATGGTTCTGTTGCAATGATGTGTTTTATGCTCAATGACCACAAAAGCACCAAAGTGACTTTATAAGAAGTGGTGGTATTTAGGAATTTAATAAATCTGTCATAAACGCAAAGACAAAATGTTTAACGTTTTCATAATGCACTAACATCACTTACACTTTTTATGACGATGCATTTTATAGCTTCAGAGGAAAATACAATGGAAATAAAGTCATGTGGGAGCTCAAGGAAAAATTGATCATGTTTTATAAACATGCTGATCTATAAATATTTAATGCTTAACATCTGACTTGAAAAGGAAAATCATCGCTCAGGCCTAAAGGAGCGCGGTCTTCATAAGTTATATGTGGTTTAACTCAATGTTTTCAGAACTGATTATAAAATAATCTTTTACAAGGATAAATGTAAATTAAGCCATGTTTGATGTGGCGAGTTCTGTATTAATCATATCTGGATTGTTTCTTTAAAGTATTTAAGTTTTCCTTATTTTGATTTTAAAGGTATAGATGGTACAAAAGGACCTGCTTCAGTTTATAGCTTTTGGGTTCATCATGTTTTTTTAACTGTTCTACTCTTCTGTAGTGAGATTACCAAATAAACCAAACTTCATTTAGAAATCACTACTTACAGTGTTTATTATAGATTTAGTGAGAGTAAAAACTTGACTAATATGTACCTCACCACCAAATAAAACACCTTCTCCATGTTAAAGACATTCATGTTTAGCTCCAAAGAGATCATTCTCTTAAATGTATTATCAGCCAATTTAGTCATTAGTAGAAATCACACTTGATGTGGCTTTAAGCTGTAGTTGAGTTTTCATCCAGTAGGTGGCAG
>JBAMIG010000007.1:8393750-8414420 GCA_037177335.1 Kiunga ballochi | reverse complement strand
GGGGGGGGGGGGGGGGGGGGGGGGGGAACCCCCCCCCCCCCCCACACACACACACACACACACACACACACACACACTCTCCCACAGCAAATAGGAACCAGCAACTTTATCGCCCTAAGGGTGTCGTCATAACGACCACCACACAGTGGTGGCCAGTACTACAACTATCAAAATAAGCAACACTTTAATATTTTGCATAACAATTGGCTGCAAATGTCTTTAGACCTATTAATAATTACATAAGTAGAAGGAATTAAAGTGCGGAACAGGAAGTCGTATTCTGCTTATAGGGTAGCAACGCCACACTTCTGCAATTTGAATACAGCAACACGAAAAGGATTTCTACATCTCTGCCTAGTTAAAAAAGAGAGAGAGCATCTTTCAGAAATCTGTGGCACCTTCGTCTAGGATTTTAAATTCCCTTTACAGTTGTCGGCCTTTAGCTCACAGCAGGAATTGCCACATCTAAAGCGGAAACCCAAATGGTAAAGAGCTGCAATTTTACAAGTAGGTCCGTTACATGAACTATCTCTGTGGGCAACAATGATCTTTTTATCCATCGGGGTTGCATAACACACCTACAGCCTTTCAGAGCTGGAGTCGTAGCTTGTGGAGCAGAACTTTTCTGGCTGCTCAGGGGAAGGCGTCGGCAGTCATTCTGTGTGTTCATAGGGAGGCATTTAAAAATGACGGTTTCCACAGGAAATGTACCAAAATGCTTTTCCACTATTAAGCATAACCTTAGTTTTGCCAAGGTGAAAGTGTGTACGGGATGCCTGAAGGGGGATTAGCAGGAATTGGCAGATTAAAGTTAATGTCTGACCAGAGCCACAGAACAAAAGACACTGAAAGTGGTTACTAAGCATATGTTGCAAAGAGGCCCGTCTGGTTATCCACTCTACTGCACAAGTAAAGATGGATTTGATCATTGGTTCTGTTGTTGGGGAATGATGGGAACTGCTTTGTTCAGTGTTCATATTTCTTTATTCTGTACTAAATTATAAATATGATGCCTTAATTGCATATTAGCTGTTTCAGATTGTAAAGATGGGACATCATAAAAACTGGTCTATTAATGGTTAATAAGATAATTGCAAATCAGATGTACAAAAATGATAAATGTGTGACCAATTTACACTAGATTTTGAATAAAGGGTGATATATGTTTGTTTTAAATCGGCAAATGAATCACACTAAATGCAGACACATTTAGCTTACTGGATATTGTCCTTCATCCTTTCTCTTCTCTGAGGTCTCTCCAGCTAGTAGAAGTCAGTCAACTGTTGACTTCTGCTCTGTGATTTTCTCGTTGTACAGTGTACAGCTTCCTTTTTGGATCTATTGGTAGGCAGTAGGGTAGCTCCACCGGGCTATTCTTTTCCTTTTTATGGTTTAGTAAAAGTGCACTATATACAATTGCATAGAATAATCTGCCTTCATGAGGTTATTCATTAACAGAGCTGTTTGCCACCAGCTTGCTGATTCTTCACAAATGTTGTTTTGGTTTCTTTGTGTATTTAACCAGCAAATGTTTCTGCAGAATCCACTATCCGGTAACAAGTTATCATAGTCTGACCAATCACAGCGAAGTACTTTTGCATAGCTGCGATCATAGCAGCCAGAATGCCTGAAGACCTGCTGCAGCGGTTACTGTATAAACAAAACCGATGCATCAACTAATACTTTCCCCCCTCACCTTCCACTGATCTTTATCAGCTACTTGTAATTGGATAATATCAACAAAAGATCAAACAAATGCAACTAGCATATTTTAAACTTGTTTGTTTTCCCTTAATGTAGTCAACAATTCAGTATTTTTAACAAGTTGTTTGTAGAAATGTAATGAATTTTCATTGGCTGCGTAATGTATCATTGCACATTGTCTGACTGCTGATGCATACTCCTACCTCATCACCGTGTAAGCAGTTTATGTATTATTGTTTTTATTAAATCATGTCAGCTATGTTGTGAGCATATTTAGAATAATAGCGTTAATAATGTGGAAAAGTCATTTCAGTACACAGCTTGTAATATAGTGGAAGCCCTGCAGTATCTCTCTGGTGAGCAGCCATCATACAATGTTTCACTTGATGCAACACTTTGAACCAATGTCAATAATTCCCCTAAACATGTTTGTACCTGATAAAATCTCTATAAATCCTTCTAAACCTAGAGGTTTTTTACACTAATAAAATGGTCAAACTAGGTCTGTGCAAACAAAGGTTTTTTTTTTTTCACCTTTTGGGGAGATGAAGCAAAACCTCCTCTGTGTCAAGCAGACATTTTTTAAATGACACATTCACAGTAGCACATTTTAATTCACACTTTCAAGGACGTCTGGGTCAGGACACCTGCTCAGTTCTGTATATTCTTTCCCTTCTGGCATGAAAAGAAGAAGAATAAAGCGTTTCTTTCATAGGAGTAGTTTGTTTCTGCCTGAAATGGGACAATGAAGTCCCCTAATGATCAGTTAATGTGCAGTGTTGGGGGATGCTATCTGAAGACACAGATTGATATTACTGGAAACCTTAAATGAACAGGTGTGTGTCACCTCATGTGAATGGGTTTTTCTGAAAGTAATGTGTTTAGAGATGCACCAAGAGTTCAGTAAAATATGGTTATTTTAAAATGTATTTATTTATTAATCCATTCAGATCACTAAGACCGGACCGCACTGCCTCATCTAGTCTATAAAGAAGAAACTGGTGAGGGAAAAATGGTTTAAAGAGGAAATTGGTTGTGACAGAAAGAACTAAATGGAGTCCAGTGGGACTTCCTGAAGCTTTTAAAGATGTGGTGGAATTAGGTTTCAGGCAGACCCTGTCTAGAAATGACTGTTCATATCTATGCTGGCAGCAAGGTTGAAAATCTGATATGTCTCCATTCTTTCAGTGCTTCCTTCCTCTCAGCTTCTCTCCCTGATAGACATAGTGAGATCTGATCCAGGAAAGATGAATGACTCGGCCATTACGTGATGAAGCTAGAGCTATCTGCGCCTTGTTTCACCCATGCGTGAAACGACCTACCCATATAGACAATCTTTACAAATAAAGGAAACGGATTGTTAAAGTACACAGAGGTGCATGCACTGTTACATATGTGCAACATGCAGGGTTTACTAACAGCTGAACCATCATTATTACATCCTATTTCATGTTCAAAATGATTGTTTAGATGCCAGGGATGAACATCGCTGTTTAACTTAACAGTCACAACATTTAATACTACTGTTCATCTTCGCAGCACACACAGATGTCATTTGCTCTTAAATCAGTTGTTGCAACTTCTCAGGAAATGTGGATTTTTCTTCTTCTTTCAGGTGTAAAGCAGCCTCTGTGGGCTTAGTTGTATGTTACGTCCACAGATTCGATAAATTATTTAAAAATTAAAGGTGGTGGCCTCTCTGTGTAGAGGTTTTAGAATTCTTTCTGTACATGCAGGGGTTCTGTTTGGGTCCACCAGCTTCCAGCTACCGCCCAAAAACACACATGTTCCCGTATCTCGTGTTTCTTAACCAAGGAGTTATAGCAAATGTGAAAATGTGATCTTTTTTGTATCTGGTTTGGTTTTATGATGGACCAGTGACCTGTCCAGGGTGTAGTCTGCTTCTGGTTTAATATTATCAATTCAATTCAGCTTTACTTTTTACAGCATCAGTTCACAACAAAGTTACAGCCAAGTTATTCTGTAGACATGATCATTGCCAGTGAAAAATATTGCATAAAGTGCCACATAAAGTGAGGTTGTTTTTTTTAATATAGTATAATCAGAATCTCATCTGAAAATTTAAAGCACACTTTGCTTCTGGTTTTAATGTGTTTTATGGCTTTTTTTTCTGACGACTGCTAATCATTTTTACAACATCTGCCATATTTCTCTCCTCCATGTGATCTTTGTGCTCTCATTGGTCAGAGTAATGGAAACATGGCAGAGATGTAGAGATCTGCTTTGCTGGACTTATCACCCGCCGTGTATGGATAATTGCAACCGTTTTCTTCCAGATGTTGAACATCTGTTGACCTGGCCTTTTCAGGCCTCAGTTTATTTTCTTATTATTATTTATCTAAATTTTTCATCTGCACATGTGCCACAAATATTCTTGTGATGATCAGTTGACATTTTCTTGCTTAGTTTTGTTAATAAATTTAGTTAATTAAACACAAATATATTTTAACCAACAAAGCATTAAATATATTTAAACATTTAATGTACAGTAGAAATAAAGAGAGCCTGCGTATAGAAATGCAAACTTCCACCATCATGGAAACTTGATTACCCTGTGCTAGTTTCACTTCCCATCCCGGATTTTCACTGAGGGCAGGTTTCTGAGATTTTAACTTTGGTCATGAGTCACATTTCTGCCCTTCAATTTTAAGAGTTAACAAAACCAAAATGACAAATTTGAACTGTACTGGTTTATATTGACAACCAGCTCACTCTTATCATTTGTGTTTATGTAACCTGTTAAAAAGAGGAAAAAAGTACAGTTTAAACAATTTGACAGGCAACAACTTCTGATACAGACTCATGATTTGACATCTGACTCAGTCTGGTGATCATTTATTCTCCAATTGTGCAACTGTAAACCTCTAGTCCATCCTAAAACCCCCATCATGAATAACTCTACATAGGTCTTATAAGGCTTTACTATGCTGCTGCTGTTATTGTTTTATTTGTTACTATTGTTTTCTAATATGTTGCCAGCAAAGTTAAGCAACGTTTCCTGTCTTTTCTTTACATCTACAAACTGTTTTATAATTGATATAAACAATCATAAAAAAATCAATTACCAACTTCTATTTGCATTTGAAAACAATAACATTCAACAGCCTTAAGACATCAGCATCTTAACTTAAAACTAGAAGAGAATAGAAAAAACCTCCATCAGAATTAAATTTATGACAAACACTTCATAATATCTTGCACAACCAAAACCAAATAATAAAATTAAACGTAACATGCCAGCTTTTATTTCTTCATCTGTCATAAATAATAGTTAAAAAGATGTGTTAATGGGGAATAATTTTTATTCACTCTATAGGAAAATGAAGAATTATGGGAGCTTAAATAGGCTAAACTTATTTCTACTCAGGCTTTTTGTTTAGTAATGCACTTCTGTGTGCTTCAGGACAATTAGCTCAGAAAGCCACAAGCTAGCACAAAGCATCTTCTGCTGTACATGCTCCCTGTTTATTAAAAATGAAAAGAAAAGTTTAGTATTAAAGAAGGTTTAATTTTTTAAGTCTTTTCTCATATAACACAAAGTCAGCTGATTCTAGACAATTTGAGCTACGATGAGTGAAATGAATGAGAATTTATCAGGTTGCTCAATATAAAGTATGGTATTTTACATTTCTATGGCTGTTATCACTTAATGTGTTTTACACATCAGTGTAGAATAACCTTAGTTAATTACTTTGCCATTAAGATTTATGTGTCCTCTGATAAAGAGTCAATATGTCTTATCCTTCCCACTGGTGCTGCTTACGGTTAGAGCTTAACTACATTCAAACCAAGAGTCATGCAAATGATTAGGCAAAGAAAAAATATACATAAAACAAAGTTTATATCACAGCACAATCCACAAGTAAAACAAATATCAGAATGTATGTGTTTTAGGTCACTTCTGTTACTAAGAAAGGTAATTTGCAACTAATTCTCATTTACATGCCAATCATCGCAGTAATTAAAAAAATACTCTTATTGCTGTAAAATCCTAAGTGGTAAATATTTATGTTTTGTATTTATGTTTAAAATAGAGAAAAAGAAGCACCTGAAAGTTTGCAGTCGTCCCATTTAGACTGTAAATTAGGTGAGTAATTTTTCTGAGATGGGAAGCTTGTGTGTCCACACCTAACCACAGCATAAACACACACGCAAAGATAGGATCACATACTCCAGCCTCTCACTCATTTGTAACCGTAGCAGGAAGTGAGTCGTATGCTGGAATGCAGGCCGTCGTCTACGCAGCACATTACACAGAGAGAGGGAGGGAGTAGGAGAGAGAGGGGCAGAGCCATAGGCCATAAGCTGCTCCATGCACACTTTCAGAGCCACACACTCCTGTTTCTCACACACAAATCTCAGCAGCACTGGAATGTGTACAGCACGATATGCCGCAGTCACAGCGAAGTCTTCGGATTTGGAATGCGTTTGTCGCATTTTCTCTGGACTGACCGAAGGGATATTTTAGAAGGAACGGTCCTCTTATCTAATCAGGTGGCTGCGTCACTTTGGGAGCAGTTTGGAGAGTCGGGGGTGAGTGATCAGTCCACAGCCAAACACATGTATACGCCACACGGAGGCTTTTTGTAGACATTTCAGAGCTTTTAGTTTTAGCTTAAAAGTTTGGCTCGTCTCCAGATCCAGAGCTGGTAGAGGGGTCAAGTCTGGAATGTGAAGCATGACTCTTATGTTATTTTGGATTTGTCATTGAGTGACTGTCAGTAACGGGGGTGTGCTCTTTTTTTTTTTTAAGGATGGATAGATATAACTTTATTGGCAACCCTGAAACACAAACAAAGGCAGAAAATGTGTTAGAAATAAATGATGTTTTGCTGCAGCAGCGGCTGATGGCTGTCCTGGAAAAGTTGAGACCAGCTTACAGAGTCATATTCACTCTCAACGTGCTTCTGTTGCTTCTTCATTTTTCCATCATAATGTCACTGAAGTTGTATTTTGGGAGGCAAAAGTCACGAGTCATTCGCACATTCTTGGCTGCGGTGTCAGCTGCTATTTCAGTGGTGGCAGGGCAAAGGTTTGTGGCATGCGTGTGGTGTCACCATGCTGTTTCTCTGAGGAATTCTGTTCAGCTCCGCAAGGTGGTTGGATGGTCAGCTGCAGCCCTGATGGCATGCTGGTGAAAGCCTCAAGCCAGAATGTGGTATTCATTGACTTAAGAACTGTAGCCAAACACTCAGGAGACTCCAGTCATCCTCACTCTTCTTGACAGCCCCTCCCTCTGTACGCTGACTCTAATGTCTTGCGTAACCAGGGAGTTTAATATTTGTCCTCCTTAAAGTTCTGGTAGCTTAAAACAGCTGCTGTGCCCCATCTTTTCACTTCATACTATGGTCTACCAGAGTAGGGTGTAGATCAATCGTTGTACTGGTTGACACAGGCGACTGGATGGATCTGAGGGCTTGACGGGGCGAAAGGCTGGTGATGCATGAGGATTGACATTCCTGACGCCCAAGATTGTTGTATAACTGAGGGGAATGCAAGGCCACCAAGGCAGGGGAGATGTCAGTCCGTCAACTGGGAAAGAGCCTCAGGGTTTGATTTTAACTGAGATGCTGGCCGCTGCTGGAAAGCAGTTGTACTAAAAGACAGAGCAAGTTGAATTACTAAACTGAGAAATTAAAGTTGAACGGTGAAAACAGATTGAAATAGATTGTGATTCCACATTACTGGATAAAAGACCAGATGGAAAACATGATTTTACACTATTTACACAATTTATGAGCTAACTTGAATTGTGATCATACCATTTTTATTTATTGTCCAAATAAATGCTTTTTTGCAGCAAAATGGATCCATAAAACAGTATTTAAAGAGCAAGGCAAAACATATTGTCATTTCATGAAGTTTTTATTAATAATTATAGAATAATTATTCTCCTAAATTCTCAAAAGTTTCTCCAAAATGTTTTTAAAATCCTCCTTTTTGAAAAGTGTGGCCACATTTTTGTACAGAAAGTATGGCAGACATGAGCTTTTCTCAGTGCTGTGCTCTATTAAGAATAGCACCCATGTACTAGAATCTGCTATATTGCTATATTATCATAGCTTCTTATCTGTTCTTGTAAGATTTCCAACCGGCACACACAACAGTTTCCAGGAAAGAAAACCAAAAATGCACATAAGCGTGTGGCACCAAATTCCTCAGTGTGGTATTATCTAAAGCGTGTTCCCTGTATAGAAACTTAAGCATTAAGTCAAAGAGCTATTAAACACGGTACATTTCTATAGGTCATATTTGCAGTGTGTGAAGGTACCAACTTCCTTGTCCCAGTCTATGGTTACAGACAGAATTGTTTTAACTAAATGCTCTATTTGTCAGATATTATAGGTTAAGCATTCCCAAAGTCTTATGCTGTCAATACTAGTCTGAGTACTCTGAGCTTTAATCTCCAAACAAGATACTTTTGTGTTTGAAACAACCTGCCTACCCCCACTCTGCACGACCATAATCCCTTCTTTAATATCTCACATTGCCTGTGGTATT
The DNA here is from genome assembly GCA_037177335.1 of Kiunga ballochi. NCBI lineage: Eukaryota > Metazoa > Chordata > Actinopteri > Atheriniformes > Pseudomugilidae > Kiunga > Kiunga ballochi. The sequence goes on along the minus strand of JBAMIG010000007.1, from coordinate 8,406,194 downwards.
TGCCTCCTGTAAAATGGAGGATTGGATTACTAATGTCAGGAATGTAATGGAGGAGCATGATTGAACATGTCACTTTGCTCTTAGCATCCAGTGGCCTGATATAGTTGTAATGCAGAGAGGGGTAGAAACCGTTTTTCTTTTTTTTCCACAACAAAATGAGCCCAGACAGGCTCACCAGGATCAGTGCTGGTAACGATTCCAAACGTCCATAAGACCAGATCAAAAGCATTCATCCGTTCCTCTGAAGCAGCTGCCCAGCTGACAAATCATCTTTGCTGGGAAGTAGTTGCGAAAGAATTACAGCGTTTGTCTTCTGTCATGAACGGGAGTAAAAAACACTGAGTAAGCTCTCCGTATATAGAGCTCTGCTTTGCCCCTGTGGTGGAATTCAGGCTTCTGTTTGTCAGGGATACGGCCCAAGTTAAATCAGCATTAAATACAAAGCAAACGGCGACAATCAGCATTAACCCCCTCGCTGCCGTGTTGCACACACCCCGATGTGCTTCGTCCAATCACTACGCTCATTGATTTCAGGCTAGTCTTTTCAGTGTGAGTTTTAAAACAAACACAACTTTGTTTTAATTGTGAGGTTGACAGATTGCAAGTAAAACTGCAACTTTAGCAAAACAACAACAGGACCGCTGACAAAATGGGAAAGAGATACAGAAACTTACAACGACGTTTGCAGAAAATAAAAAGCACTGCAAAAAATAAATGAATAAAAAGGTTATAAAATAAAAAGTGGCTCTTTTTGTACTGTATGTACTTTGCAATTGGCCAGTGTTTACTTCTCAACCTTATGGGCATTTAATATGTCCCACAAACACAAGCTCCAAAGCAAAGTCTGCTCCTTTCAGGGTGATTGATGACATTTGCCACCTCTATAGCCACAAAGCAGGTAGCCACACACTCCACTTCTCGTTGCTCACTTCATCTCCAGCCACCAAGGAGAACATTCCCAGCAGAGTCACCCTGTTTCCAACAGAATGAACCGACTGTCTCCAACAAGCAAGATGGTTGAACCAAAAACCACCCGAAGACAGCTGAACATGATTAAGAGTTGTTTTAATTTTGATTCATCTGTGTATCGAGCAATGTTACAAGATGTGATGAGCTTCTGAGGACAAGAACAAATGATCTATTTTACATGATTCTCTGTGACATTGCATTTCACGCACTCTGTAGCAAACATAAAAGTTTAGTATTTCAATCTCTGTAAGAGCATATGGTGTCCTTTAAAAATTAAATAAGCAAAACACAAAAACAAAATGACTTAAAGTTACAGATTTTTGGATGACTGTAACAATTACAGGCTTAAAAATATAAAAGTTATTCAGAAAATCATAAACTGAAGTAAGAAAACCCTAGATAATTTAACTAACTTTAAAATCATAATAAACTTGACTTAGGACAGCAATTTCTGTTCCCATTAATTGTTCAAAAAGGCCAGAATGTAGAAGTTTAAAACAGGCTATTTTGCACGCAAAAGCATACAAAGGTTTTGAACTAATCATTCACAAAATAATAGATGTTATAAGTTCAGTTCAATGATTACTTAAACTTTTTTTTTCAGCTAATTGTTTCACCTCCAAGCATAGCAGGAGTGGAAAAAAATCCAGTTCCAGCTTCTGAGAAATCCTTTTAAGTAATAATATAGGAAAAAGAGCTGCTGCTGTTTATTCTAAAGACTGCAACACAAGTATGATGGAGAAAGTCAGCTGCGGTCTGATCCTGTAGTCACTTGCAAAATATTAAGCAAACAAACGAGACATGGGTGACATTCTGAATCAAAAGATGTTAAAAATAACAAACAAGGGCGCCACTGTGTCTCTGCGTTGGGGTTGTATGCTGGACAAAGCCGGCATTCTTCCACTCCTCGAATCGGCTCGTGCTCAGAATTTCCACGGCAGCCGCTCGTCTTTTAGACATTTTTGCTCCTTGCTGCTTTTAACATTTCCCTCCTCATTAGGAGGCAGGCATACTGTACAGATTGTGACGTCAGGAGAGTGGACTTTTCCAGTAGAGGGTGTTTTCCTCCCTGAAACTGAAAGGATGAGCTTTCCACTGCGGTTCTGTGTCCAATTTATATATGGAAATATGCTGCATATTTCATGCAGGACAGAGAAGCGAACTAAAACCTTCCACAAATCTTCAGGTGTTTTTAGTTGCCTGTAGGAAAGCTACTGGATCACACTTCAGTATGTACAGAGGATACAAGCTGAAAGCCCACCAGAACTGTGCCCGACTTGTTTCAGGTAGACCGATCTCTAAATATACTTGAATCTTTTCTTCTAGTTTTGGGAAGAGATCAGCAGGCAGCCTGCGGCGCGGATGTGAGTGCATCGTTCTTGAACCATCAGAAATGATTGTGGTAAGTCCCTTTTATTTTCCCCCCATACCATTTTAAGATAAACATTGAAATAACAAGATCTGATAGCCACTAAATTAAATCCTATTTTGGACAAAGATTTTCTAATCTGGCAAAAGCAGAACAATAACAAAATGCAGTTCTCTAAAAAGTGAAGCAGTCCGCTAACATGCTGCATCACATCGTAATGGCTCACGCTTATAATCCAGCTGGCTCCACTTCCTTTCTGTGCTGTGCTTGTTATCAGCTTTCATTGACAGCACTGGAGCACAGTTGTGTATAATGTATCATTACAATTTGGAAGAAATACAGTTTAGGTTTATTTTCAACCAGATGACTCCTAAAAGTTGAGACAAAAGCATTTTTATTAAAGTGGAACCTGCAGAGCAAGTTAATAACACAATGCAATAACTAAGCAGAGGCTCTGAGTCTGTTTCTGGTTATCAGGTGGGAGAATCATACATAAAGTCTAGATGAATTTCATTCTATACAAGTGCTGTAATAATACTTTTCATGCTGATTATCCTCTTCCACGTGTTCTCTCAAACAGCAACCTCATAAAAGCTTCATTTTACTGTCAGGTTGGAAAAGAAAAGCTGCTGGTAGTTTTCTTTCCTTAAAAATGTAATTAATCTGAGTTAACATTTCAACTTCAGTTCAGACTCTGCAAGTATTTCTTACAGCCAATAAAACAATAGGAATATCCTAAATGGATTCTTCTTTATAATCACAGCATGAAGTATGGAAATAGTCTCGCCTCATTTTAACACAGTATTTTGGCTTCAAACTGAGAATTTAACTAATACCTAAATATCAGCAAAAGTTTGGTGTTAGATAAAGGTTTTTCCACCTTTTTATAATCCCATGTGTACAAGTACACACCCACAGGTACAAATCTGCTCTACTGTTATCTTACTTTAAAGGAAGACATCAGAGGTGAGCCACACCTTCTCAGTGTGTAAAATAACAATCTGCCAGCACATCTTTTTTATTTTGCTATAATTGGTGGGTCTCTGTGATTAGACGTGGAGGAGGGGGAGGGGGAGGGTTTTGTTAACAGAACTCCCATCAGAGAGAGACAAATACCTTCAATAATAATAATAATACCCTCTGTTTTGGTTTTGCCCCTTTGTACAACTGTGCGCTCTATAATTACTTGGAAGAAGCTTTGTGTGATGTCTGGACAGCGATGCATATGAAGCCTTCTGCTAAAAGTTTGAAGCACACATAAAAAGATTCATACCTGCAGTTTCCAACGCGATCAGAGAAATGAACACGTCTGCACTGTATACAGACACACACCTGCTTGTGCTCCCAGATATGCAATTAGACACACACTCAATTTTATGCTCTCACTCGCAGATCTGCTGCCGTTGTCATGGCAGCTGTTGGTAAGGCAGAGAGAGATTTTAGTAAAGAAAAATCCCAAAGGCGGATGGCAGTGGAAATGTGAATCCACAGTGAAAGTAGCGTAAGAGACGAGGAGGAACGGGTCCTTAACACTAAGAGAAAAGCTCTCATGTGTCATTCAATCAAAACCCAAAGCTTCTGAAATGCTGTAGGAAATATGCTACGTTGAAATGATCCTGTTCCTGGTTCCACATGGAAACATGGATCCTGTGCTGTTAAACATAAGACCTAACTGGCATATTTATTAGAGATTAAGCTAAATAATTATTTATTATTATTATTTATAATGAACTCAGTCAGACTCGCTCTCTGTTTATGTACAGCTATCGGCCAATTTCACCCCATCGCCGGTGTCTCCAGCTCACCATCTGCCTTCCACTCTGTCTCTCTATTTGTGTTCTGAGCATGCTTTGACGTAGGTGTGCATCGTGTAGCCCACACACACACACTTCTATTTTTACTCAATGAGAGCAGGAGGCAGAGAGGAGGAAGAGGAGGAGTTTGTGTTTTTTTTTTTTTTTTTTCTCTCCGTGGGAGTGTGGATGAGGACGAAATCAGTTACTCCCCTCTTCTGTTTCTCTTCCTTCCCATCACATCCAGGTGGACTATATGGATGAAAATGAGGAGTACTTTCAGCGGCAAGCCTCACACAGACAGTCCCGGCGGCGTTTTCGGAAGATCAACCAGAAAGGGGAGAGGCAGACAATCATCGACACTGTGGATCCGTACCCGACCGGAAAGCCGCCCATAGCCCGGGGATACCACACGGTGAGTCGCATCCTGCGCTGCTCTTTGGTGTTTGCCCTCGCTGTGCGCTTTAGCGATGCTCTGCTGCAGTGTTTAACTCCGTTTGTGTCTCGAGCTGCTCCTTCAGTGAAATCTTGTCTCTGATCACAGAAGATTTTAGCAGTGTCGTGTCAACTTTGTGTCTCCTCTCTGCTTGCTGCCTTTAGCTGTAGCTTAGTTGTTGATTGTTGTGCTCTGATGTTTTGTTTCCTGGGGAAGTGCAGCCCTGTCTCCACAGGATGCACTGTGAACCTGTTTTCCTAAACCACCTGTTCTCCTTGTAGTGTTAATTGTTTCTGTCTGGATTAGACTTGCTGAACTCTAACCAGAGACCTGTCTTGCTTCTACCCGTCACTTATTTATCTCTTTACTAAATGCAGTTGTGTGCAGCTCAGTTTGTCTGATTCCTTGAACTTCTTTTTGTTTAAACGTTACATTTTTTCTAAGCATGTTTTTAGACCCCATGTCTGCCTGAAAAGTTCAGATATAGTCTCATGTTTAGATCATTTGGTCTTAGTGAGTCATTCAAACCCAACAGTGATCATTTTTATCATGTAAGTTTGTAGAATTTTGTTGAGATTGTTTACACATTTACACATTTACAGTCTTTTTGCATGTTTTTGACATGTCTGTGACATTGTCTCGGATCAAACACATGCAGCCCATGTCTCCAGCTTTAAGCTGGCTGAAATTTTGACCCATGTGTTACTGGTTAGGATGTACGGCTGGTATTGCAGGTGCATGGTTTTTATAGCAGAGCAGAAAAGGACACTATCGCTTGTTCTGTGCCGTAATTCTGACCTTTTTGACATTTTGTTACAAGGAAGAAACAAGGGAAGTGTTATTTCCTAGTTTGACTTATTTTTAAAGATTTGTTTCAGACGCTGGAAAGTATTGAGTGCAGAATAGTGAGTTTCCTGTTGTGTTGCACCCGGCTCTTTTCCCATCTGAGTTATTTTTCCCTGAGAAGAGAAAGTCAAATATGCAGCATGCAGTTTCTCTGTACAGCTTCCTGTTCTGCACAGTTTCACTGCATTCCCCTCATTCCCAAAGCTCCCTCGGGTGTTTTGTCAGTGTACCTTTTTTCTTTTCTTACAGCATCATGAAATAATCCCCCTTAAAAAAGGCAAAATAATGTAACATCCGCCCCTCTTCCCTCCCTGCTGCCCCACCCTGCTCTCTAAAAGCAGACACACTGTGTTTTTATTCACAAGACTGCACTGAACTTTCTCATGGCCCAACATCTCCTGACATGCACTCCACTCTTCTCGCTCCAATACTGCCCCTGTGGGAAGGATGGAGCCAGCGCCATGGCAACCAGTAGTCCCAAATGGGCTCTGTTTGAATGTTCTTACGAGTACAGTAGGGACGGGAGTTACCTAAACTAGAATACAGCTTCCTGCTGCTGCTGACAGAGGGGCGGCCAGCAGCACAGTGACAGAGAAGATGTATCTGGAAAATGCTAAGCTGATGTAGCAAGCTAATCTCCTGCATTTTGAATGCCAGACACAACTCAGATTTTCCTTCCTCCTTCCTTGAGGCCTATTTAGGATGTGAAAAATTCTGCAACACGATTCTTGGGAGCAAAGAAAACAAATCTCTCTAACGGAGAATATTTTTGCATTTCAGAAGCCCGACATATCATTTTCAGCTCATTTGAGATGCAGTTTGTGTGACGTTAGGTTGGTATCATTATCAGTGACTAAAACAAAAGTCAAAACGGACTTCAGAGAAGTAGCAGTTTCATAGTCCAAAAAAAGCCAGATTATTTTCATGTCAGGATGATCATATGTACTCCTTTGCTGATAAGACGAGAGCATAGAAATACACAATGTTTAACACAACACTGGTATATAAAAACTAAACCAAACCTGCACAGTGCTAATGGATGTCAAACAACATAAGAAACATAAAAAAAACACCTAGCAGAGGAGTTGAAGTTGTTAGGTCAGTAAAGAACCAGCATGACCTTTACTAGAAATGTTCGATATTATCAGCTGATATCGGCATAAAATAGCATTTTGGAAATTATCATAATTTATATTTAACTTTTTTTAATGGTAACTTTTAAACAACATGCACATATTTTATATCAAACTCTTCAGCTAAGTATTCTCTAACTCAACATAACATATGAGAAATATATTGTATCATTTTTAAGATCTGAATGTTTATTTCCTGTAAATATGATATAATTAACTAACCCTATTTTAAGAGAAAGGTGATGATATTTTCTCAACTTTTCTTCTCTTATATGGAACCAAAGCATCTGCTAAAATTAAAGGAATAATTAACTGTTAAATATTCAGAGCATGGTTTTCTCCTCGGACGGTATTTGAATACTAATAATTAATATAAATTCAATATGTGACCATGGAAGGTAAGACTTTTCCTGGACTTGAACCTGAACATGTCCTATATCCCCAAATAGTGGAAGCTTTGCAGTGGAAGCAGCAGTTTTTAATTTTAAAAATTATTTTATTTGATATATTTGAAATCAGAGTATTGACAAACAGTCGTGTGAACGGTTCTCGTTTTTAAGTCCCATGCTGGACGTGTGCTGTCATCATTAGCTGCTCTGGCGAGTGCCAGCTTAATGGCTAAAATCTAAAGCTGGAAGTCCAAGTGGGGGTGCTGACACACAAAATACACTACAGTTTGATGCAGCACTGTTAACTCTTTAAAGAAACATTCATTTGACCTTATAGCAAAATGAAAGACATTTTAACACGTTCTGCAGAGCCTGGCTTCAGGAAGGTGTTCATGAAAGTCACATGCTATATGTTGACCTATAAGGACAGTTACCATCACTTTTAAAGACTAAGGTGGGATTAACATTAGCTTCCATTAGCGGATTAAGTTTACCTAAATAATACATTTTATAGAGTTCAATATAGCATGTTGTGTGTTAATCCAGATTAAGTGAGGCAAAAGAATGATATGTTTATCTTTAATCTTTGTAGCTCTGCCCAGAACTCAATGTATTGCAAGATTATTGATTGTTGTCGTTGTTGTATGCCGTTTCTAAGATTGCAGAAACTCATTTTTGATAGATGGTCAGTCGCGAAAAGACATATATTTTATTTGTAAATTTATCATTAAAATAGTTCAAATTAAAACAAACAAAACTATCCAGATCATCTATCATTAGCTGCTTCGTGCATTAGGAGGGCTTCTGTATTGCTTTAATCTGTCAGAAATTATCTTTAATTGGAATCATTTACAGCCGATCAAATCCATTTAAAAGTTATTTTCTATCCTTTTTATTAACCATAAAAGAATTAGATTTAAGGAATGATTTAAAGCATAACTTTTCTTTCTTTCATTGGACCTAAAGGGAATTATTCTGGTCACACTGATTTAATATGAGGGAAATCAAATCTCTTGCAGTCAGGTTTTATCAGAATAATGAAAAGGAACACATCACGGGACTTGGCGTGAATTCGTAGTTTGCTATTATTACAGACAAAATAAACAATTTTGGGATTTTTAAGGGTAAAGATAAATATACATGCAAACTATATTTATGTTTCCATGGATAAATCAGGGATGTGAAAGACGACAGTGTTCAGGATTCAACACATGCCTCCTGTGTGCTCAGAGCTGTGAGTGCACACTTGTTGCTTTGTTCAGAATGGACACACACACACACACACACACACACTCTCAGTCTTGATCTTTTTATATTCCACTTTGCAAAGGCTCGTAATCTCCATTTCTTAGTTGCTCTCCATTTTGCACCTTATCTCACACGCACAATCTCTTTCGCTAATACCAACAGCCGTTTGATCTGTGGACGTGACACACACGAGCACACACAGATTTCCTCTCTGATCTCTCAGCATCTCACTTAAGGGCTCTGCACAGATTCTGTATGTCACTCATTGCAGACAAAATGTCACCAATGGTGCCGTTGAAGCTTTAAGTTTGCTGAATGCTACCATGCAGCTTGTAGCATCACAATTTTTCTGCAATTATTCTGGGCTGTTTTTATTGCTCTGCTTTATAGACAGTCTGATGCCAGATCAGGATCTGCTCTATCAGAGGTTGCTTCATGCACACGATGCTGTGTGTAAATATGGCCCAGTGAAGTTTTGAATGCTAATCGATTGACGACAAGCATTTTACGATATAGTGACCACAGCAAGTAGCCATGGTCAATGCTAGCGTAATAGCTTTTGGGCTCTCAGCCAGAAGTCATGAAGGACCAGCATCATCAGGCTTACGTCTTACTGAGCCTCCCGCCGTTTATCCGCAGACTCTAATGGCCCACAAGGTTTTGGAGTTCACCAAGATCTACCAGTAGAAGATATTCTAAAAGACAATCACTTCTTATGCCCGTGTTTTCATGTTCAGATAAAGAATAGGTAGATAGTGGTGTGTTTGCATTTACAGGTATGTTTGCTAAAACTTGAGGACAAATTAAATGTGGAAACCCACCTATGTGTGAAGGACTGGCAACCTGTCCAGGGTGTTCCCCACCTCTCGCCCGATGTCAGCTGAGATTGGCTCTCCCCCCTTTCCTCTTCAACCCTGTTCAGGGAATAAGAGGTAGATAATAAATGGATGGATGGATTTCCCAGAATGTTACAAGGTTAAACTCTTCTTCAGCCCTCATCACACTACAAACTTTGAGCTGATGACTAATCTCTTCCAGCGGGTTTACTTTGTGGCCAACAGAGCATCCAAGTCCCTAAACAGATGCTCTATAATTACACAAGCAGCAGGAGGCAAGCAATCAATACTCCTTTTACTCTCTTCCTACATTGGTTTCCTGGTTGTTGGTGAGGTCACCCCCCATAATCAGAGGACCACAGATTTCAAACCCTGTACCATCCAGTGTGCCCATCAACAGTCGCATGCTCTGTGAGCACAGTGACGTTTCTCATTCCCATATCGCTTTTTGATTGCTTTGAGACATACATAGATGAAGAGTTACAACAGATGAGGATGTTTTCAGCTGTCCTCTGGAAATTATTTTACATTACGTGCCTCTAGGCTGTATAGTGTGTGATTGCCATGCAGAAATATTGGCTCACGTGAACATCCGCCCCACTCTGGTAATGTACCTGTCACACAGGCCCGAAGAATAATTGATTTTATGTCATATTTGCTATTTAAAATGTCGTTTTGTTTTTTGTTTTTTTTTTTTAAACTTTTTTAGACATGCTTTTAATGCTCTTGTGTTACAGGGATGGAGACATGCTTTTAATGCTCTTGTGTTACATGGATGGAGCAGAAGCTGTGATTTATAATTGTCCAGCACTCACCAAGCAGAGTCCACCAGCCCAGTTAGTTCTATATAAACAAACACTGGAAATGAATGAGACACGCAGCTCTATTCAGAGATCTGACTCTGCTCCCAGCATATTTGAAGGACACTAATTAGTACTATACTGTATGTCTTGTTTGTTTAATCCTTTCAGTAATGCAGGTGCAAAGCACAATATATCAATTAGAGACTCATGTTTCCAGTGTTTTTACAAGGCTTATCTAGATTAAACTGGGCTATCTCCAGTTAATCAGCTGTAGCTTCATATTTATGAAACAAGCTTGAGCGTGTAACTTTTTCCTCTAAAGTCTGCCTGTTAGACTTACTTAGCATAAGCCAACACTGAGCCTGTTTCATTTACTTTTATGTTGCATCGACTTTACCAGCATTGTTCTCCAGGCTACATTTAAGGTGCCAGTTGACCCAAGTAAAATGCGGGCATGTTTGTAGCACTGACGATGAAATCATGCTGCAACCTGTTCAGACCATGCTTGCAGTTTCTGAAAATAATTAATCTGAAGACTCAGATGCTGAATTGGTCATAAAATCGTAATGGGATGTTTCCTCTGAAGCTAAAGCGGCATTGTGGGAGGTGTAGCCTCTGCACAGGAGAAAATCGAGCTTGTTTTCATGTCGTAAACAGTAAAAGTTTCATTTTAAACTTGTGGTTTCTTTTTATTTGCATAAGCAGTGTCTGATCAGACACTGGCATTTTGATTTGAAGTGGTCTGCTCTCTCATCTGCTGGTAAAAATAGTGGAAGAACAATGCAGGTGTATCTATTATTTAAAATTTTCTGAGGGCTGATTTTACTTTTCTGTTACAGAACAAACTTTTTTTTTTCTTTTTCTTTCTTAACACGTCAGTAAAGCTTTCACCTACAGTTTCTCACATCTAGCAAGTGACACGTTTGTTAACAGTCATCTTCTCTGCTTCTTTCCACGGCTCACACCTTAACCTGGCTTCCAGGAATGCAATAAACCCCAGGTACTGTATCTATTAGGAGTGCTGTCTGTAGTATTTAGTCTATGTGAATGTGTGTCATCTGCTCTGTGTTTTCTAGCCATTTATAGCTGTGCTGGTAGTTTATTCTTTGTTATCCCCCACATTTGTTTGCATCTGTAGATGTTAGCAGACGTCCTTAATTAACACCTCACAAGCCTGTTCCACACTCCAGTGCTGAAAGCTCAGCAGCATCATGAATTAAATTATTATTGATGTTTTAAAGGCATCTTTTTCTTCCATTTGTATTATCTCATTTTCAATTAAAAAATTATGTTGTGAGCAAACCTCATCTCATCAGTGATGGTGGACATGAAGAGCAATAATCTGGTGAAGCATATAGACCTGTAAAATGAAATAATTATCATTAATTTGATTGAGATGAATGGTTTTTTCTGTAAATGTGCTTAAAATGATATTGACTATCTCAAGGCTCTGTAGATTATTTATATCATACCTGCTGTGGGAGTTTTGCTCTGATGTGTCTTGGTAAAGGGTGACAAAAGAATTTCTATTAATTATGATAGTTTAAAAAAAACATAACTATATAACCTAATAAGACCTCTCCAGCACATTTGCTCCATGAATTCTATTTGTTAAACCTATCAGATGGGTTTTCCTGAAAGGTCTGGAAAAGCATTGTGGCTGTTATTCCATCGGGTCTCGCTGCTTCCAAGCAGAAATGGATTAAAATGGAGGGGTTAAAAAGATGAGCGCTCAAAGGGCTGAGCAGTCATACCTGCTGATAAATGCAGAGAGAACAAACCTGCCACTCGGCTGCGGAAAAACCATGCTCCTATTTTTAGAGCTGTCCTTTGTGACAACCTGCTCCGCTTCAGCTGTGCGGAGATACAAAAGCCTCAGTGTTGAGTAGACATTGTGTAGGAACTGCAGCAGTTAACACAAAAACAGTTCATCGCACACTTCTTGCTGTCATACCTCCAGCATACCTTCATCATCTGCTTAGACTACAAATTAGACGAGCTTTTGGACTGTTTTATAGATGCTGCAGCCTCCATAAGCAGTTCTATCGACAGCATTATTCAATCATTACCAAACCTTTTGGACAAATCTCACTCAGTTTAAATCAGTTAAACTAGTGATGCTAAACTTTATCCTAAAATGTAGTTGGTCTAACAGAAGAAAACATTGCATAGTTTTCCATAAACTTTGTGCGGGTTGTGTTTATAAATGCGTTTTGCAAATTCATGTGAAGTTTCCTTTGTTCCCTTGAATGAAACGCCCACATCCTCTTTACCTGCATGGACAACAAAAATGACATTACTCTTTGTAGGTATTAATAAAATATCAAACGTTAAGCTTTGAAGGAAATGGAGCAGGTATTTTTAGAGAGTTCATACTTGCTAATCCAGCCTAAACATTGCACGGTGCAAAGAAAATGAGCTACTCTTTCACTGGCAGTGGTTCATTTTCCAGATGGTGTTACAGAACATGCTTTCTGACATTTCACGTGCATCCCATGTCAGTTTTGACATTCAAAGACCTTTTTGAAAGTTGAGTGTTATAAAAAAAAAAAAACTTGACGGATGAGTTTTTTTTTTTTTTGTTGATGAGCCTGAATGCGATGATGATGATGATGATGATGA
>JBAMIG010000007.1:8371675-8393650 GCA_037177335.1 Kiunga ballochi | reverse complement strand
GATGATGATGATGATGATGATGAAAAATGAGTATAGGATTGATATCAAATGGATTTGATCAGGTTAATGTTTAGCTAATTAGTACAGTGAGATGAGATACTCGGATGTGACGAGTTGTAAGCTGCACATGATAATGTGTATTAGTTTAAATCCTTCATGTTCAGTATTGCTCATCCATTAACTGATACCTTTTTCCTTTAAATAAATTTAATTATATCATAAAGTAACTCCTCCTTTAGAGGCATCAACAGAAGATTTTGTGAAGCTGCAGAATCTCAGAAATGCAGCTCAACTTCTGTTTTATCAGTTTTAATGTTGCTTTTAATTGTTAATTTTTATATATTTTCTTATTTTTAATGTTGCTTCTTGAAATTATTCCATAGCATAATTTCTGCAAATATACAAATATCTTTTTTTAGAGCCTGTATATAAGTATATCAGGCCTCTAGAAAAAAGAAAAAGAAAAAAAATCCCTAAAACCAAAAAATTGGGTGGTTAAGGAAAACAATTAATAAAACATGTTTTGGTTCTTTTCCATTCTTACCACTTACAACAACAAATGTATGATTTACAAACTGACTGTTTTCACAATATTTTAAACCTTAAGTACTTGTGTCCCTTCATCAAACATCTGGATACAGCTGTTAACATAACAGCAATGCTATTGCTAACAGTGTGAAAATCTCTTTTACTGAGTAAACCGATCAAACTCACTGACCGCACCACACACACACTTCTTATTAGTGCCTGGCACTATACACCCCAGGTTTTACACAATTTTAGCAATGTAGCAGAAATTAAAAGCATGATTGATGCAACAAAGCACAGATCATTACACACGACAGACAGTTCAGCTGAAACAAAAAAAAAAAATGCTGAGTCATTGATTTCACAACAACTTGCCTGTCTGCTCTGCTCAGCCCGCTACTTTAATGTTGCCTGGCTCTAGCTACTCCCATACGTTACTGAGAGTGTGACGATAAGGAGGACTGGAGGCTGAATGGAGTCGTAGCTTCAGATAGTGGACAAACAGCACAATGACATTTTCCTGGATGACTCTAACATTACATAGCAATTACTGCTTTATAATAATAAATACACAGCATTTAATCAGAAAACAGTCAATAATGTTCGTTAAAAAAAAAAAAAAACGTAATCAGCTAATTTATAAAGCCGTCTGGGCTCCTGTCTTTTTCTTTCAGACCTGTGGTTTAGACAGGAAGTAATCTTAGCTGTTATTGCCTCTTAGTAGACATGAGTCTGCTCTCATGAGTCGAGACATCATTTAGAGCATTTGCCATAGTGTTTTAACTGAATGATCTCTTTCTAAAATATCAGGTTTATTACCATAAGATTATAACTTAATGAGTGTTGCATTGAATCCAAATAATTTCACTGTTGCGTTAGCTTTACATTTAGCATTTGGTCAGAATGTAGGCTCTTTTTTTAAATTTATTTATCAATTTTTTTAAGAAATCATCCCACGTCTCAGATTTGTACCAGGTTTTCCTGCAAACCCTCTTTATTTTGTGCCTTCTGTTTTCTGTAGCAACTTCATGTAGTTGATTTCAGTGGTTAAATCTTCTCCTAACTGTAACGTAAAACATACACAGCAGTCACCATCTGTCACGCTTGGGTCATCTCGTTCCTCCTCTTTCCCCACTGATCTTTGACAAGTAAAACCTTTCCAGTTCATACCCTTTTACGGTTATGCTTTAACTTGATCCGGAACCATTGAGTTCATGATAAACTCGCTCGCTAACATGCTCACTGTGCTGCGTCTCTTTTCATTCGCTGTTCTTATTTATGCACCTCGTCTCACATGCACGGCCTCTGCTCTGCTCCTGTACAACCCACAAGTGTAATCTCTTAGGCGTGCTTGGCTGCCTGTGTTTCTATCAAATTATTTTCAGAGCAGTGTACGTGCAGGTGACAACAGCTTGAAAAATGAAGTAATCCCTTGGGCTGTAGCTGCTCTGAAAATGGAGTCTCTTTATTAGATCATCTTTCTCGCTCTTAATATGTTATTTAGAGCCGTTGTAACGGAGCGAACGTCAATGAATAATGTTCTCTCTGCACATGGTCTTGTGTTGGCTTACATGCAAATTCACCAAACAATGTTTTGCACAGATCAGTAAATCATGCATGTGAGATGGCTCCTCTAGTAGCCACTACGGCTCCATGAGGAGACATGTTTCCTGATATATGCTTTTCAACCAGCTTAAAAACCACTGGGCTCAACAACTTCTTAGTTTTGTCCTTCTTTGATGCATCATGGAGCTTTGCCTGGTTAGTATGGCATGTTGAGATCTTGGATTTAGGAGGAGGTTTTTTTTTGTTTTTGTTGGCTTCTGTTCGAAAGTTAATGTTTTCACATCTTCTCCATTGTTTGGCTTGAAGAGATAGAAGCTACATCAAACTTAATTCCTCACTGACTGCTATGTGGCTATATAGTAGATGCTACATGTCTGAGGAAGAATTTTTTTTTTTGACCCAATTAATGACTGTTTTTGACATTTTTTTATGGTTAAAGTGCTGGAAAGCAATGTTGAAGTGTGAGTGTACTCAGTTATTTTTAAATGTTGCTATATAATAATGTTTTGCTCTGATGCCTGAAGTGTTTTCTTTTGCAGTACATGTTTGTATGCTGGTGTGTCGCCTGAATGTATAACAAGGTTTTTAAAGCTGTTGTGCAGAAGCTAGCATGTTTGGCTCATGCAGTCACACACAGTTAGCAGTTTATTTAGAAATAGGAAATGAGACCCCAAACCCCCTTCACCTTACACATTTAACATGTTCCAACTGAACACAAGTGTATTAATGTCATTCTTAAGTGGTGTTTTTTACGTCACTGTCCTTTTAGATCAATGCTGACCTGATACTACCCTTTTAAATTTAGCTTGTGATCAGTCAGAAAAAAAGAAGAAACAGATTAATTGGCTTGTTTGTTGCTAGAAAGATTTATTCAAGGGGGGTTGGGTCAGACATTATGATATTCCCCAGACACAGCGGTGTTGCCACGGTGATGTAATGATGCCCCAGCCGTGTCTTCGCCCTCTGAGGCAATTGTTGGAATTATTAACGACTGGGTCACACAGCAAAGCACCTGAGCTTTTTCTTTTTTTTTTTTTTGTTTTGAAACATTACATCATGGCTCAGGGCAGGAGAGGTGATGTCATACCGGGTCTCTAGTTCCCCCCCTTACCTCCCACTTACCTCCCCCAATGCTTTGACTGGAGCAGCTCCAAAACCAGCTCGTAGTCTGTCGCTTTCAAGGCACTGTCTGAGGCAGAGCAAAAGCCTGACGCCTCAGCTCTCTGCATATGTGAAACGTGTCATATAAATGGCCTTTTTCATTGGATTGGTTGTGTTTAGAAATGTTCAAATAATGTCGGTCCATTTTAAAAATAGTTGTATTAGATTATATGTGTATGTGGATGCCTGCTGCTTTTTATTAGCATTTACATCTGATCACCCTATTGGTTAATCTGTAGCTGCTGTTGGGAATTACTCAAACATCTTTGTTTCCCTGTGACTTGTGGAATAAAATGCTGAATTGATATTTTACCATCTAAACTTCCTGCCACCTCATTTTAATCCCCACCTAACCACATAACCGTGTTGTTAAACGCAATCAGATGACATCCAAGCTGTTGGAGGATAAGTGTCGCACATGTGACGTCAGGGCATTTTTGTCGCAGGCAGTGATGTTTCAGACGGTCCACATGCCGATGGAAGTCTGAACTTTGGGGGCACCGTCTTGCTGCGTGTAGCACCAGGCTTAAATCTCCATTGTTTATAGCACTTCACATTTCACCACGGATTTCCGTACATGTGAGCTCCTCTCTGAGACGAGGAGTAAAAGCATTGCTGAAGCTGTCAGCAATGCTGGTACAACCAAATTATCAACAAAAGGAATATTAAAAAAAAGTCACGTCTCCAGTTAGAGGTTTTTTATTGCTGCTCTGCTTCATCTGCTTTTAAGTATAGATAAAGTGTCTACTGTGGCAGCTGCATTGTTTAATTTGATCCTGTGTTGGTTTTGAAAAGATTTTTATATGTTTTGTCATTTTTGTGTGAATTACAGCTGTTCTGTTGTTTTGTATTGCATGGATAGTCCCACAGCCATCTCTTCTCCCTGCGGATTGTTTCTATGACTGTGCTGTCTTCATATCGCTGTCAGCAGACAATCATGTGGGACTTTCTGTCCTCCCACTGGATTTTTCTCTCACGAAGCAGAGACGCTAAAAAGAATTAAAATGGTTTCATTTTATACTGGTGCTGCTTGCTGGAGAACAGCTGAGTGAAGGTGAAGTGGCTCAGTCTATTGCCACTTTTTCTGTCTCTTGTTTTGCTACCCTCCCTCCTCCATTTCGGTGTGTCGCGCTGCTTCTGTCGCCACAGCAACTGACGGCCCTGGAGGGGTGCGTATGGGGGCTGAATGCTGGGTGGGTGCGGGGATCAAGTTCACCCAGTTGCCATGGCTATTCCAGCTGACTGACAGTGACAGTGTGACATCGCTGCTGCCAGTCTGTGCAGTTGTTCTGCTGTGTAGCTTTTCTCTCCCCCTCATCTGTCTTCTATTTTTTTGTTTTCTTTGTTTGTTTGTTTTTGTTTTTTCTGTCTCTCTCTCTCTCAAGGAGTGATTCAGGTCTATCAGTCTGTTACCTTTTACTCACTCCTTCAAGAGGAAGTGCTACAACAACCCAGGAAATGGCTTTTCTCCATTCGGTTGCTATGCCAACCAGCTCCAGCTGCTGTCTGCCGAAAAGAGCGTAATAATGGCATTACTGACACTGTGCTCCTTTTCTCCCTCCATTATCCATCCATCTTACTACATTGTTGTTGTTTTTTTTCATCCAACCCTTTCCTGTGTCAAGCCTAGTTTTATATGACGTCCCCCCCTTCATTTTCTCACCCCCCATATCCTCTTTCCATCCATAATTGTTGTGAACTCGCCAAAGGAGAGCAGCCATAGCTGCTCTTACAGCATCCCTGTCAGGCAGGGAGGAGGTCCTTACTCGCAATTCACCCCCCTAACACCTCTTCTCTTTGAACCACCCCCTCCCCCTCCTCCACTCCTGACACACATACATGCACCCTCCTTCCCTCCCGCTGCAAACAAACCTCTGGCTTTAACACGCAGTGCCTCGATGGAGGCTGCAGGCGTATCGCTTTAGAAATAATCTAATGGTGGGCTTTAAAGGCGCTCGTGTGTGCGTGCATGCGCGCGTGTTGCTTTACGTTGGGTTGTGGGAAGGAGAGAGAGGGAGATAGAAAGCGAAGGCGGAGGGAACAAACGTGAGTGAAAGTGTTGTCAGCCATTTTTCATCTTTCTTCTTTGACATTTTTTTCTGCTTTCTTCTCGTCGCACCGACCAAAAGATGTGATTGTGATGTGCGCGGAGCGGGAAGAAGCTGGCTGCTCTTTGCTTGGATAAAAAGATTTTTTTTCTTCTTCTTCTCTCGCTCCCTCCACTTCCTCCTCCTCCCTTGTGGATTCAAGATATTTCTGCGAGAAGCAGTTGGTTGGCTGGAATAAACGCAGAAGGTGGAATTGCTTTTTAGAGTCTTTTCAGGCCAAGGAGCAGCGGATACTCCCAAACTGTCAAGCCGCCGCTTCCTTCCAGAGACAGTGCGTGCCGAGGGAGGGGAGAGGGCAGGCATGCTGAAGAAGATGGGGGGGTGTGCTTGGGTATAAAGCAGGTCCGGGATGTTAGATTTTAGCTGGGTGAACAATTTTACATTATGAAACCATTAGCAGCATCAGACAGCAATGGAGTCCCGAGCCAGCAAGATAAAACCCCGGTAAGTAGCCTATCGACGTGCAACGTATTCTCTCCATCTTTTTTTCCCCCCTCCACTCCTCATTTATGACTCTAGATATGATTACCAGCCTCATAATGGGTGTGCATCAGATTTCTATCGAACCTGTGAGAAATGAATCAGCACAGGGCAAGCCAAGGACACGCCAGAAACCAGAAAAGGTTGACCAGGGAATGATTGTTGCCCTGTCGAGCCTCCGATGTGTGTCAGTGTGTTGCACTAGAAACGGCCGCCATGTGCTTGCTGTCACTGACGCGCACTAACGCACGCACACTAATATGAATATTAAAAGCTCAAAGGATCTTACAAGCCTTTTCAGTAACACGGGACATTAATATCATAATATTTAGCCAGTTGCCAGATGAGCTTTGCGTTTGCATAGGTCGTTTAATTTGGCATGGTGCACAAACAGCCGTGCAGAGGAAGATGGGTGTTTAATGACGTGACTACCCTCCTTATGTTTTCCGACGCACTGAGATGTCTGAAATGACGTGCCTACGGTATTAAACACAGCACCTTAATTTGCGTTGGCTGTTAGCATTGCATAAAGGTGCTCTGTTGGGGCTTTGAAACAGCTTTTCTCTTTTCTTTTTTTTTTAAACACCAGCTGAAATAGTTGGATCCACCCATGCTGTTACTGGTGACGCTGTCCGTGGTGCTGGAGGCAGCCGGCAGCTCCAACAGACACTTTGAGGCCCGACATGATCTGCACTTTAACAGTGAACGGGATTGATCGGCTGTCAGCGCCGCTGGCATCACTCACACACGGAGACCACACACACACACACTCACACACATGTAAAGGGCAGACTATACATCAGTCTGATGGGCGGTTCCTGGGTCGTACAGCACAGACTCCCAGCGAGAAATCGCAGTAATATTCCTTTAATAGCCATAGACGTGTCACTGTGGATGAGAAAGCTCTCTCTTTTCCTCACTGCTCTGCTTTCCTCTGGGAGGCTTGCAGGATGCTAAAGCCTCTCACAATCTTCACATGAGGCCATTTATGTCAGAATGAAGTGGGACACTTCTGAGTTATATGCATGTCTGAAAATCCTTTTGCTGAATAATGAGCAGCATTTAAGAATGCAGTAACTTGAGTTGTGCCTGTTTGTGTTTTTACTGGTTTATGGTTTTTGCATTCAGATGAGACATTGGTAACTAGCTGATGTTTGCTACCTTCTGTTATGACTCTTTACAATAAAACAGGAAGCTTTTCTCACTATATAGGTTCTCTGTCTAATCTCTCCACACCTTAATTTGACTATTTTCTTATGTTTTTGCAGATAAATGAGAAAAATGTATCTGTGCAGAAAATGCACCCTTTTTAATGGCAGCATTATTATAGGGTTATTATCAGTGTTTGCTTTTTTCCTCTAAAGACGCTACTTTCTTCCATATTTTTACTGCAACAAGATGCACGTTTTAGACCTTTTGATGACTTGACCTTTATGTAATGAAGTTTTTTTTTTGCTCTACTGGTTTGTTGGGCTTCCAGTGGGTGGATTTTGAACAGGTGTTGGATTATTTCTTTGTAAAAAGTCTTCTGTCAAATGGGTAGCTTGCCTGGAACTCGCTGGTGGAGCTGTAACTGGGCTCAGGAAAGTTCAGAAAGCATATCAAACCCATTTAATCGGACACCCTGCCAAAAGGATTTTAATCTCTTGATCCACGAGGCTCAGGAAAGTGAGAAGCTGCCACCATGGCCAGTGGGATGCGCCTGCTCCCTCTTACCCTTCTATCATTAGCAGCTTTCAATCTTATTGCAATAATGATAAGTTGAAATCCCATTTGAAATGTTTTGTCACACAATATTTAGCTGCTTGAAATCAGACAGAAAAATCCATCAAAATAATTCCAATAAACAAATGGAGAGTGATCATTTTGATTAGAAATTAAGTTCTTTTTTAGACTTTATTTACAGTGCACAGAGCTATACTCTCCTCTGGGAGAAACTGGTAACTGTGAGGACGATTGTAAGCAGCACAGATGCACCCATAGCATGTATAGACAGTAAAGAGATTGAGAGCCAGCATGTGCTTCCACCCTGCAATCTAGGTCATTAGGTCTACAGTGTAATTTAAGGGGCTCCACATCTGCTCACATGTAAGCAGAACTGAGCGTTGTGGCTTGAGCATTAGAACGGAGCTTAATCCTCCTGTGACAGCTGATTGTAGACTATTTTCACTCACGAATCTACAGAAATCATTTGTTTGTAATAGAGCACTGAAGTTAGAGCTTAAACGTACAACAGAAATACATAATCAGTCTTGTGCATTCCATTGCACCAAAGAGGTCGGTAAATGGATGTACATGCTTACAACCTGACTGTGCCATGGCTTATTGACCTACAGACGGATGACCTAAATGAGCGGAGAGAAAGGATTAAGTGTTTATTATCCCCCCCTTTATCCTGGTTTTCCTGCCCTCCCTTTATCTCTCCCTGTTTCTAAGAGGAGGGCCTTGAGTATGTAGCAGGGTTTTGTTTGGAGAAGGTAGGACATTTCCTACTGGTTGTGAAGCCTATATTTACATGGCACCAAAGCCAGTTTGGGTTTTTCTGATTTCCTTTTTTTAAAATACAGAATAATGCTTTAAATTTTACAATGTATATTGTTTCCATGAACAAAGAGGAGGAACAAGATTGTGCCAGTCTCACGATAGTTCCTCACTTCTCTGCACCGTTACTGGCAATTTGTCAGGAAGTACCAATATTTATTTAAAAACTACCTAGTGTATTATTTTCAGGTGCAGATAAATACCACAAATAGTTTAAAAGTGTATTAAAAAACACATTTACAGGTAGATGATTGTGGAGAAGTGCACATGCCTTTTAATACCAGTCTTTAAAGCTTCTGTTAGCTTGTAGCAAAACTAAATTCCCCTAGAGAGATGAAGATGAATTTGATGTTGTTCCTCAAAGTTACGGGTCTGACAGCAGCTGTCGATCATACATTTATATATGGCCTCACTTCTGTGGTTTGGGTTACAGAGATATACTATATAGATGTGATATACTGTGCCACAAGTATATGATACAGACAGAAGATTCATCACATAATATTGTCCACCCAGTGATAATAACATGAAAGTCAGCTGGAGACATTCAGAGTGAAGTCAACCAGACAAGAGGGTGGGAAATGGCTGCCTGAGGGGGGTTAGTGACTGACTGGACCCTCCGGTCAACCATTTTGGTTAGTGCACCCAGCCAGATAATTAAACATGATGGCAATCTTTGACACAGTGTAATCACATCACACCTCTGTGTCATAGGAACTCTGGTATCCGGCTCCCAGTTGCTTGCCAGTGAGACGCTTTGAGTTGTTGCATCTCATTTTCTCCAACGACTCCAGCATTATTATATTTGAAATACATTGAAAATCTACTTGTATGATGAATCTGTGACCTGAATAATAAGTGTACGTTTAGCTTAAACTAGTCTGTAATGGTGCTCAGTGATGATTCTGGCAGAAAGACACTTTTTGTCCCATCAAAGAGCTTTTTAATTAAACCATAACACAGATGAGTGCTTTAGAAAGGTCAAGAGGGGATATTTCTTAGAATATGTTCAAGAGCAGATGTTGGCTAAAATCTCTTGAAATTGCTTAAATTATTTCTGTCAAAACGGTTCCACTTGTTGAGACTTAAAGAATGGAGCGAGTTTGTTTCCAAGATGCCGGGCTTTCCTGAGACACGAAGCTCTGAAAGTTTGTGCTTCTTCTCATCCTGCTGCCCTACTTTGTCAGCATTTGGTTATAAGTTCTTACAATCTTGGTAAACATTATAAATAAATAAAAGTAAACTATTTTAACTTCAGGCATCATTGAAAACTCAAAAGCCAGTTTTCTCCAGATGTTTGGGTTTGGATCTGATTTCCTGCCAAATGACAACAGAAGTAGACCAGTTTAAATCTGTTCAATCAAACTTTTAGGGTTAAAAATGGAATATTGATGATCTCCCACAGCCAGGAGTGGAGTTGAAAGCAGCTCAGAGTAAATGGGCTGCTTGCTAAGTATCAGATATATATTAGTAAATAAAACATTTAGTCATAAAATATTAATGTCAAAAGACACCATGAACCAGTTTTACACATTTAGATTAAATTCATAATTCAGCCCTGAGGCAATTTAATAAATGAGAAGGATTCTACTAAACCAAACTATATTTTGTAGGATGATGCATAAAATATTTGTGGAATATTTGGTTCTTATTTAAGTCATGTAACCATGCATCATTAACTGAATGACATGTGGGGTTAATATTAATACCTTTATCCTATTTATACCAAATATAATGTAATCATAGCAGTAATATACTTCTAATAATAAGATTTATAGATTTTTTCGTACTTAATAATTATTTGGTGTATTAAATTTAAGTAAAATAATTTACAATGCTCAGTAATTGTATCTATGTAATAAAAATAGAGGATATTTATAAGTTATAAAAATAAACTCCATAAAATAATACATTCATAAAAGTTGTGAGACAAAAGTTCTTTTACCTGCAGATTTATTCTCCTGCAAAAAAATGGTTTCAAACATAATTGATTTTAATATCTGCTATTGATTCTTTTTATTCAATGACTGAATGCGTGAAATCAGAACAGCATATTTACACCTCAGATAAACCCAAAGCTGCCGCAGTTTTACCCGCTGTGCATCTTTTAGTGTATAATTTGTCTGCTGCGATAAAACTGCAGCTCAGGGATTCAGAAGTATTTTACATTTTAGGGTCATCTCCATAGAGAAGTGGGTTAGTTCATTTACAGCATTGCTAATTACAGTTGGTTCCGTATGCAGCTTGAATTACTCACAGCCCCTCGTGTTCATTTAGTTTATTCAAGTTCTGTGTTTTAATTAGGGAATTTCCTTCATGCTCTGTACGCAGCTTCTTGTTTGTTTATTCGCTTCTAGAGAAAGTAGTCTCTGTACAATTATGTCAGGCTGTAAAACGGAATTAATTTGAGCTTTTTATTTGACAGTATAATAAAGACTAAGGGCTCCAGGAAAGCTTATTCTGTCAGATATGTCCCCATGTAGGCTTAAGTAGTTCATGGTTTTATCTCACCTCAAAAGAACTGTGACAATAGGAGACAACTGGTTTTGTTAAATCTTTGTATTATTATTTATATATCTATATATTTTTTTTAACATATCATGTTATCATACGTGTCAGTCTAAGCTTTTGTTTTGTCACTAATAACCTGTCCTTCAGGTTGTGTAAACCAGGCTAAGGAATATAACATGGTGAAATATACCTTCTTTTTTTCATTAATAAAATAAAAAGCTCCTGTTCATTTCAGTGTAATGAAAAAGCCTGTTTTTAATCGATTGTAAAGAAAAACATGCATTTTCTACATGGCTGGTTTATAAATGCAAAAACATCCAGTATCATCTTAAAACAAGCTGTTTGCTTATGGTTTGCTGTCCATAAACAGACATCACGCTGTCAAGGTTTTTTTTTTTTTTTTTTTTGGACACATTAAAGACTAACAAAAAGACTGACAAATGTGTGACAAACGCCAAGCAGTGAGCGACCGATGGCAGCTTCAGGGCTGGCTGATACTGACCATTTGTGTGTATGTTGTGTGTATGTGCAGCTTCCCGCAGACTTCAGCAGACTTCACCTGGCCGACGGCTTACACCCACAGGTGACCCACGTCTCCTCCAGCCACTCAGGATGTAGTATCACCAGCGACTCTGGAAGCAGCAGCCTGTCAGACATTTATCAGGTAAGGCCTCCGCTCATTGGTGCTGGATCCCCAGCTTGGACTCCCCCTGGGTAGTTAAGTTGAAGTGATTGCTTGGCAACAAGGATCATTGAAGATGGTCATCATAACCTCAGCTGAAGTGTCTAACTTTTTTTTTTTTTATCTTATTCAGTCAAATTACTGTTGAGAGTAACCAGGTGAATGAAATTGTGTAGAATTGAGGCTCAAACTCAGTTTGAGGTCAAACTTGTGTGGCTGTATCAGAACGAAAGAGTTCAAATGATCCCGAGAGTTTATAATCTCCCTTCTTGTGGGGACATGACGACTATATCCCTGTGTGAATTCTCAATAATCTTGTTAAAAAGCACATAAAAGCACAAGTTTCTGCTAGTAAAATCAAGGTTTTTCTGTGAGAAAAGCTATAGGATGCTGACTGGAGGGTGTTGGTAGGAAATGGGCTGGTGGCTGCGAGCAGGTGGTCCAGCCTACGTCCTGAATCCACCCCTGCTTTTCATCACCTCCCAGCAAAAGTACAGACCACCCGGGGAACTCTGACATTCAGTCTTATGCTAACTCCATGCTAAACTGTAACTAAACTTACCAGGAATGACTAATGTCTTCTACATGTAAACATGTAGAAGCATTGCTACTCAGAGGAAAACACAAACATTGAATCTTGTGACAGTGAATTCGCCTCAAACCCTGTAAATAATCCTCTTTCATAGCACACGAACCCCATTGAATCCTAATACCTGTCTACGTATGTGTGTGTGTGTGATTGTTTGCGCTTGTGACCACGCTCAAGGGGCAAATTCACCCACAACCTTTCTGCTTTGACCATTACCTAATCTGTGTTTTTTTGAATATCGGGTATCCCTCCTTGCTGTTGGAATAAACCTGTATGATTGTGCGTGAGAGCTGTATGAGCTGGTGTTATAACAGAGTGGTGAGGTGTGTGTTTGGTCTTGCTGTGGCTGGCAAAGGCGGGTGGAACAGGCTCTCCTGTCCCGATCTATGATCCCTTTTTCGGCACCATCTGCTATCAGCTCTGTGACGGCCTCTGCTGGAATCACACACTTCTTTCCCGTTCTCGCTTTTCCTTCTTGGCTGGAAGCTTTCTCCTGGAACTCCTCTCTCTCTCTCAATGCTGCCTTTCTTTTCCACACACTCGCCTTTGTTTCAATCTTTCTTTTTGTCTCCATCTTTTCTGAGCTTGGTCATGATTTTCTGTACAAATGTATAAATTTGCTGTTTTGGGGGTCAGTAATTGATAAAAAAAAAAAGAACACAAATGTCTTTTGGATGCATATAATGTTGAGGCAAGCTTAATTTATAATCAGGCAATGGCTAAATGACATCTGTGTTTTGTTTGTGTGTTTTAGCATTGCTCTACAATATTCCTTTTTATTATTTAATGATTGTCTGATAAGTGAAATTTTGTATTTTGCAGAAATATGTTCTTCCGCTTTTCCTTCTCCTCATTACTTTAGGATTCCTTTGTCAGTAATTTAATCAGGATTAACAAACCAAACATAACTGGTCTTGCTTTTCTGGGCCAGTTTGGATTCACTCACTCAACCTCCTCATTTTTAACCAAAGCAAAGTGACATGCATTTTTCTTTTTCTGTATGCTTGATTAAAGTTGCTCTTTACAGGTTTCCTAGTTTGCAGTTTTGGAGATAACACATTGGTGATGTTCATTGTTGTCATTGTCCACGTGTTTAAATAATCAGATCAGCAGGAAGTTGGTTCCTTAAGCTGAAGACCTCAATGGTTTTGTGCATGCTGTAGTAAAGACATGCCGAGCAGAATCCGGTGGAGAGAAACTACCATAGCTGCTTTTCTGCTCTGGTATCCACCCGCTTACAGTAAAGGGAAGAGCTTCACATCATTCTCATGTCGCTGCCAACATGGTGCACTGTTTGTGTCTGAATAAATCATGAAATTGGTCCTTTTGAAAGCATTGATCCAAGAATAGACCTCATGAAATATTAACTGCACCTGACTTGCCCAATGACTCTTAATGCTTACTTCAGATTTATGGATTTTTGATACGGTCATGGCTTGAAAACAAATGTGTACATAAAAACAAAGATGACCAGTTTAGTTGTATTGAGTAGAGATTGAGAAATAATTCTATCAGCCTGTTTTATCCAGTAGGAAACGAGATAAAACACACTGGTGTTTGTAATGTATACTTCTCTTTGATAAAATGGATTTGCCTGAAGGCCTCACTCATACATCCCACACAGACTGCGGAGGCCCCGCCTCGGCTCCACCCACACCAGTCTGCACCAGTGACGTCCAAACGGCCGGTTAGCCCCTGAATCTTTAATAAATCTTTTGCACATGGTGCTTGAGGAGAAATGTCACAAGGTCTCTGAGAGTCTGCACGGGGACTATGAGCATTGAAAAATTAAAGCAGACAGAGTCTGGGCGGCGAAGATGCGTCTGGCACTGGGATTGTGCGGAGCTTTTGCGAAGACAACCTTTTCATCTCTTTCTGTTAAGAAGGTTGGAGTTTGGACATTACATTGGGGTAAGATCATTTATGCTTACATGGAAACAGAACGGATGTGTTTAATTTATTTTCCCGCCGCTTTGGTTTGACTCTGACAGCCTTTCATGTTCTGAGCTTGAACCGAGCAGTATGGCCGCTCTGTCTTGTCCACACGCACTTCCTGTGATGAGAGCAGCAGAAAAGCTCTGTTAGCAGCGCTCATCCACAAGTAATTGCATTACTTTCACTTCTCATCTCGGTTCTTTTTCGCAGCCCCACACATATTTCATCTTGTGCTTTCAAAGAACAGGGTCTGGCTGCGAGGCAGACTGTGGAGTTTGCTGATGGGGAGAAGAACGCTATGAGTTAATTAGCTTGTTATTATGCACAGCAGACTCTTTGGTATGCAGTGATGATGCCTGTCTTCCTCACGCTGTACTCAATACCTCTTAGCCATTTAGTGAATTGGGTCAAGTCCGTCCAGTTTTATAAACCCTGTGCTTCGGTGGGAGATGGACTGCATCGCAGCTGATGTTGTTGTCGGGAAGAATACTTCAGCAGAGTGTGTTGCACTTGTGAAACCTCTGTGTGTTGCTAAGTTTTACACTTGCAGTAGCTGAAGCTGCAAACTGCAGCGTGTGATGAGCATACAGGTAGCCTGGGTGAATCAGTGTCTCGCTGAAAGACACATGGGCAGCAGTGCAGCTGGTAATTGCGGAGGTTTGACCTCGTGCTTGTGGCACACCTTCCTGTTGTTGTTCCTCAGAGGACTGTCCACATTCCTCTTTACATTCGTCTTATAGGCAGTGACTCATTTCTCGTCTTTGTTTTTTGTTTTTTTTTTCCCCAGGCCACAGAGAACGAGCCAGGTGACATGGACCTGAGTGGCCTGCCAGAAACAGCCGTTGACTCGGAAGAAGATGACGACGAGGAGGACATCGAGCGGGCGTCGGACCCCCTCATGAGCCGGGACATTGTGCGGGACTGTCTGGAGAAAGACCCCATGGACAGGACAGATGATGACATAGGTGCGCACCCAGTTTGAGG
Organism: Kiunga ballochi; assembly: GCA_037177335.1. Taxonomy (NCBI): domain Eukaryota; kingdom Metazoa; phylum Chordata; class Actinopteri; order Atheriniformes; family Pseudomugilidae; genus Kiunga; species Kiunga ballochi. The sequence continues at coordinate 8,378,565 of JBAMIG010000007.1, read as the reverse complement.
ATGTATTTCCTTTTTGAAACTGATGTTTTTTGCTTAAAATGAAAACTGAATAAGCTACATTATTTGCATTTCAGTGCAGCTTATGAATGCTGCCTTTGTACTTACAGGCGTTTGGCTCTGCAGCGTTTATTCTTATTGCATCCTGCATATTCTTTCGCACGCAACAGAGGGTGTTATTTGCAAGATTTATTTGGAGTGATGTGAAAGGTAACAGTGAAAAACACAAGTAGTGTTTTTTCTAGCCAGAAACCAATTCCCCAGATTTTCAATAATTACCACTAAGTGTAAAAGCTACTGACTCCTTTCTTATTGAAATCAGTCACAGTAAATTTCCTCAGCTCCGAAGGCTCTGCTGCTCTCATTTACAATGTTGGCTTTCGAGTAATTTCAAAGCCATGTCAGTGCTTCGGTATCATATACCTTAAAGCTATGACTTAATTCCAACACCAGTGATGGACATTAAGACCATAAAAACAATTCGTACAGCGAGAGCTTATTTACTGATGTGGACTTGAGGAGGATGAGGAGTGAAGCGATAAGAAGCGAATGCCAAACCCAACCCCTCCTCTTCCTTTGCCGGCAGGGTTTTCTAGGTCACTCCAGCACATCCTCTCGCCTCACCTCTCCCAGCACATTAAACTTTCAGCGCTACCGCAGCTTCACACACGATGCTGTTGCCATGCCAAGCCCAGGTCAGCCGGTGCACCAGACCGATGCTTGTCAGGCATGAGGCGAGAGATGCATTTTAGATTGAGGGATAGTGGTTTCCATTTTCAGCTACAAATGCAAGGTGCTGCAGAATACTTTGGACTTTCCAATACAGACAACTTTACTTTTACATCCTGATATCAAACTTTTGTTTAGCGTATTTTAAGGCATTTATTTCTGAATAGACATGCTGCTTTTGAAATTAAGATCTCATTCCTATAATTGTTTTCAAAGAAAATGTGACCTTTTTATAGTGCTATTTGTAGCATGAGCGTTTGTGGGAATAAACAGCTTTTTGCGATAAGATGACTTAAATTGAATCATTCTACACAGCACTAAGTGTGGCTTCACACTAAGGTTCAGTTGGACCAACTCATTTCATTCTTTTATCAGCCTGCCTCAAATTTGATATAAATAAAATTGATATATTGCTTCATTCTCTGATAGTAATTTCTCTTTGAGCTCCATAATGATGGTGTCAATGATCCATTTTAAAGCTGCACCTCCAGCTTGAGTCTCCATGGCTGGATCCTCTGGTCGCTAGCCAGCCTCTTGTGTGTATGTCCTCTATGCGCCAACACTCTTTACTGTTTATTCTCTTTCCCTAAATGCCTACGCTGTCTCTCTTTTCTTTCTCTCACAGAACAATTACTGGAGTTCATGCATCAGCTGCCAGCATTTGCTAACATGACCATGTCAGTGAGGAGGGAGCTCTGCGCTGTCATGGTGTTTGCCGTGGTCGAGCGTGCCGGTACCATCGTTCTCAATGATGGAGAGGAGGTGTGTGCTTGTGCATATTCATTCACATCTAATCCCTGTCTGGTGGCTGTGTCTGTTTAAGACGATGTGTGCGTGAGTGTGTTGCTCTGGGAACTCAACCTTACCCTCACCTCTTCACACAAACAAACCTTTCTTCCTCCTTTTCATGTTTTTTCTGCTCTATTAAACCTGAATGGATGACATCGCTTGTCATTGGGTCTTTCTAGGGTCCCTGAGGCACTTAAAAGCTGGACTTGCTTAATTTCTATCTTTAGTTTAAGACATGGTGTGTGGTTTCAAAGAAAAGATAGTCTGCCTGCTTTTTTAGGCTATAATACATTTCTACAATAGAGAGCAGAAGGGGTCTTTAAGACCTGGCTTTAATAGTAAGCAGATGCTTTTAGAGTGTTCAGAGTTCAGTGAACATGTTGCTGTCGGGGTGAAATATGCCAATATCCCACATTAAGCTATTAGAAATTCTTATTTTTACTGTCACATTTTTTTAATTTAAAGCTACCTTGTACTGATATTTCTTTTTCAAGTCAGCTTCTTGTTATTGCAGTATCCCTCTGAAGCAGTGAAGAAACCATCTGTTAGTCCAGCCTCCCCTCATAGGTTCTGCACATGGTCTTTTTTTTAATTTATAAATAACTTTATAACTCATTAAGAGATACCAGCTGTTGGATTTTATACTAGTTACCGCTTATCCTCATCGTCTGAGTTGCTTGTTTCTTTTTCTTTTTCTGCTTCTTCTTTCCCAGTTTTGTTTTGTTTTTTTCTCGTCTATCCTTTTTTGTGTATCCTTTAAATCATCTGACTGATTTTTGTTTGTTATTGCTCCAGCTGGACTCGTGGTCAGTGATCCTCAACGGTTCGGTGGAGGTGACTTACCCTGACAGCCGGACGGAGGTCCTGTGTATGGGGAACAGTTTTGGGGTGTCACCAACCATGGAAAAGGAGTACATGAAAGGTGTCATGAAGACCAAGGTGGATGACTGCCAGGTAGGATTTATTAAACTGTCTCACTGCTGCTGGGTCCAGGTCGATCTGTTGCACTCTGTGAGCGTTAATGGGTCATTTAACTTTGCATTTCAGGGAAGCAAAAGCTGGCAAGGGCCCTGTCATCTTAGGTTATTAAATCCTGCTGTGACCCACTTATGCTGAAAATGTTTGTGCTCATGTCATAAAAAGTTGCTCTGAGCAAAAGGACAAGTACCAACAGAAAGACCCCATTATTTACATCACATGTTTAATGGGAATAATGTATTTCACAGTGAAAGATGTCTGTAGGCTTCTTATCATCAGCAGAGCTCGTTGCAGCTAAATATTTAAACTTTTATGTATCTAAGGATGTCAGTAGTTTATCTGTATTGCGTATATATATACATATATATATATATATATATATATATATACATGCAAGTATGCTAATGCACAAGTATATATGCTAATATGCATTTTTAAATTTGATTAAACCATGATGTCTCTGGTCTCCTCCTCACAGTTTGTATGTATAGCACAGCACGAGTACTGCTGCATCCTCAACCAGGTCGAGAAAAACATGCAGAAGGTTGAGGAAGAAGGAGAAATTGTTATGGTGAAGGAACATCGTGAACTGGATCGCACTGGCACCAGGAAAGGACACATCGTCATCAAGGTTACAAATTGCTCCCAAAACATATGCAAACTCGTCATTATTCATTATCAAAGCTGTAAACCAACAAATACCGTAACTTCAAACCACAGGGTACTCCAGAGCGCCTTACCATGCACCTGGTAGAGGAGCACTCAGTGGTGGACCCCACCTACATTGAGGACTTCCTGTTGACATATAGGACCTTCCTCTCCAGCCCCATGGTAGTGGGCAAGAAACTGCTGGAGTGGTTTCACGACCCCAGTCTCAGGGACAAGGTATGTGTCGTAACAATGCTCCTAATGCAGGCATTGTCTCCATTGATTTAGATTGAAGAACAAAGACGTCACAAAAAGCATCTGATTTCATATCTGTCTGAAATAACTGGTGAATACAGTGTTTCTCTGGGGTTTGTTGTCTTATTTCCAGGTATTCACAGGACAATTTTTAATTAATATTTGGAGATTTCAAATACTGAGACAATAACTTGAATGAAAATGAAATTAAATTGATGGAAAATACTTTATTATTTCCAGTGGGAGACTCAATAAAAGATGCATGTATATTATAAGGGATACTGTGTAATATATGTTAACATAAACTGATATGTGCATTGTTCCAGGTTACACGGGTAGTCTTGTTGTGGGTAAACAATCACTTCAATGACTTTGAGGGTGACCCAGCCATGACCCACTTTTTGGAGGAGTTTGAAAACATGCTGGAGAAAGAAGTAAGGATGTTGCACCTGAGCAGCAATTCTGCTGTGATTTAAAACAATGTTATAAAGCTTTTTTTTTTTTGGTTTGGTTTTAGAAAATGTGTGGGCACCTCAGACTGTTAAATATAGCATGTGCTGCTAAAGCCAAGCCACGGCTGGTAACGCTGACCAAGCCGTCCCGGGACTCTCCTCTGGCATTTAGCCTCCTCGGAGGCCAGGAAAAAGGTTTCCGCATCTTCATAGACACTGTGGAGCCTGGGAGCAAGGCAGCAGAAGCTGGTCTTAAGCGTGGAGACCAGGTTAGAGTCCTCATCTTGATTTTTCAAAAATGTACTGGTGTCCCCATCTTCTGTACATTTCTGGTTTATTCCCCTAAAATGCCTCTTTCATCTGAAGCGTCTTCACAACCCAGTGGTTAAAAAGACCAAACTCTTCTTTGATTGTAACTGCAGAGAAAGTCGCTCCGGTTAGTCACAGAGAAGCAGATTTTTTTCTATTGAAGCTCATTTTTGTTGTGAATTGGTTTTGCATTCAGATCTAACTAGCATTTAAAGAACTCTTTTAAGTAGTCTGAAATTGAACTTGTCACTAGCTGCAGGCACCCAGTGTTGACTTTCTCCTCACAACTTTCCTTCTCGACCATTTTTCACACTCTGCAGGCCTCTCGGCTTTAAGCAAAGTCTTTTAATCCTTGAAACCATCTTGAGTGTGTCTGGATGCGAGTTAAGCCCTCTTGACTCCAAACATCCCCTGCAGCTGTTTCCCCAAAAGGAAGCAGAGAAGCTGACTTCCTTGGATGCAATTATTCTCTCACACAGCCCCCATACTATGTTTTTTTTTTCTTTCTTTGGTTACTGTCGTCAGTCACTCATTCAGGTCCTAACATTTAAACACATTAATCTTACTCATTTGTCATGAGGATGTGAGCACGTCAGTGATTAGATGATTTTTTTCAAACAGTTTTATACATTACATATAGACTTCCATCTGCTGCTGCAGCTCAGAGAGAAACTTGAACATGTTTCCAACACTTATATCTGTATCTTATATCATTAATGCACAAAAATCACATGCTGGAATAAATGTTATCTTCATAAGATGCAAGAGGCTGTCAGTTTATTTCTCTGTGTTCAGGGATTAAAACACAGTTCTGAGATAAATGCCTGGAGTATTTCTCTCTACAGGAATATTTCACATTTTTCCTCACAGGTTTGACTTGTAGCTTTATGGAAATCAGGGATTCCTTCTCATGACACAGTCCACTGAGTGTTTATCATCATAGCTGTTGGAGTCTTAATCCACATAAATCACTATACATCAGACTAAAATCATTGGATTTATATCAAACAAACAAAACACATTAGCTTATTTGCATAATTCATTTGGTTTGATAACAGTGAGGAAAGACTGTTGTTGGAAACCAACAATAAAGCCAAGGTGTCATTTTTCTTATGTTTGTGTGGAAGAAAACAGGACTTTTCATCATGTTAATGTTTCATTTCTATCTATTAAGTGTTTTTTGTGTTGTACAAACCTTTTAAGAGTAGCTGAATAATTTTCTTATCATTTTTTCGTAGATATTGGAGGTCAATGGGCAGAACTTTGAGAATGTCCAGCTCAGTAAAGCCAATGAGATTCTGAAGAACAACACCCACCTATCTATAACTGTGAAGACGAATCTATTAGGTAACACTCATGCTGTCGTAGTATTTATCTTCATGTTAGGAACTGACTTTATAATGGTAAAAACACTTTAACACAGTTGAATTCACGCCACAGTTAATTGTTGTTCCGTATACTTTCCATTCAGTGTTTAAGGAACTGCTGACGAGGCCAGAACATGAGCATGATTTGGATGGTGACGATGAGCACGACAGGAAGAATGGGGCTCCCCACTTACCAAAGATTGGGGACATCAAGAAAGCCAGCCGCTACTCTATCCCAGATCTGGCAGTCGACGTGGAGCAGGTTATAGGCCTGGAGAAGGCCAGCAAGAAGGCCAAGAGCAACACAGTTGGAGGACGCAATAAGCTGAAAAAGATCTTTGATAAGACTCTCACCAGCATCCTGCCCCCCAAACCATACAAGTAATAAGACTTTAAAAATGATTAAATAAGCCTATAGACAGTTAAGTTTGCAAAATCTGCACTCTTATTTTTGGTATTGAGAAGTGAAGTAGTTAATTTCTATGATCAAGCTGCAGATCAGAACCGATCTATTTAATATAGACACCCAAATGTCTCACTGCTGACTGCTCTAACGTTATCCTTTGCCTGTTGTTGCCAAAACTGCCACCTCACTCCCCCTCTCTCTCTTCTGCCATCCCTCTTGTTTCCATAGCGATGTTTGTGTAGGCCAATCACAGGATGACAGCATAGTAGGGATGAAGCAGTCCAAACAGATCCCACCAGCTTTGCCGGTCAGTGGAAATCTCTCGTCGTCGAACCCAGACCTCCTGCAGTCGCACCACCGCATCCTGGACTTCAACAACCAGCCTGGTGCGTATTCAGCTGCTTTTAATGTGAGACTGAGAAGCCTTCATCACCAGGGAACATTTCTGACGTCCTGAGCGCATTACACATCTCACGAGGTTATCAAACATTTTACTGACAGGCATCAAACTTTTCTCTGAACTTTTCAAATTCATTACGTCCCTCAATCAGAAACACAGCAAACAGAGAAACCCAGAAGGATGTTTTTGATGATCCTTGTATGTTTTGTGTCCTTTCAGTCCCAGTTATACTGAGTGAGTACCTGTTCTGCTCATAATCCTGCTTCTTGTAGCACAGTTGCTCCATCAGCCTTTGTATTACACTTGCATGCCCTGCAGCAGATGTAACATCTGCAACTATGGCTTTTCTTTCAATATGGGGGGATTCGTGTGTTCAACTGGGTTTTCTTTTTAATCAAACGGATGATTAACAGAAAACAAGGTGTGAGGGTTTAATGAATATGTAGCTGTTATGATCAAATGGTACGTGCCGAAACTTCCTACAATCACTGAGATTTATTTGTATTTTCCATTAGAATTTTAAGCCACTTGGGTTTTGTTGAAAAAACTGTAGCGGGTCA
>JBAMIG010000007.1:8355915-8368321 GCA_037177335.1 Kiunga ballochi | reverse complement strand
TCAATTCCATTTAAACCGTGCTGGCTACGGATGGACTTTAAAACTGCATGATATACAGAAGTATACTTTTACATGAAGAAATCCCACACGCACTCATTGTCACATCGTTTCTTCTACGGATGCAGGGCACTTGGTGTGCGTAAGGTTCATGCAGAACATCAAGTCACATTTAACTGGACTCTCAAAAACATTGTATTTCACCAACAAATCTGAATTGAGCATCATGCCCTGCTGTCTGAACGGAGCCTAAGATAACATCTATCTGAGATTCTGGGTATAAAAATGTATCTGGATATAAATATGTGTTTTTCATGCTTTACATTCTTGTGGTCAGTTGAGATAATATTGTGCATACCGAACACTTGATGGGAAACATGTGAATGTATATTAGTCACCTGGAATGAAAAAGAAGCATTCCTCTTCTGTATTTCAGAAGGTAAACCCACCTCACGCTTTTGTTCCTATGTGGTAATTAGGAGCTTGTTTACTCGTTATTATAAGGAACCCTGTTTACATCTGATTATCAGCTGTCAATATTTGAAAATGTTTCCTTAAAACGTGTGAAACGGCTTTCCATTGGGTTCACTTCAAAACTACATAGTTAAAGACAATAGTCATCATCACTTTTTGCTTTGACCCGAACTTTTACTACAACCAGCTCTGACTGAACCACAGAAATGTAAACTATGACTGTGCTACACCAGTACACCCCCTTCGTACCTCCACTCGTCTGTTTGAGTAAAACCGTCATCCTTTAACCCTCCTTCATCTTCCCGCTGCCTGGAATGTCTGGAATGTTTTGGAGTTGAGTGAAATGCCTCAAGCTGCTCTCTGCATGTCTGAGTTTAAAACAACATACTCCCCATGTGATCCCCTGATGTTAAGCACAGAAATGAACTCATTTACTATCTAAAGTATTAATTGAGTCCTTCTCTGCTCTCTTCTGTTTGTCTTCCCCATACCCTCCTTTTTTCCCTTATCCACTATCCACTTCTCTTCATGTTCATTTTCGAACATTCGTGCGCGCACATCCAGGTCTCTAAGTCAGGGTAGTGCCAACGCTGCTGTACTCGACGTCAGCCAGACGGGTGGGCATAAGAAGCGGGTTCGACGCAGCTCCTTCTTAAATGCCAAAAAGCTGTACGAGGACGCTCAGATGGCCAGGAAAGTCAAGCAATACCTCTCCAACCTGAGCCTGGAAACCAACGAGGAGAGTCTACAGACGCTTTCGCTGCAGTGTGAACCCTCTATCAGTACCTGTGAGTATGTGATGCAACATATGTAATGACTCTTAAGTCCAGAACTCTTGTTTTGTGTTAGATTTGTTGAGTTAAACACAGAGCTCGTTGTCTTGGTCAGATGCAAATTTCTAGCAAGAATGATGGATTTTTTAAATTACCAGAGGCCGATACTCAGAGATAAGATTATGGAGTTGTTAAGACAAGTTATGATGCAGCATCTGCCCTCTTTGCCTGAATTAAGTATGCAAATTTTCTTTTGTCAGTACCCAAGAATGCCACTGGAAAACGACCAGACACCTCTCCAGTTGTGTCCAGAGCTGCCAGTCAGCAAAGAGGCCAGTTAGCCAAAGGTAACCAGGCCCTCCAGGTCCCTGCTGTGGCCCTCTACCCATCCCGAAAGAGAGTGCCAGTCAAGGATCTGCCACCTTTCGGTGAGAGAAAATACTATTTACATTCATTTCTTTGAAAAACCTGAAACGTTTATGTTGGACTTGACTGCGATGGGAAATCTGTTTATTGAAGCACAGAGCAGTTGCAGCGTGAATAAGCTGTTTTCCCCCCTTGTTTTATGATGACGATGTCCTGTTTCCTTCTTTTCTCATCCTCATCCGGTTACTTCCAGACAACAGCAGAGCCACTCTTTCTGGTTTCTGTGAAACAGTGCTGCCACCTAGAGGCTATGTGTCAGCAAGCAAACACAATAAAATCCCAGACAATGCAGCCTGAGGTTCTGACACCCTGCGGGGAACGGCCGTGTTCCTCCTCCTTAATTCTGCTCATTTTCTCACCAAAATGTCTACAGGCACCAGTTCGCCCCAGTCTCTGAAAAAGATCCTGTCTCTTTCTGAAGAGGGAAACGAAAGACACCGGAGGCAGCCAGAGGACACTGTGTCCAACGCCTCCTCCCAGCTCTCCTCCCCGCCCACCTCCCCCCAGAGCTCTCCCAAGAAGAGTAAGCCAATAATCCTCCCTCCCCTACTTTAGACAACATTAAGCTCCTTCTCACCATCAGCTCCTTCTCACCATCAGTGTGCCACAAACGCCATCTGGTGGCTGCCAGTATGTATTACTTTATAGCGCTCACATCAACATACAAGTGATCCGCCCTTAAGAGTAGATTAATTTTGAAATGATCTTATTCCAGGCCCACATATTTACATCACTTTGTTACCTGAAGACACACAGACGAACCAATCAAACAAAAATAAAAGTTTTATTTAAAAAAAGAGAACATTTCTAGATTTGCTAACTTGTAGCTCAGTGACCATTGAATTTCCACTATGCTCCTGTCTACTGTACATGGTGGGATTCCTTTTTTTTATTTTTTTGTTTTGAACATGGAGCAAGTTTCTGAATTTCTACTGAAATCAATACCAAGATGGGCTAATGGGTCAGTTTGTCATCTGGACTCCCAGTTTTTACATTAATTTCAATTTCATTTATTTAGCCTAGTATCATAGGTCATCTCAAAGGGCCTCACACACATTTAAATCACACAACAGCAGACATATCGCACAATAAACACAATAACTACACTAAACTAAGCAGACCCAGGACATCCCTATCTTTAGACCCTCTTTCATTCAATACAGTACACCTTATTATGTCCTACCTACTTCACATGGATCTGACTTCTTTTATATTTAATACTTTCATATTGAATTATGTTTAATGGCCAGTAAATATGGTTATTTTTATTTTTGCTTATCTACAGCGAGTGCCATGATGACAGCTGTCTGTAGTTAGAAATGATGTACTTAAGTGCGTCTGCACTGGTGATCGCTCCATATTTTCCGTGACATATGTAATTCCCTGTACCTTCATGGTATCTGACTTTTTCCACACTCTTCAGCGTTGCTGAATCCCCACGGTGTTAAAAAATGCTGTTTCAGTCAGAATTTAATCGACCCATTCGTGAACATGCAATCAGCTGAGTTGGAAAAGGCACCCTACAATTATTTTCCCCAGTCTGCATGTGATGCTTTATTACTGGCAGAGATCATGTATGCGATTGAGAGACGCTTTCTAGTTGAAGTAATTTGAGCTTCTGCGGCTTTTTCCATTATTTCACTATAAATTGGATGCAGTCATTTTGCAGGTGAAACCACGGAGTTGGGATAAACAAGGCAACAGTTTTGGCACAGTTTTCTTCTTTCCTGTGTTTCAGATCAGTTAACAGCTTGATTTAATGTGCCTTGTCCCTCCTCTTCCTCTCTCCAGGCTACAGCAGGATCCACGACGCATACTCAGACTCGGGTCACAGTGAAATCTCATCTCGTTCCAGTCTTGTCAGTAACTCCTCTTTTGACATGACCCAAGAGGAGAGGAGGCTGCGTCACTCTGGAGGTGTGGGGGAATCTCATGTGGGGGGACCTCGGTTAGAACGAAGAGCTACCACTGACCCTGACCAGTACAGTCTGGGGTAAGGACACCGAGGCGTTTTGTTGTATTAATAATAATTAGTAGATTTTTTTCTGAAAACTGTCAAATATTTGATCCTCTGTTGTGCCTAACTCATTTCAGGTCGTATTCATCGATGCAGGACTGCCGGGGAATTTACGCTGGCTGCCCCACAGTACTCTCCTCACCCAGTTCAGAAGAGCTGACTCAGGATCAGGGCGACCGCGTCTCCCTTGATGCTGCAGATAGCGGCCGCGGCTCCTGGACTTCCTGCTCCTCCGGTTCCCACGATAACATCCAGACCATGCAGCAAGGGCGTAGCTGGGAGACTTTGGCGTTTGGTGCCGGTGGAGCTGGGGGCAGCATTGGAGGTCTGCCTCCAGGTCCAGAGGCCCTACTAGGCGGTCCTGCTGCACTGTGGGCAGCACAAGCCAGGGGGAGCTGGGCTTCAGCCAGCTCCTCCTCATCCTCAGCAGCATACTGGGGAGAGGACTCAGAGGGAGATACTGGCACTATCAAGAGGAGAGGAGGAAAAGATGTAAATGCTGACCCAGAAACAAGTAGCATCACATCCACCGGGTCAGAGGAGGCGAAGCAGCTCGGCCGGCCATCTCCATCACCCATCACAGCTGGAGGTAAAGGTCCTATTTGGCAGTAAATGGTCTTCACCGTCCCACTAATTTTCTTATTAAGTATAAAATGTTTGTCCTTCCTCATCAAACTAAACATACGTCCCAAAATGCTAAATAAAAGATTATTTTTACTAAGATCTTCTGCATTATTAGATATGGAGGTAAGCCATGGAGCAACATGTGGGGAATGTTATCGTTCACACATCTGCCGCTGTTGTCATGAGTCATCATTTCATCATTTCCTCCCCAGCTCGAAAGGAAGGCCGATACCGTGAGCCTCCTCCAACTCCCCCCGGCTACACTGCCCTGACAATCTCTGATCCTGCCGAGGGTCACCACCCAGTGCCGTCTGCTCCCACGTCCACAACAACCCACACAGGCCGTCGGCCACCAGACTACACGACAGCTCTGCAGCGATCGCGTATGGTCACCCAGTCGCCAGACTCCCACCAGGCCCATCAGGCGGCCAAGCATCGAACGGGAGGCCACTGCCGCACTCGCTCACCAGCTGAGGAGCAGGAGCCCGAGGAGGAAGAGGAGGGTGAGTCCTTGTCTTCCAAACTAGTCGCTCTGAGGAAGCAAGTGGCACAGCATACACCTGAGACTCCCAGACCATGACAGAGTGTGGGGTTAACATGCAGGGGCTCCTATCCCCAAGGCAGGTAAATAGAAAAACTAATTTATTGATCAGGTTGCCCCCTTCACTTAAGTCAACCTGCATGTGAACAGGGACTTAAACTGACCTTTCCTTCACTCAGCTCCCCCAAACCCCACCACCACCACACCACACCACACCAGCAGGGTCTGTCCCACCACAGCATCAATGTCTGTAAAATGTTTGTTCAGGTTCAGTTGTTGTTGTGGAGTGGGACCCTCATTAATTCACAGTTTCTCACCATGCATGAGTTTTAATGGTGGAATCAGGAGCTCGCCATTTCTCAGACGTCTCACACACACATTTCCTCACACACTGTCCAGCAGCTTCCATCACTCCTACACTTGATTTCTGCACCAACACATACACAGCCTTGGTGAATTTTGTATTATTTTAGTCTTTATATTGATTGAAAGATGTGAATAGATGTGTAACTTTTGGTTTAAAGAAGAGAGAAAACTGAACTGAAAGTTTAATCTCTAAGCCAAACGTTTGGGCCCATTTTCCCATTTAATTCCCATTTAACCTAATGCTAAAGTGTGTCCAAACATTTGACTTGTAATGTATAAGAAATGTATAATATGTCGAAATGTGTCAAAGCGTGATAGTGTTAGTACCTTTACATGACAAACTATTGTGTTAATCTGAGTAAAACTAGGCTTTAAGACATTTCCACACATCCAACTAAATCCCACTAAATCAGGTGTCTTTATGTTAGAGTACCCTATATTTCTGATCAACAAAAACACTGGCATATCAGCATCAATACATGTGATCAGAATGGACAATAAAAGCAAAAAAATCAACATTTAAACACAACATATGAATCTTTTTGTGTCTCAGACAATGGAGCCTCTTTATAAAAGTCCTCTAGGACTGAGGAGTCCCACAGATGAACATAAACTGGCCTGGAAGTATCATCAGTGAGATGCAAACTAAAAAAATGTTTTATTTACAAATAATAATGCAATAATAATCCACATAACACACAAAATCAAGACCTTTTTAAAGGATTTGTTGAATCATCAATCGGTTATCATAGCAAGTCAGATCGGTGTAGTTTGTTCAGAATAATTACTAAAGAGAAAAAACATCATGACTGCTGGAGAGAATCCATTACCACTCTGTTCTAACATCCATGTTTGTGATTTGGTCTTATTTTAATTGAGCCCAAATAAAACAGGCTTCAGATGTAGCTTCTAAAGTCAACATGCCACATCTGTTTGCATCAAATATTATTGGTTTTAATCTGTTGTTTTAGCCGTCTGTTGTATGTTTGGATGGCAGATATCAGGCATAAATATCAGCAAAGTACTTGTAATGTATGATAACTGTAACAAAAAGCCCTTTTGTTTTCCTTTGATGACAAAAAAATAAACTTCTCTTTGCAAATATAAGAGAATATTTAAAAGAAACACAGTTGACACCGAAAACCCAGATGAGATATTTATCGAAAAAGCATGAGAAAAAAAATTGGACGTGACATTTTTTAGCTTCAGTGTTTAAAAAACAAAATGTGAAAATGCCTTTAATGGCTGGTTGGGTGTCTGAGTTATCAGAAAGCAGGAAACCAGTCAGACATGTTGCTTTGTGTCGGTCAAACCGCATCAAATTCATTCAGTGTTTCTGGGTTTAAATCATTTAGTGTCCAATCCTTTCCCCGATGTACAGCTTCAGTGTTTGATGGCCACGTTTTAAATGTGTCCCTCCTCAAAACCCCTGATTAAAATAAAAATAGTCAGTTAATTTAATGTGTGTCAGGTGTATTGGAGCAGAAAAACGCTGAAAAAGTTGTGAAAACTTTGCCCTCTTCCCACTCTGGGCTGATCCAGAAGCTGTCCTAGTTAGAGGACAGTGAGGATGGGATGCTCCTGCTTTCAGGGAATCAGAGTGATAAACATGTAACTGTCACTGCACACAAAGAGAAACACCCTAACACAGCAGAAATAACCAGATTTGGATGTAATTCTCCTCGTTTTACTGCTCTGTACAGGCGGCTCCCCATGGAGCCATTTCACACTCCAGCACATTTAATTACCTTTGACCTCAGGGCAAATGCAAAACACTTCTTGCTATAATAATCTTGCTTTTCTTAAAAATAACAGACACCTGGTCTGTAAATGCATCTTTGTGGCCCAAAAGATGGAATGCTTTTATTGTGAAATGTCGCTGTGGTTCAGTTCTTTAACGCTGCTGCTTTTCATCAGGAAAAAAGCTTTTGCATTCACTGTAACCTCAGACTATCTCTCCTTTTCTGTCCACAGAGGATGAACAGGTGTCAGCGGTCTGAGTGACAACAGTTGACGTGGTTTTGCAGTAACTTGAAGTCCCATTGGTTCGGGGTGGGCAGCATTAAAGAGACAGACCAATAGACTCATCATCGGTTGCATACGTGCCTGCCTCTTCCACCAAACTCGAACTCCTCTGCTCATCTCCCTCCCCTGCCTTAAAGCATCATGGGGGGTTGAATAACCCTGCATGCAAAAACAAACAAAAAGAAAATACTGTGAAGAAGAGATGGAGAGAAGGTCAAAGACGGTGACAAAATGCCTGGCACTTTGGACAAATTTAAACTCAAAGGACTATGGAAACCTAACCTAACGGGCCTGGGATGGGCTGTTTGGACCTGGCCACGTGCACCCAAAACCACATAATGTCGCTGTTTAAAAACGGGACCGGCTCCTAAAGACCCACCCCTAAACCAGTGACCCACACAACAGATCATGACGTGAGCTTCATCTGCACTTTTTCCTTTTCTACTTTCTAAAAAAAGAAGAAAAACAGAACAAACTAAAAACAATAAAACAGACTTTACTAAAGATGGAGAGAAACAGCTGTGGATTTGAGTCATTTTCAACTTAACCCCCCCATATTTCTTTTTTATTCTACTGTTTTTGCTTTTTTTGACTGATTGCACTCTGTAGGCAAACAACCAGTTCAGCCCATCGTTTTTTGCCTGAACTGTCGAGTGTTTAACCTTTATATCCAGTATTATCTCATGGTCAGATGCGAAGGTTTACCAGTCTGGTTTCAATCCAAACGCTGGGAGAAGAGCTCATTTTGGAGAATATACATGCAATGTACTGACACACACACACACACACACAGGTAAAACATTTTACATCACATAAAAGTCATAAAAACACAGTTTAGCACTTTGAGCACAATCCTAGATGTTACCCAGTGTCTGTCCTGAAAACCAGGGTATGACGTCTGTCTGCTTCTGTCTTCTCATACTGTTGCTCACTGGAGATATGAAAAAGCACACCCACTGCAAATCATGGAAGAATCCATCATTTTGGTCTCCTAACAGCTGCACAGGGCTACAAATGAGCTAAAAGCTAGAAACTTTGGAACAACATGCGAGACGAGCCGTTCGGCACAGAAGCCGCCTCTTTTTCTTTTTTTGTCACGGAAGTGATCAGAACAGCCGGAGTGGCAAACATCTCATTTCAGACGCTATTGTTGTGTAAATTTGAGCTCAATTTATATTGATGTACATTTTTCTCCCTTCAAAAAAGCCTAAATACTTCCAAAATTGGCTCTTTTTTTTTTTTCTCCTCCTCCAAACTGAACGTACATCATGTGAATGTCCAAGCGCCTTATGATGCCATGGTTGCATACATGCTCTCTACCACCATTCATGATGCAGATCATCTTGTTGAATCAAACAGTAGTGGAGTGAAATGCCTTATTAAAAACCTTCCCCTGGCTTCTGTTATGTTCTTATTAAAGACTCGGTGCAAGATGAAGTCAGGCATTTCCTTTCTGTTCGGCATCTTCAGACTTGGACTGAGGCCGGATCCTGTTACATGTCAGTAGGTGTTGTCCCGACATCCCTGCCGCTGCTGCCGGGCTTCTGAAGTCATCCCCCCCCGCCATCATTTCTGTCAGTGGAAGTGACTGAAGATTTCGATTGACCTTTTTTCCTTTGACTCCGGTGGAGAAGTTGACATATGAAGAACTTTTTTTTTGTTGTTTTTGTTCATTTGTATGTTTCCAAGGCTGCAAATCAAGCATCCAATTAAAGAAAAGAAACTCGTTTTGTTTCCATCTCACCACTGAGTCGCACTGATCACATTGATCAGTCTTGGAAATGACAGACTGAGAGACGACGAGTGACTGCAGTGTTTTCCACTGTGTTCTGTGACTACACACTAATTTCTTGGGTTTCTTTTGTTGTAATTTTTGTAATGGCTGCAAATAGATTGTTAATTATTTGTAATACAGTGGTTACATGCATCATTCACTTTCATTCAACTCTGAAGATAATGTGCATATTAGTGGGTCGAGTCCTATTTCGAAAAACAAAAAGTTGCACAAAAATGTACAAGCGTAAAGATAAGTGTAGTAGGTAGAACTGCTACTCCGTTTGATGTGTGATGTCAGTGAGATATGTACATTTAGCTGGTGATCACCTTTTCTTCATTCTTTCTTGTACTACTTTAACCTGTATGTCTTTTAAAAAGACAATTGGTGGAGTATGTATTGGTTGTTTTTTGTATTTTTAATACAATAATTGTAAATATTGGTTATATTTTTGTTCAAATGTAATATGTTTATGCCTCAACATCCAGTTTATATAAAGCTGGGAATCAATAAATACTGCATTAAGACTTAGGTTTAAATGCACTTATTCATGTCTACTACATTTTTCCAGCTCATTTTTCTTCCCCCCTGATTCCATCTAGTGTTTGCACAAGTCATGGAAACAACTTGAAAAGTGTAACGCTCATACTTTTCTATCTGACCCCAGTGAGTCAGAATTAATTAAAAAAAAAAGAGAGAGATTGAAGTCTCCCATTGTTTTTATTTACTTGTCTTGTTATATGAGGCTGTGAGAAGTCCCAAATCTCATTTCTTCATACTTTATACTTTAATTTTTATCCACCTCTTCCATTAGCTGTTTCATTTTCTTCCAGAGGTGCAGCCCTCATCTCCAGTGAAAGCAGCGAGATTAGATTAGGCTAAACATATTACTTCTGGCTCATGGAGATGCATGCTACTTTAGTTTTGTTTTGTTTTTTCCTACAAATTGAATTTTAAATTTACATTCTGTTTATTTACATCAGGATGTTTTTTGACCAGAGAAGGATTAATTGTTTTAACTGGAGTCCCCTGCAGCAACATAACAACCAAAAGGATATTGAAATATGTGTGAAGGACTTTTTTGTTTTTTCAAAAAATGGCTTTTTTAAATATTCATAATTAGTCTGGATGTGTTGTGATAATATCCAACCACAAGAGGGCACTGTTCACTTATATTTGATCTAAAGTACACTTCACTGAAAGTGTAGTTTATACAATATTTTGAATCATCATTTTGAAAATTCACTGCAGATCACCTGTTATTAGAAATCCGGTGTATAACGACCCCACACTGTCCACCACTGTGTTATTGGTCCTGTTTGCATCTATGCTGGTATCTTGATGCCTTAGCTTCTTGTTTATTAGTGCAGGTTAAGATGAGGAGATGCCCTGCGCTTGTACAGTTTGACACTGCCTCACTGACACATCGCAGCTTCACACACTCCTCATGAATAATACAAGCTGGGTTGTCGTGCTTCCTGCTAACACAGAGCCAGGGGCTTTAATTTGTCTCACCTCACTAAGAAGGATGACATGAATCCCCGCAGAGAAATGAGGAGCTGCCCACATATCCAAAGTTTTACTCTTATAAATAAAAGTGAAGTATCACGTTTGTCCCTCTGGTTTTGGGTCTATTTTCAGTATTTCTCAGAGATGCAATAAATATGTGATTGGCTACAATCTGTAAAAGAAAAGTTAGAAGGAGCTTTTGTTGCTTTCAGTGTTTCAGCTGGAACAGAGTGAGAGACTTTAATATAAAAGCCGACAGCGTTTGATTTCCTCCTATCTTTTACAGTTTCATGAGCAGGCATCTTCTTCCCATTTCTTTTTTATGAGGTTTTCAGTCTGCAGATTGAATGGTTAAAACCTGCATCACACTGTCCAGGTCTATGTGATTAAGCAGAGCAGAGATGTGAAATGAAAGCTTAATTACAACCCGACAGTGTGGCATTTATTTCTCACTGCTAATGAGGCGTGCATGAGGATGACAAAGAAAAGAAAAAAAGTGTGGCATGTAAATACTTTTATCTATCCTTTTCTTCTAATTTCCTCCGCCTGCAAACAGACACACAGAACATCCCTGAAACTGGCAGATCATGTTTATGCTGGGATAATCTGCAGTCACCTGCAATGGGAAGATAACCATGACTGACAAGAAAATGAATGTGGAACCATAACCAAAAAAAGCTAAGCACTGCTGCATGAAATTAGAGGAAATGTTGCTGTAATCTGTGTCCGACAGTCCGACTGTCCCTCTCCCCCGTCTACAGTCAGAGACGATTGGCTGTAGACGTGTACTGTCCCCTCAGAGGCACCAGGGGGCACTCCTTACTATAAAATTCTTCCAGATGGACCTGTCCACTCTCTGGGCAATGGGCCTTATCAAGTCACAGCAGGCAGCCAACGGGCCCTCTGTAGATAGCCAGCTGGTTATATGTGTGTAAAACCCGGGCCCAAAGTTGTCGACCGTGTTCAATCGAGGTGGCTGTGGGCCATATTATGGCACTGTCTGGATTCTTTTCATGGTAAATTGGATGAAGGCGGCATTGCAGGGGCTGAGAGGAGTGGAGATGTCACTGCGTTCAACAGGCTGCGTCTGGACTCCACAGGGGCTGCACAGACCCGAGCAGACAATTCAGTTAAAAGCTGTCAGAGTCAAATAGAAAGAAAGATTAATACAAGCTTTGTTCGCTCCTCTGCCCAGGTGCTTTCCTGTGGAACTTGCAGAGGTAAAATCCAGTAATGGCTGTAGGGAGGGGGGTAAAGAGCAGATTCACTCTGCTTTGTTTCGACTGAAAAGAATTTCACATTTCATGTGGTTAATAAAGGGATTCCTGCGGTTTTCATCACGTCCCACCTCCCATGCAGAAAAAGCTCCATCTAATATCAGCGTGGAATTCTTTAATTACTGAGGATGCTTTCTCTGGATTATTACATTTTATGATTTCCTCTGACATTTGCATATAGATGCAATCTTCAACCATTCTTTGGATTATATAACTTTAATGTGAGCACAATAACACTCCTTTTTTTTCCATGAATAAAAGCAGTGCTTTATGTCACATAGCACAATAAAAATATTTTATCCTTTTCACGTCCTAAAAGGAGATAAATTAAACCTAAGCTGGTAATATACTATATATTTTAATTATTTGAATAGAAAAAAAGGGAAAATACAAAAGAACTGAAAAGTTAAATGCAGCCTTTTGATTCAGCAGCTTCTTGAACCACCTTCAGCCACTATTTTCTTTTTGTTCAATTCAATTCAGTTTTATTTATATGGCCCAGTATCACAACAACATTGCCTCACAGGGCTTCACACACACAGTTTGTCACGTAACAAACATTACACACAATGAGCACAAGTAATAACTAAACTAAACTAAGTA
>JBAMIG010000007.1:8265391-8275565 GCA_037177335.1 Kiunga ballochi | reverse complement strand
ATTAGGAGGAGAAAACACGAGGGAGGGGTGGAGACGAAAACACGGGAAAAAATCCAGGACCAGGAATGGGAACCTGATACAAGGTAAAAGACACAGTCATACACAGAACAGAAATTCTGCTATTTAAATGTACACGTCTCAGCACGTAAGAGCTCCGATGTAATTAACAGTTTCAAAAGCCATTTTTGTGGATAGTTGCTAATAGTTCAGTCTTGTGCTTTTACTGGGATGTGTAACACTTGAACACGCTTATGTGAAACTAATTCCAGATGTGTGGTTGCTTGGATAAAGCTCTTTTGGAAGTATCCCACAGATTTTGACAAACTGTATTGAAAGGCTTAAAAACAAGATGCTTTTGGGCTGAAAGAACTGAAAGGTTGTCCTCTTCCTCATACTAACAGTATCAGCATCTAATGTTCAGTCCACACTTTTATCTGAAGTTCAGATTTCTGTGCTTCCTTTCTGCCCTTTAAGTGGGTTAGTAACCTTGAGCATTACAGCATCATTATCACCAAACTGCACTCTCATCTCGTCAAGATGCAAAAATCTCATTTGCATGGCACATCTCTGGGAGAAGAATTCTACACTGCAATATTGCATTGCAGGGCTAAATGGATTTCCAAGAGCCTTCACACACATTACTACATCTTTATGTGTTTTATGTAGACAGCAATATTACTGCTGAGGATAGGGCTGTGTAACCCTGAGTTATCTATAGGTATTTCAATCAGTTCATAGGTAATGAAGTCGTTGAAAAATTTATTGGTATGTTTTTCACTATGCTGATGATTCTTTGCCTCATTAAGCCACGTACTAAAGGCAGGTATTTGTCTTTGAGTTTAGCAGCATGGTTTCAGTTTAGCTGCAGGTAATAATTTAATCTTTCATCTTTTACACCTGACATATCCCCTTTCCATATGGTTATGCAGCTCAAAATTTATTTTATAATTCAAGTTTAATTGCCAACCAGTAATAACTTAGCAACATACAAAACCATTGCACCTCATAACTACAATTGTTGCAGTTTTTATATGTCAGAATGGTATTATACTTCAAACACACAAGAAAAAAGATGTTGATGGTGTAAAATTTATTGCCCTGATACTCTGTGTCTTCATCTGTGAACAAAGCCCTCAACAAAGTTCTCTTTGAGAAATGAGGCAGTTTCATAGCGGTGATTATTTTTATGGCTGTGTTGATGAATGATGGTATAAGGGCCAGTTGATGAGGTTGAGAAGGATCAAAATGTTAAAGTAACTCCCATGTATTCAGGGACAAGCATGCATTCTTTTAATTTTAGCCTAAACTAGATGTGCTCTTAGTGATGTGTTTTTTTATTCAGTCTTTTAGTAGTACACTTGGATCAAACATTGGGTCATTGGGTCCCTGCCATGACTTCTATCCTTAATGTTTATTTTCATTTACCTTAACTTACAAACATGTGTAGGAGGCGACCCAAAAGAGCTCTCCTCGTGACAAATAATCCTTTTGTTTAACATGTAATGAAATGAATTTGTGTTTACAGCACACACTGCCCTCCCCGCTTGTTATGTGTGGCCTCCTCTCACAGGGACATTCCCAAAACACCTCTCCAGGGAGGTGTCCAAGAGGCATCCTAACCAGATGCCTGAGCCACCTCATCTGGCTCCTCTCAATGTGGAGGAGCTGTGGCTCTACTCTGAGCCCCTCCCAGGTGGCCGAGCTTTTCACCCTATCTCTAAGGGAGACGCCAGTCGCCCTATGAAGGAAACTCATTTCAGCAATCGGTATTTGCAATGCCATTTTTTCACTCACTATGTACATCCTGGGACCATAGCTGATGATAGGAATATAGAGGGACCGGTAAATTGAGAGCTTTGCCTTCCAGCTCAGTTCTTCTTCACCACAAGAGACAGGTGCAGCATCTACATTACTGCTGATACAACACTAATCCACCTGCCAATCTCATGCTCCATCCTTCCCTCACTCTTGAACAAGACTGAGATACTTGAACTCCTCTGCTTGGGGCAGGACCTCATCCTCATGGGGTCTCTCTCATAATTTGTAGAGGACACTCATTTCCGGCTGAGGACCATGGTGTCAGATTTGGAGGTGCTGATTCTCATCCCAGCTGATTCACACTTGGTTGCAAATCCCTCGACTGATAGCTGGAGATCAAGACCAGATGAATCCAACAAAACCACATCATCTGCAAAAAAGCAGATCTCCTTAATACTTCGGCTGAGCCTATACATTCTGTCCATCAAAGTTATGAATGGAATTAATGATGAAGTCTAACCTTGGTAGAGTCCAACCCTCACTGGTAACTAATCAGACCTACTGTTGGACTATCCAACGGACCCTTCTTTTCATGACCCCTGAATATACTTTTCCGGGTAGGCTGGGGAGTGTGATCCCCCTGTGATTGAAGCACATCCTCCAATCCCCATTTTTGAAAAATCCTATCAAGATATATTTTCTATTCATTCATTCATTTTGACTCTCATAAATCAGTTTCACCAGTCTGCCGTAGCCTCACAGTCCTAATCCACATACACAATAGTGGCACAAACTCCTTATATCTAATATGCAGAGTGAAAAAAAACTCTTTCTTCTAATGCTAAAATATAAAAGGATTAACACTGATGGCCTCGTATAAATCCTGTTTTGCTCACAGTGAAAAGAAACAACCGTATAATGTGGTGTGTACTTCACTGTGTATAAAAACTGAACTGTCTGCCAGTGGAAACATGTCTCATATTTACAAAAATCTCCTTTCCTAGTCTGGTTAGGTTACCGAATCCCAGTAATTAAAAAAGAGCTTTATGGAGAAATAAATTATATCCTCCCCAAATTTCATGGATACATCTACAGTATGCTAATTTCCTGTCACAGGGCATTACACTGGCTTAATCTTCTGTAGCCTCATACACTAATATTTTTATATCAACAGAAGGTTCACAGTAAAAATAGATGATGAAGTATGTAGAACTAACTCTAACCCATAAAGTTCTCTCTTTTACGAGCTTTAGAAAAAGACAAAGCTCAAAGCAAATCTACCTGCTTTTAAGAATAAAATGACTGAACTGTTTGTTTTTCACTTAATAGAACAAAAAAAAAGTCTTTGAAAATATTAAACTTGAATATTTAGATTTAGATTATGTGACATCCTGCCCTGCCAACATTTACCCTTCTTTTTGGATAACTACATTTACTGTAACTTCTACTTGAGTTGATTTTTTTTAAGTAACACTACTATTGAGTACCATTTGGATACTTCTCTGGTTCGATTCTCCATATATGCGCATTACCGCCAACTAGTGGAGTGGAGTGTGCTAAGAAAAACAACTTTCACTAATGATAAGCTGAAAATATCTCACACCTTTCTCTGAGATCTACATAGATTTAAACGTTTAAAGTTCTTTCATTGCCCAGATCACATAACTACGGAGCCCGTCTGGTGACGTGGCAAAAATAAATGTATAAATTGAGGCCACGAAATAACTAAATAAATAAATTGTGGCCACAAAATAAGTATTACGTTTGCACGGAATACTAAATTGTTGCCACAAAATAAGTATTACGTGCGCACGAAATAATAAATTGTGACCACAAAATAAGTATTACTTGCGCACGAAATACTTATTTCGTGGCCACAAATTATTAATGACATTGGGCAGTTGAGTAAGTAAATCGAGCACACCTTCTCTTCGTTCTACGTTAGTGGGGACTCAATCTATGAGGGACAGCTTGATAGAGTTTTATTTTAGGCTAGGAATGAGCTACAAATGCATTCTGAAAAGTCTGGCATTGCACGGATTCATCCTTACGGTGAGACATTTAAACAGGATATTAAGAGCCAAGTTACCTGGATGAAAGCATTGCAGTTCTTTATACAGACAATAAACTAATGTTTTACACCATAAAAGGAAGGATTTAAAAGCATAATATATCTCTTTTTATATCACTAATGTGGTTTCCCATTTGCATGGTATAATTCAGCTTGGTTTTAGTTAAAAAAAACTAAATGTGTTCATATTTTTGTTGTTCTTTTTGTTGATTGTTGCAAAAAGCCAGTGGTGAGGATATTAATAAAAGACCGAACCCAAATAAGCTGTTGAAACACAATGGTCTTTGCACAATTTAGAAAATAGTTTTTTTCTGAATATTTTGACTTTCATATACAGTATTCCTATGTAACCCAACTTTCCTGAAATGTGGGTCCTGCAGCAGAAAAAAGATGCCACCTTTTCACATCTAATTTTATGACAGTGCTGGAAATCACTTTCCCCTTTTGCTCACTCATCACCTTTGCTGCTTGGCAGCAAGCATGAATCAGTTTAGGTGAATTGTCAGCAGTCAGAAATCTAATGTGTTAGATGTAGCAAGTGTGTTGCAGTAACCATCTAAAATGAAACACTGTTTTAATAAAAAATTTCTTAGCCAAAGAAAGATATGCAAGTATGTTGTTCTAATTTGTATGCCGGATATTTACCATAGATTGCATGTATT
Source organism: Kiunga ballochi (assembly GCA_037177335.1). Classification (NCBI taxonomy): domain Eukaryota; kingdom Metazoa; phylum Chordata; class Actinopteri; order Atheriniformes; family Pseudomugilidae; genus Kiunga; species Kiunga ballochi. The sequence continues at coordinate 8,271,074 of JBAMIG010000007.1, read as the reverse complement.
TTCTTTTGTTGGTTAGGGTCTTCTAAATAAAAAAGGATCAAATGTATTTGCTGCTGCATGTCAGCATTTGATATTTTCTTTCCCATCTTAATAAAACAGAGTATTCATTTATATGTATGGTAATGGAATGACATTTATCTTTTGGGTCCATGTCATAATTCACCAGAAAGAAACTCTAATTTGTTGGCTTTTTTAAGAACAAAAGTCTGGTGAGAACAGACAGTGCACAGAGTTTACACACTTATTTCTGTATGTGGGTTTGACTGCTTCATGGTCACCATATTTAGAAGAAATGCAATTCATCCTATACACATTTGATACTTTGATATTTAGGAGTCTGCACTAACTCGCCTATTTATAAGATTAGTTAGAGAAGATTACACAAAAGACTTAGAAGGTAATTGTTCGTGCTGAAAGAAAAGCCATCTGTAGTTAAATTCTGGGGTAGAGGTGAAAGATTTATGCAGTATAAATTTTCCAAGGGATGCTTAATCACAGCGCTGTGGGTTTCTTTTAAATAGTTTAATCCAAATTACTCTTTAGCCAGTATATAGTCAATAGTCAGAGTGCTGTGTGCATGCAAAATGTACCAAATACAATCAGCTTTTAACAGGACAAATGCATTGGTTGTTGATGGGATTTAACCAGTGACTTTCTAATTACAGGACATTGTCTTTAAACCACAAGGGCATCTCTTCCCTTATTCCTCCAGGGAAACCAAAATGTTTTTTTTTCTCTTTCTCTCTTTGGGATAAAGAACAGTGAGGCTTCCTATCATATTTTATGTTTTTGTCCTTGTCCTTAAATTTGCCTTCTTACTGAGATGTTTCAATTCCTCCATCTTTGGGTATCCGATGTCCTCTGATGCTCAGTGGGCAGAACATTGCACTCGTACTACCAGGATTAGGGGTTTTGTTAGATGTGTGGCTCAATAGATAGAATATTGACCTGGTATTGCCAAGGTTAGAAGTCTGCAACATGGCATGAAATGCCATTAGATCATGTTCCTCTTTAGATTTGTGGATGACAGCAGTAGCACAGGGAAATCTGATTACAGCATTAATATGCAAAAACTATACCAAATTTAACTGAGCAACTGGTGACAGTTTGAACATATAATACATCTGTTATTTGTTTTTCTTTTAATAATATTGATAATGAGAATGGCTGGTAATAAATTTTAAAGTACTACTCAACTCTCACAAACTTAGGAAGACAAACACAGACACACACTTTCATAATATATATATATATATATTATAGTATAATTTATAAATTAATTCTAAAAATGTTTATACTTCTTTTATGAGCTTTGAGTAACATCTAGATGATAAACCAACAATAACAACACAGATAAGTCAAAAACTGGAAAAAACAAATGCATACCCTTAAAGTAATAAAAAATCCAATGCTACATGACATAAGGTTAAACAGAGATTTTCCCCTTCTCTTTACAAATATGCTCTCATGAACTCCACTCCACTGTAATTATGTCTCTAGCAGGTTTTACTTTAAATATCACATTGACAAAGTATTTCTTGTGTGAAACAATGAATCAAATACAGGAGCAAAAATAAAACTTTTTTGATGTTTTAGATAATGTTGAGCATACTATCAGTCTTGGCAGATTGCAATTATAACATTAAATACAATGGGAGTTTCCCAAAGACATTGCTCATGGCAAAAGTCATTAAGTTAAGAGACATCTTAATTACAATCACTGACATGGTACAAATTAAAAAGCAGCCACAGAAAGGTTTGAAATAGGATGGACTGAAATCTGTCATCCAAAAGCATTGACCACAAAATTGTTTTCTGCAGTTAATGATTAATTAGTCAAATTCATAAGCAAAAAGCATTTTTTATGTTTGAACAAAAACAAGAGAGAGCCACAGAGAAAAGGAGGAATATCTACATTTATTAAACTAATCAAATTCTTAATGGCGGTTAAAATCCACCCAAACAACTCCTAAATCCCAAATGTAATTCCAGTGTAGTGGGAAAAAATGATGCTTTAATTTGTTGATCAGTATTTCAGTTCATTAAAGATGATCATGTTTCTCAGCTGCTTTGGTTTTAATAGACTTGTCAGCTCTAGTGATTATATAACTGGTTTTGTCTAATAGTGCTGAGGGACAAGTGTTTGGCACAGGGAACATACACTTGCTCTTTTCTTGTGGAGTCTATTTGCACAGAGTGGGATTGACTAATCATATTTTAGCTAGCTACAGCTAGGGTACAGGTGAAAAGCATGGCAAGTCCATGTGGAGAGCACAAAAGGAGGCTGAAAGTACAGGCCAAAGTACAATCTCGGGAAATAAGGCTATGATCTGAATTGGCTTTGTATTGATTTTTCCAACTCCATCTGCACTCAAACGATGACTTGCACACAGAACAGGGAATCTTAACCCTGGTACTGGTTTTGTGTATATCCTCTTGAGACAATTGAAAGTCCTGAACACGAGCTGTTGCAGAGCTTTTGCTCGTGTTCAGGTGTGTTTCTGGTCCAAGGTTTCCTTTGAGAGTTTTGTTTACAGCAGTTCTGCAGATTCTACGCCCTCTCATCTCTCAGACGCTTAAAATGCCCTTGCTGCAGAGAGTTCACAATACCTGCATCCTGTGTGTAAAGTTTTAAAATGTAATTTTTTTCTTTTAAACAATATGCACAACAGTTGTTATAGTCAACTGTGTTTGTTATGCAGTGGCTCCATTTCTTAAAGTCATTCTCATCCTGAGAATTTACCATATTGTCTCAGGAGCCCTGTACCTCATTGTAACAATAGCTGTTGGACATCTCACCTGCTGTCTGTGTTTATTTGCTTCAGTCTAAGAGATATGAACAGCCTACTATGAGCTCCCTCATCTAATCCACTGTTGGAGTTATTTATACTGGTGTATAGTCACTGTGGATCCAATCTCACCGGGAGTCTGAGCACCCAAATAGTTGTCATTGTCATGAGTCATTGTCAGACTGCCTCTACGTGCTGTGCATAAGTACATATATCACCAGAAGAAATGCAGTTTTTTTATCTCTCACATCCTATAAGGCTTAGAGTTTGCATCTTTAAGAACAAGATCACATATACTGATGAAGATTTGACCTTTTAACCCAGTGCCATGTTGCAAACAGATGAAACAGAAGACAAAATCCGGTTGGATCGAGTTGGAGCTCCAGATTGCTGCAGTAAAAGCAAGCCAGCTCGAGCCCAGGTAGTCTGTCCAGGGAATACAAGTCTCCATTTGTTTCATTAGTCTCCTCCCATGGCACATCCTATTCCTTCAGGGAATTAGCCTGTCGATAAGAACGCATCACATTCGCTGCAGAGGATAGAACCCATTTAACCAGCCTTTTGTTTCTGGCATTTTTCAACCACCATCTGGAAAATGTCATGGCAACCTTATCACAAAAGTCACATGCTGGAGTGCCGGCAGTGGGTATCTGACAGATGGAAAATTGTTGAAAGTAATATGATATGTCGGTTCATACACGGTCCAATCAGGTTCTTGCCATTTTTCAGATATCTGCTCTAACAAGCTAGGACTGTTAATGCTGTCAGAAGGGCAGGGATACTCGTGTTTGTGCATTTAGTCCCCCTTTTTGTACTTGATAAAATAACTCATACATGTAATGAGGTGATTATGTATAATTATAAAAATGCGGGTATTTATTGTGTTAGCAGTGATGGTGGGTGGCAGAGGTGGAAAATTAGTTGCTCTAAAACAAGTAGAAATAGTATTTGCAGGCATAATATGAGCTCTGTTCGTCCACAAAATCATGACTGCAAAAGAAGTGGTGACCATGAAATATCACTATTGGTTGAGAAACTAAATGTTCTCAAAAAGAGTGAATATCAATAATTAACCAGGAAAGAAAATTCTGAAATTAAGTTTCTTGGGATTTTGAACGCTTAGTGTTGTCACATGTTGGCAAAGTTAAACAATAAAAAGGTATTTCAATTTTGCCACAAATCCTTATTTCATCAATGTAGCTTCCATTCAGGAATCATCCATTCAGCAGTTCACATAACTGAGATTACCCCTTTTTTTACTTTTTACTTTTTTTAACGCAGTTTAGTTGAATTTGTGAGGATCTTGCACCTGTTTAGTAATGAGATACTATGTTTATTCAAAAAAAGGATGCTAAACATGCTTATTTAGGTCATCCAATCACTAAATAGTGTAATAATAATAATAATAATAATAATAATAATAATAATAATAATAATAATAATAATAATAATAATAATAATTTGTGTGGTAATCAAAGTGTACACACATGTTATTCTTGAATGCATTACATAAAAACTTGATACTGATGCACTGTAGAAACATGGTTATGTTATTATCATAGAAGCAATATAGTAGTGCGCAACAGCATTTATTTTCGGTTAAAAAATAGCTGGAAAATTATTTTCTGTTCCAAAACAGATGGAGTGATAGCAGTAGCAAGGTCAGTAATATTTGCCTGTGATATTTCATGCTGTCTGGATCTGCTTTCAAGAAGTGTCGAAACCACTGCACTATATGCTCTCTTGGCATTTTCCAGGTATGTTAAGGAGGGCAGAGCACCTCACCACCAGTCATGTGGTGTCTCTATTTTGGGATATCCATATTTCAAACAAGCAGTTCTTAAAGACAGCAAACTTTTATTTTTAAAGTGAGTCCTCCTTTCGGTATTTGCACTATGCCACGGTGCACCAGACAAGCAATTAGTTTACAAAGGCCAGGCAATTACAGAGATTGCAGCAAGACTTCAAAGAGAACAGGGCATAAATCCTTAAGGGCACAGTAAGCATCCTCTCACACATCTTGGCTGTCTGGCAGTTTATTTTGTCTGCAGTGAGTGCACAGAACCAGCAGGAATGTGTCAGTCTTAGTGTCCGCTGAGGCTTAGGCAAGATAAAGCTGCAGAAACGTCCTGCAAGCACAGAGAGCGACCCGCTAGTGATTTTTGCGTTAGTCTTCCTCCTCTCTGCAGTTAGTATTTGCTCGCCTGCTGTGGTGCCGCTGTAAATGGACAGCCTGTGCCAAGTCTGACCTCCACTGAAGCTGTTTTGGGAATAGGCGTCTGAATTAGAATCATATCACACTGAGTATTTTCTTTGATGAAAATAAAAGCATCTGGATGGCTGTGTTTTTTTTTTGGTTTTTTTTTTTTTACTGGAAGGCCACAGACACAGTTGTAGAGCTTCTAACATAATGCCTAAATGAAGGCTTTAAAAATGAACATCATTTTAATCAATTGTGGTTTTTGGGAGAACATTCAGGGAGATCTTGCATGAAAACAGCAAAATGCTGTTGTGAACGTCAAGTGAGGTTTTTGCAATCCAGTATAAATGTTAGTGATGAGAAGCTACAGGGCTCAGCGTCTTGCCAATTTCTTGATTACACTGCTGTTGATTGGAGGGAAAAGACCACCATTAAATCAATTTACAGTGATTTGTGAAAATTGTAGTTTCAAGTAGGCTATGTGGGTTGATAAAATGTGCCATAGTGCTGCAGGGAAAAAAAAATAAGTTAATATTCAAACAAGGGTTAGGGAAAACACAGAATGGGGTTTGGTTCATTTTTAAACCATTTTTTATTAGAGTGCAACAAAAAAAATCGGCCAAAAGAAAATGAATTTGAAGGAAAGATTCAACTCAACACTTGTAATGCAACCTATATACATACATACATATAT
>JBAMIG010000007.1:8229520-8244877 GCA_037177335.1 Kiunga ballochi | reverse complement strand
TCTCCAGGTGAGGGTGCAGGCAATTTGACAGGATGGAAGAATGAAATAATTACTGACGGACCGGCGTCCGTAACACTTGTACATGTTGTGTAAAAGAGTAGAAAAAAACATATTATTGGCCAATATTGGCAATGTTGCTTGAGAAGGCTGTGGAACCTTGATTTGTCATATTAATATGACTTTTATTAGACTTGCTGATACAAACTGTTTCTTTACTCTTGTTTTTTATGCTCAATGAGTATAGCCACATATCCAATCAACTGTTATTTTTTCCTTTATTGGCAAATGAAAAGAACTTAATCTCCCTCTAAAACAGCTTTATAAAACTATAGCATTTTAAGATTTATTTTACTCGATTGTAATCATTCAGAGCATGTTCCTTAATGCAAAGCATGAGGGATGTAATTATAATACTAGACTTCATTTGTTACCTGCTGATCATCATTTTGATGACAGTCAGCAACTTGCAGCAGCTTCTTCATCCTGCCTTAGGTTGTTGGATCTGTTTCTACAAATAAATGTTCCATTGTAACTCAGGACCATTTGGTTCTTCAACCTGTGCAGCTGAGGGGATTCTGAATGAGATATGTCTTCCAGCTGAAAGATTGCTGTGAAGCATAGGTGCCTTGTAAATCTGTATTGCTTTCCATTTTGGTAGTGGCCACTGAGCTTCTGGCTACCATCCCATAGGGACATGTCCAGGTAACCTCATCAGGGAGGCGCCCAGGAGAAATCCTAATCCTACCCGAGCCACCTCATCTGGCTCCTCTTGATGTGGAGGAGCAGCAGCTCTACTTTGAGTCCCTCATGGATAACCAAGATTCTCATTTTTAAAGAAGAGACCGGCCACCCTGAGGAGGAAATTCATTTTGGTGCACTTGTACTTATAATCCTGTTCTTTAGCTTAAAGGTGAGGGTAGGAACATAAATCAGTAAATTGAGAGCTTTACCTTCTTCTTCACCATGACACACCGGTGCAGAGTTTCCATTACTGCAGATATGTTGCACCGATCCATCTGTTAATATCATGCACCTTCCTTCACTCATATGTGAACAAGACTGCAGCCATCGATTTCATCTGCCTGATCTTCCTCACTCAACGTGGAAACCACTGTCACCTGGCTGGGGTTGGTTCCATCACACCCCAACTTCTTCTGCCCTCCTGATTTGCTGTCATCCTGACCAATGGCTTCTCCACACATCAACTCCACAGCATAAAAAAAGCTGCAGCAATCATGTAGTGGCAACTGTTTTGTAGAGATAATTGACCCACTCTGTATTTGGTCTCAGGGTTGAGAATTGTGATGCCTGATAAAGCTTTTGAACTTTGTGGTAAATGGATTTAGGTTAGGTATTTCTTTTGTATTAGTTAAGGGTGCTGTTTTCGGTGGTTGAGTTTTATTTGGTCTGTTTGCTTGTTTGTTTGGAGCAGCACTACCTGCCCTTCCCACCTTTTTTTGTTGTGAATTGTCTTTTAAGACAATAAAAACCCATTTAACTCCATCTTCCATTGGGCATATTCTTTATTTTATGTTGCGTCCTTTCCCCCTGCAAGCTGGGTCATAACAGACTGACAGACCCTGAACTACTTGAATTCCCAACCTAGAGACCACACTCCACCCTTTTCCAGCTGGAACCATGGTCTCAGGTGAGGATTTTCTAGGAGCTAGGAACTCAATGTCTGACCCACCTGGCCTTTTTGATGGCCATGTCTGGCTCATATAATTGAAACATCCGTTCAGCCATTTTATACCACTTATTCACTGAACGGGGTGGAGGGGGGGTCAATCCCAGCCGTCATCGGGCGAGAGCTGGACTTTGGACAGGTCGCCAGTCCATCACAGGGCCAACACACATAGATGTACAACCATTCACACTCAATCCTATGAGCAATTTAGAGTCTCCAATCAGCCTATCCCCAAGGTGCATGTCTTTTGACTGTGGGATGAAGCCGGAGTACCCGGAGATAACCCACGCTAACACGGGGAGAACATGCAAACTCCACACAGAAAGGTTCCTGGTTAGATCCCCGCTCTGGCCGAGACATGAACTAGCAACCTTCTTGCTGTGAGGCCCTATATTTGAAACATGCATAATACATTTTTTGTAAAAAGGAAAATTTGCTGTAAAATTAAATTACATTCTGCTTGCTTTCTGTGTGTAACAGAAGTGGTTTAATGTAATTTATAATTACACAAAATGTAGGTAAATATTAGGAAACCTGAAGGAATCTTCCAAATCACTGCAGATGACTTTTTGTTATAAGCCCCTCCTTCCTGATTCTTCTTCTTGAGAATTCCCTATAAATTCTTTGAGCCCCCATATTCCTCCCCTTTTGTTCAATTTTCCTGTTGGAGAGGTGGGTAGCATTTTTATTCAGCCAATTTTATTGTTCATATACTCTTTTTTTTGCAAATGCTTATTATCATTTGTCAAGGAACATTTCTCTATGTGTAATGATGAGACAATTTGGGCATGCTGATGGTTGTGGAGGGATACTTTGGGGTCACATTTCTTATTAGAAATTCTGTCCTTTCATTTGTATAGGAGTTGGACTGGGCGGGTTCGTGCTGTGATTTTTGTTGTTTTGATTGCCTCCAAGACCACAACCTGCCTCAGCAATTCATTAACCAGCACAACGCAGAGACAGACTGGTTACATGTGCACAGTGTTAAACCGTAAAAAGTCAGTAATTAACTAAATTTTAATATTTAAAAAAATATTTAAAATCCATCCATTATCCACCACTTATTTGAACATTTAAAATGTCCTATATTTTTTTAAATATTAAAAGTGTTAAAAAACTAAACATTTCATACACTGCTGTCCTTTTGACTGTGAAATTGATTTCTCAAGCCATAACTAAAAGCAGCAACCATCTGCTTACCACCACACCACTGTGAAGGTGTATATAATATAATATAATATAATATAATATAATATAATATAATATAATATAATATAATATAATATGAACAACTGGCAACCTATCCAGGGTGCACCCCGCCTCTTGCCTGATGACAGCTGGGATTGGTTCCAACCACCCTGCAACCCTGTTAATAATAAGCAGTAGAGAATGGATGGATGGGCGGATGGATGGATGGATAATATGGACATGGAGCATTTTTACTTCATGATGTTTTAAAAAATATCCACAATCTAGTTTTTTCTTTTTTTTTTGTCTCAGATGAGCCAGAAGTTAATGTTTTTGGTTGTTGTATTTACATAAATAAATAAATAAAAACTTAAATTGATCCCGCCTTGGCTTTTCTACATGTAGTTCTTTTCATAGCTAATAGCCCACATTTTTAAAATTCTGATGCTCCAGATTTAGTCATCTTACATTTAGATCAGGGTGATTGAATCCAGTATTGCTTTGAAAAACTGGCAGATAAGTCTGGATAAATTTATCAAAAAGAAATCTTTCAAACAACTGGCCCACAGGTTTTCTTAAAATCTGAAAACAATTTGATAATAAGATTTTTGTAAACCCTTTGTCTTCACATGTTACTATTAAAGTAAAATATAAAACAAAGAAGTGAAAGACAAATTAAATAGAAATTATGCATGAAGGGGATTTTGAAGTGACTGACGGTTCCATTTTTATCTTAGTTTTTCTTCTTGAGACGACCTTGATGAGACCTCCTGCTGCTGCATTGTAGCAGTACACTGAACAGCAAAAGGACAGACGATGTGCATGTTTAGCTGAGGTGCCAGCCTCTGTCACAATTGACCTGGACAATAGGACGAGATCACTCAACTATGTCTGGATAACAGCACTCTGCCAGCACCACTGAGTATCCACAGGCCTCCTTTGGCCTCAATGTCATGACAGTTAGCGCAGCATGACAATAGACCAATGAAAGGAATAAAGGATCTGCTGTCAGCATTTTAAACCACATTTCAGGAATAATCAGCATCTGAAATCAGACTTTCCACTTTGGCAAACATTTAGCTAATGACCTTTTAAAAAGTTACACAGACCAACATGCAGATCCTTCAACTCTCTGAAGGATTGCTAAACACTGGCTTAATGAGCAAAAGACTGAAAACCCATCTGTTAAGTTCTTCATTTTATAGCAACATGAATAATAAACAACTTGTTTAAAATCCATCAATAACTTTTTGAGTTATATTGCGAACAGACAAACAAGAAAAACAGACAAATTCCGGCAAAAGTATAACTTCCTTGGCCGAGGTAAAAATATTCTATTACCATGGGGAAGGCAATAGATGATGAAGGGAAGTAGCCCTGGGATTGAATTCTAGTGCACCCCAGATGTATCAGGTGAAGGGTGGGAACTGAGGGACTTGAGTGGAGCCTGAGAGATAGGAGTGAAACCAGTGGAATGGGGTATGAGAAATGCCAATGGAAGACCGTCAACTTAGCAGAATTGGATGACAAATTATGAGGGATGAAAACACTGAAAAGATCTATGTCAGCAGCCATGAGGACATCATTGGTGATTTTAATGAGAAACTGGATTGTAACTGATCTATTTGGAGTTTTGGGTCAAATGGTTGTGGAGTTTAGCAGCAACCACATTTTCAAGATTTTGGGAAATAAAATGAAGGTTAGAAATGGGTGGAGGTTTTGATAATTAGTGGGATCCAAATCTGTTTCTTTTTTTTTCTTTTTTTTTATAAAAACGGGGTAACAGCAGCAGGTTTAAAGAGAGTGGGAATAGTTCCAGTACTTAATGAGGAGTGAATGATTGCAGAAATAGGAGGGAGCAAAGAGAGGATGCCTCTGTCCAACAGGCTGTTTAGTAACTATTTCTGACAATTTCAACCAGAGATAATTACCTAGGCTAGGATTTATTTTTTAATAGACTAGAGACCTCCGACCATTTTGCAGGACCGAGCAAGCTGTTAGCTGTAATGAAGATGATAAAACATATCAATATTTTTTCTTTGGCTCATCAAAGTCATAGCCATGTGAGAAGAAAGAGAATCACTTTACGATCACTTTTTGCTTATTAAACTTAAACCATAGCAAACTCATTGCATAGTTCAACCAACTATTTCAATACATCTACCAGGTGTCACCGTTTGTCAGGAAATCACAAACTTCTGATTCCATACCTCATCAATAATTTGGAGTAATCATATCAGAACAGGGTCCAGACACTTGTTTCCTTAATCAGAGATCAAAAAGAAGAGTAAAGTGAGAGTGATAGCTAACTTAAGGCAGCACACATTACAGAATTATTCAAACCTTCACAGATTTTGAGATCACACTTGATAACAAAGGAAAGATCACACAAGATCTCTCTCTTCTGATCCTGTGTGTGGTGTGCACTACAGAGTATCGGGTTCTCCACAGTGCAATTTTTCAAACCTTTCTCATTGTCAAACGTGATTTCAGTGTAAACGATTATGGCAGACGAAAAGAAAGAAGCGGTGAAAGCTTTTAGTCTCTTTTCTAGAAAATAAAAATATGGAAATCTGCAGGACTATGCCCTATATACTAGCAAGTCAAAAATATTAACATTACTACAACCACTGTAAACTACATAAACATGGCATTCTTACCTTTTTTTGTCTGTGACTATGTGCAAGTCCTGCAAAACTCATATTTTAATGTAGGCACTGCTCCTCTTCTTGGGCTCAGTCTTTCTTTGTCCTGCGTCAGCCAGTCTGGATCTGTTCACCTGCAAAACAATAACTCCCTTCCTGCAAAACCTCCATGTGATTCTATTTCTCACACTCCCTTTATTCTGCATTATTTATTCTTCTGATTCAAAGACATCTGCAGGCACAATAGCTATCTTAGAGTCAAGGTTGCTCTGTGTAGGAAAGCTGACTGTGAGAACAAACTCATCAAAGTACACTAATTCTAAGAACTTATTTTTGTGAGGATTTATTCCTTAAGTAAATGATGGTGTAAATGATAATAAATAAATTTCTTATAAAACTAAAGAAAAGTAATGGTGACAAACATATATCTACAAATTACTGCCTTCAAAAGGGAAGGGGGGCTTAAAACAATTTATTAACCAAAATAAACCACATGGAAGTTGGGGAGGGGCTACAGCCATGGTATATATGTGTATAAGCGTTACAGCCCATAAAAACCTTAGCTGAAAAACAGAGATGTATTGGTTGTCTGGAGATACTTTGGTTCAAAAACAAACAACAACAAAAAAACTAAATACTACAATACAAAGCTGTAATTGTTGAGCTGAATTTTCTGCAACATGAGTAATTTCATGCACTGCCAAGAATGTAATGCAGTATGTAGATGTTATTTTCCCATCTATGTCAGTGATTGCTCTGATAGTCAGTGAAATAATATTCTTGTATATAATTGCGATACCACCTGGCATTACTAGAAATGATTTGTGCAAGTGAGGAACATTCTTTACAACCTGTCTACTATAAAACTAAACTAAAGGAGAGAAGAAAAAAAAAAAGCTTTGGAGTTTCACTTTTTCTTTGAGACAAATCCTTTTTCTAACCTGCTCCACTATCCACACCCCACCACCACCTTGATTATTCTAGAGTGACGGAGAGGCCAGGAGAGAGCTGAGTAAGGACTCACAACTGGCACGAGTAGCAACACCCCCCATGGCCTCAATCAGTCTTCAGGAACCATGCTATCAATGGAGCAGAGGCTATACTGTCTGCAGGCTTTAGCAGTGTGATTAAAGAGCTGGCGGCTTGATTACGCTGCTCACCTTAGGAATGGAGTAATAGAGAGAGGTAGAGTGAGGTGCTAAATATACTTGATGGAGTTGAGACATGAGTGTGTGGTGGGGAGGAGTCAAAGGCCCTCCCATGTGACTGGGAGCAGATAAAGGACTGACAATAGATAATTATGGACTGAGAGGACCTCCTTTCTATTCACATAGCTGTTTTATTAGGGTGGTTTCAGTAAGGCAGAATATTAATATAATACCAGCCTGTGTGAGTCAGAGGAATATAGATGGAAGTGCTTTTGGGGAAGAATGCATTATGGAGTATTTATCAGGAGAACATGGTTATGAGAATGGCTTCTACATTTCTGCACAAAAGTTCTGCTCTGCTGTGAATTGGAATAACCTAATGCATGTCAACTGTAGCAGAGGTGTTCTGAAAGGTTTGCATGTTCACACTTGTTATTTTTCTGGTCCTTCAGGAGTGTTGAAGCTCTTGAAAATCCCTGTTGTGTAGCAACTTCTTTATTTAAAATGGTTTGTAGCTGGTTCATCTTCTTTACAACACATTAAAACACACTGTTGCATTGCAGTTACACAATTGCCATATTAATCAATAATGAAAATAATTGTTTTAGAATGAACTCTTATCTGAAAGTAATAAGTTGATCCAGAATAGGCGTATAGCCACGTTTCTAGCTAAAACAGCCGGTTGTTCTGCCTGAGGAATGCACATAGATCTGCATATTTTAGTGATTTATTGTCTGTTGTCATTTTATGCAGATAAAAATAACTGAATTGCTTCAATTTATTCTGCAATTACTTTGACTGATTATTCATCAAGCTGCTTCCAGCTTTTACTGCAAAAATTATGCTAATAATTGGGGTAAATTAGGCTTTTTGTCTGTTTCATGTCACTTAACTAGTTAATTTATTTATTGAATGCAATAAAAAAACAGAGAAAAATCTACTGTAACATAAGGAAACAGGAACTAATGCAAATATACATTTCTTTAAAAAAGCAAAATGGTTGTCCTTTTTAACTTTTTAAAAGTATTTGTGCTTTTTCATTGGGAATTATGAATGAAAAGAAGGAAGTCTAACTTGGTCAAACCATGACAGCCAAAAGCAGCTGTTTAAAAGCAGCTAGAAAATAAAAAAAGACCTATCATGTTTAAGCCTTCTGTCAAAATATAGCACATGAACATGTTAAATGACTTAGTTTGCACTGTTGCTTTGACAACTATACACTAAATAATAATAATAAGTAAACACACAAAAAAAAAAAAACAAGTTACATTCATCAGGCTAGTAAAGTAGCTCTTTATTGTTTTGACCAAACCAACCCAAACACAAAGATCTTATAATAAAAAAAAAGATAAAATAGGACACACTGAGAAATCCAGAGAACCTGTACATTTGAAGATAGACAGAAAAGCTCACACAACACCTTTTATATACTGAGACTTTTTGTGGTAAAGCATGAGTAATTGTTTTTATGAGAAATGGCTTCAAAGAATAACCTTTATGATGCAAAATGGTTGAGTTCAAAGTTGTTCAGCCCAAATCAGGTTTGTTTCTAGTTCATTATGATGGTGCTTTAACATACAATCAATTGAAAAATTGGAAAAATTCGCTGACAGAAAGGAGAATAATTACAGTTCTGAATATCACCAAGTGAGTAATTACAGACTTAGCAGCAAGTCCCTGGTATATAAAAACAGACACAAAATCATGTTCATGTAACAATAGACTATATGGTGAACACATAGAGGAGGTGAGACTGCTATATTTTATTGTAAATGCATTTGAATGTAGGTTTTACATTATCAGGAGGAAAGGCTTATATGATGTAGAGGCTGTTCAGATGGAAGCACCTCTCCACATGGATTTTAGAGATAAGTGTTCAGCCTTGCACAATTTAGAGGGTACTTTTATCCAAAACACCCGGCAAGATCTACAGCTATAAAGATGTGTAAGCTCAGAGAGGGAAATGTAACCTCTGCCAGAGAGTGTTACCCGTAGAGAAATACAAACATGCTGGATATAGATGTAATACCTCCACCAAGGCGGAGGTCATGTTTTCAATAGTGTTGGTTTGAATGTCTGTAAGCAACACAGCTCAAAAATGTTATGGATGGATTTAAATCACATTTTTAGTAAATGTCAGAATGGAGTAAAGAACAAGTGGTTCTGTTAAGGAGCAATCCGGTTTAGTGTCTGGATGATGGAATTTAGGATTATTTTGTATTGATTGGGAGACCGCAGCAGTTTTGCAATATGAGCATCTAAATAAACTAAATAAAATGTGGCTGGTAATAGAAAGTGATATCAATCTCGAACCACTGTATCTATTGAAAGAGTGTGAGCATGGGGTTAGTTATTGGGTGGGCTTTTTCAGAACAGCAACTAATAGGATGAAAGTCGACATGCCTCTGAAACATTTCTCTTTCAGTAAATGATGTAGTAAAAAGAATATAATTCATTAAATAAAACTTTGAGGGTTAAAGAAAGCTCCTAAAATGCTTGTTTGTTTTATTTATTTTATTACTAATTGCTCAGTCTAATCTAACTAAATTATATTTAATTTTTTGTCACACATGTTATGAACTCATGGGCCCAACAGCGACAGGCAAGATTCATTGCTGTCAGGATGAAACCCAACGTAAGATCCAAAAAAACGGCAGCAGAAGTTTCGCACATCACGTTGTTGTGTCGCTTGTCTTAAAAAATGTGATTGGTTATGATTTTGGAGGGAGTTTTGATATTTTCTGTATAGTCTGTGATGGATAAAACATGAAGGATGAAGAGTTGGGAGATTTAGGGAGACAAACAGAAATCTTGCTGCTAACTCATCTTTACACAAGATAAAGATAAACCGGGGTTCATCCTTCTGAAACATCCCAGTGAATATCATCAGGTGAATGCTAATCCAGAAATATTATTATGTATTTTTTAATCAGCCTTCACATGACTAAATAAAGTAAATATAATTAATAAACTATTAAATTAGTTGTAGTTTCAAGTGATGGCAAAATAACAAAAAACAACAAAAAAAAAACAAACATGATCTTTCAACCTGCTTGTGTCGTGTTATAAGATCCCTGAATGCATGCCCACGTGCACAAGGGTGAAAGTTCACATGCAAAAATGTTTGTTGGAGGAAGGCAACAGTTTTTTGCTCATCATGGAAGCTTCATAAGAAATGAGTTCATTAGGAGTTGAAATTAAATGTAAATTAAATGTGACTTTTGCACTTGTCAAATTGTGTATATATATTGCCAGTATTTTCAGGATTAAAAAAAAAAACTCCCACTAATTATCATAGCTTAAAATAATAAGTTGTTTGGACAGTGGGCACAATATGTACCTATGACAAAGGCTCCGTCACTGAAGACCTTACCTTTTATCAGTGAGAATTGCATTTGGAGGAACTTCAAACTTCAAATTTAAAATAGACTTTATTTGTATTCATTTGATAATTTAAACCTGTGTGTTATTTTTTCATTTAAATAGACAGACATTTTATATTCATGAATATAAATAATAATAAATAAATACAGGTTTATAGACACATGGAGAATCTGCTCAGCAACAACAATGGCATAAAGAACAGTGTGTTAGACTGGTGGTATTTTGCATTATTCTGACAGGATAATCTATGGAGGCTGCACATATGTAAATCAGTGCTATATACTGTTCGCTTCTAAAAGTTGGTCCTTCTTCAACTGGCACGTCTGCTATAAACACAATAAATCTAAATAGTCAGCCAGGAATTGATAAGATGTTGTGAACTTATCTCTTGGTTAATCAAACTTAACAACTTGCTATTAAATAGGATTTGTGGACTTCTTTGGGAAAAAATTAAAATATTTTCCTTGCACAACACAAGGACATTAAACACAACAACAAACATTGTTAAGAAGATGATGTTTTTGCCAAGTAAAATGTAGGTTTGCATACATATAATTTTCTGGTTCACTCTTAATCAAAACTTTTTTTTTCTTCAGTAAACCTAGTGATTTTCATTTTTATAACAAATCCTGAATATATAAAACCCGTCTGAGTCAGCAGCTGACTCGTGTCTGTTTGACACTTTCAAAACCACACATGCAGTAAGAAAGGCTCTGCAAAAACTTGGAGACTGCAGAGAGGATCATAGGCACAAAACTTCCTTTCATGGCCTGTATGTATGAGCAGAGGGAATCATCAGACTCACGCCATCCCGTTCACTTCCTGCTCAGACACAAACACAGCATGTACAATCTGAGACACAGCAGAGAGGACAGTAGCTAAACTTGTAGGACTAGCTTTTTCAACATTTTCCCGTCCACAGTTAGACTGCTGGCAAAACAAAACTACTGAACCTATGTAAAATTAGAAAAAACCACAATCTCACTTTGTGTATAGTATCTGACCTGAGCACTACTATCATCTGTGAAAATGGACAAAGTTTCATTTCCTATCCTGTGCAATTCTTCAGATCAGTGTTCAGTTTTCGGATACATGTGCAAAATCCTAAGTGCAATACCCTCAATGCCACCCCCTACTCACTTCTCTATCTTACAATACATCCTTCTTTCGGACAATGATATATAGGTGTGTAAAGATTTATAATATTATAATTCTATTTTTTTATAATGTTTAATTATATATATATATATATGTGTATACATGTTTTGCAATCATTGAATTTCTAATGTTGGACAGTGATTTCTTTTCTTTCTTTCTTATTTTGACTTTTCTCTCTTATCACTTAACCATGATTTAAACCTAGAAAATGTCAGCAATCAAAGAAAATAAGGACCAGCAAACTAAATTAGTCGCAACTAGTGTCTCTACATTATATTAGCTTCTAATCCATTCAACCTGTTTTACCTATGCATATTTTAATATTTACCACTTTGAATGTCTCACATGATAAAATGCATCCAAAAGAGCAGAACAAATGAACCCAAATGCACAAAGTGTACTGACAATGCATTTTCTTTTTCATCCACAATAATTAAAAACTTAAAGGAAAATGTTTTCCATTAAATTATTCACTTGCAACTGAAGATGCACCTTTAACAAAAGAATAAAAAACTGACAATATGCCTCTGTTGTTATTTCAGTTTTATTATCAGGTAAAATGGCAAGCGAGTTATTTCTATATAAATAACAATCACATGAGGAAACATACAAGACATGGGTATATGGAGGTGAAAGCTGTGTCTGATCACAATGTCCTCAGGTGCAGAATAAGTATGATGACTGTGGGTTTTTCTTCTTAAAAAGTGTGCAGTGAGTTCACTTGGAAAATTAGCGCTTGAATCTGTACATTGATGAGAAACTAATGGGCTCACAGTCAGCAGCTATGTACAGGACAGAGGTCATACAGTAGGTTTCAAATATAGGAAAACAACAATAAACTAAAGTAAAACTTTAAAGAAAAGAAAAACTTGACAGGAAATATGGAATGACTTCATATCATTTGTACACATTGAACGTTCACACTAGATTTCAGATACAGTTGCCTGTTGTGATTCAGAGTGTGAGGGTGAAAAATGCATAGAAATGTGTCCAGCAGGAAACAGTTTTTGTGTCTTGCCAGGTACGAATCTACAGCAGGAGCATTTAGAACAGGAGTGCCCAACTTCGGTCGCCGAGATCTGCTTTCCTGCAACTTTTAGGTGCAATCCTTCTCCAACACACCTGACTCATAGAGCTGAATTCCCTTTTCTACATGTCCTCTAGCTCTGCAGAGATCCATTTGATTCATCTGTGTAGGACAAAGCTTGCATCTATAAGTTTCAAAATGGTAGGTCTCAAAGACCAAACTTGGACACCCTTGATTTAGAAAATGCTTCTCACATTCAAAGCTTATCCTCAGATCACCCTCTCCACCAGACACCACAAGTACAATACTCCAAAGTGTGCTAACTCACTGTTACTTCACATTTAAAACACACTGCCAGCAAACAAAGCATGTTTACTACACTGAGCTAAACTCTTGACATCCTTGTTTTGGTCCAAGGATATTAGTCAAGAAAGGACTTTCTCTATTCAATCTTAATTAAAGAACTTATTCAAATGCTTCACCATAAAGCTGTTAGTTTACTAAAATCACCTCTGACTTTCTTTTCTTTGCTTTGGACTAGAAAGAAGGGGGAAAAAGTCAACTCTAGCATTAAAAATCTCCTAAATCTTGCTATAATTTGGGATCAAAGTTTATAGACCATATAACCATAATGAACCTCTCAGTCTCCACTTCAAACAGGATGGGATCACAGCAAGGGCCCGTTTTAATTAGACTGAGCTGGCTGTCATGGGTAGACGAAAAGATAAGAGCAGCAGATTCATGATAAACCACACTCACCATGAATGAAGGGGTCAAAGAAAGGTGTAGCCTGGAGCCACACTGGGAATAATTACTCTAATTCCTCTGATGGAGGGGAATTTTCCTTGAAGGCACAGGAAAAAAGTTGAGGATAAGTGAACTTAAATTGTTGGAGTCAGTCTGGATGTATACAATATATACAGTGATTTATATAACTGTTCTGCTGATTTATGATTTGTTTGCATCGTCTAACGTACTCTCACACGCTGAATGCAGCAAAAAATCACACATATTTATATATTCAAATCAATTTACCTGAAAAAATTTACGAACAAGCAACACTGCTGATGTGGAGCCACACCACCAGGTATAATTTATATTTATAGGGGGAAATAAGACAGCGTAATCAATTATGCCCTCACATTGTCTGCTTTTTTGCTTGTTTTTAATGGATGATGGTGGCTCATCAATTGGACTTACAAATTAATTTGTTTTTTGAATCTACGGTCTTCACGGTTGCACTTGTTATATTAAACAATCTGAAACAAAAGTTGTTGCAACAGTATCCTTTGATGGAAAACAAAACTTACTGGATGTGAAAACCATGACCTAAGAATCTCCAACCCACACCACCACGTTGCCTTTGAGGACATCAGTGATCTCACAGTTGAGCTTGTCGAGCCGTCCATCCAGGATAAAAAGGGACTCTCTGGAGGGTGTCATCAGGTACTGTCCAAAGAGTCCACTGCTCACCATGACCCTGTTCTTGCTGCTCCACGGCCAGTCGAATGACTTGGTGGCCTCTTTCAAGCTCTTGATCATCTTGACTTTGCCAGTGCTCAGCTCCACAAAGAGAGCGTCCGTTTGACGGCCGGAGCTTCCGAACACGTTGTACTGGTGGACTTCCGTGAAGGAGCGCTGGAAGGCCAGATCAGAAAGGTGCAAGTTGGTGTGGATGTCAAAAGGCTCCAGGATCTTCCCCCGTTCAGAGATCACCTGGATCCTCATCAGGCCATCCCCATCATCCACTGTGACCAAGTAGTGTCCATCTGGAGACACGTAGGGTGTGCCAGTGACATCACGGTTTTGGCAAATCACGCTGTCCGTCACGCTGTCTAAGATGAGCTGGGGCTGCGTGGCACCAGTGGAGTCTGGCTGGCAGTTCACAAAGTAGTAGCCACCTAGATGTGTGTAGGCTACAGACTTAGGGATGCAGTTATACTCCCACAAACTGATGTTTTTAATATAAGATGTTGTCTCCAGGTTGATCTTGTGAAGAACAGGCTCATTTCGATGAAGGATGAGACCAAATCTGTGAGTAATTTAAAAAGAAAAAGAGGATATGATTAATATTGGTCTTGAAAACTAAGGGATCTGTTTTAAGAATGACAAAATAACCAGTTGATCCATGACCTCCTGCAAAAACCAAACTGATCATGCTATCTTAGCGTGATTTAATCAATTTGTGTTTTTTAAATAATCCTAAGTATTCTGGATAACCCTGCTCTCTTATAAATGTCACAGTTTTCCATTTTATTTACAAGACAAAGAATTCTTTTTATCAGTCACCTTTTAATGGTAAATCTACTCATGTTGCAATATTTTGAAAAGATTCAAAATAAGAGGAATCAGAGACATTTCCGTTGACTGTTTTGAAGCAAATACTGCCACCAGAGCATGTTGGGAAGTTAAGCTGCCTATGGCTGTAATTCAGCAGAGATAGGAAACAAGCTGTTGCTCATATGGGGAGAGCGGAAAACATCTCACTACAATAATGCTTGGGCAATTTGACACTACTTTGCCATCAGGACTTTACTGACTTTTTTTTTTGCTTTTCTTGAAACAATAGTTCAAATCGATTTTTACTGGATAATTATAAAAGATTGTTAGACAGGCATCATTTTAAATAAATGTCAGTGAATAAAAATGAAATGGTGCTTTAAGGTCCATTTAAACACTAACAGAATTTCTCTTCCATGACATTCTGTTAATGGCATCACACTTTCTCCTCTAATAGAAATACTGTAGTGTTATATGTGGACAAGGATCAGTGCAAATGCTCCTCATTACAGAAAGAGTCACTTAATGGCACATTTTCCTGGAGCAGCTGAACGGGGAAATATGCAAGCAGCTGACAGGCCCCTATTAAATGTGAATACCAACTGATCGATGCTGACAGCCACTTCAATCTTGTCGTCATTCATCATCTTTTATGCCATTTGAACACCCAGCCGTCTGTACCTGGGAACAAAAAATGTCTATCTGAAAGCCACTGAACACATTATCATCATTGTGACGGGCACCATTGATCCTGAGATTGTTCTGTGCTGGGTCCTAACAGTAGCCTTCACCAGGTCATCAAGGTAAACTGGAAAGGTTTTTATTTTCTTTATATACATA
>JBAMIG010000007.1:8185906-8206148 GCA_037177335.1 Kiunga ballochi | reverse complement strand
TTTGGAAAGGACCTAAAATTTGAATTATAGAGATAGAGAGGTAGATATGGAGATATATTTTTTTTTTTTTTTTTTTTTTTTGAGGAGTGCTGACCTTAATAACAGTAAAATCAAAAGTCAATGCACTACCTACTGTACACACACACACAGCTGTGAGATATATATTGGAGATGTATATCCAGAGACACTCAGCAACACAGAAATGTTTGTATAAAATCTTGATTTAACATGTCAATCTTTAAATATTAAAGCCTCTTTTTATATCAGATACCTTCTTCAGCCCAACCTTCCAGCCAATCCCCAAGATCAAGTGATCAAGGTCTGCTGGTTGTTAAGCCAAAACGGCTGGAATGAGGTAACAGAACCATTGCAGATGTGTTCCTTCCCTCTGGAACTTCCTTACTCTCAGCCTGAAATCTGCACAGTGAGTGGTAAAAACAGCAAAAATACATCTTTTTAAACCTCTTAGTTTCATCGTTTTTTTTCTGTTCTTATGTTTTGTGCTTCTTTGTTAAGTATTTTTAACTTAAAAAGTACAATATAAAATAAAGATGTACTTACATATCAATTCAGAAATTAAACTATGAATTGAAAATACCTTGCTACTGAAACTAAATATGCTTGGATTCTGAACTTTTACATTACAGTTATGTTTGCCATTACTTACAATAACTCACGATTAGACGCCTTATCTGAACCTGGCTAAAAATGTTGAATAGTCCTGTCTAGTAACTCATATCCGCTCTTCCTGCTCTTTCAGTTCTTTCAAGAAAAGTCGGTGATACCTCCGTCACTGCTTCCATTGTACTGCTTGTTAAAAGTCCTATAAATGAAAGTTGGTGTCAGGCTTTGTGTAGGTGTGATACTGACACTAACAGAGATAAAGAATCCAGATAGAGTCCATCAGCCAGGGAGGCTCTTATAGAAAGAGAGTAGGTGGGTATGATTATATAATTTTTTTTTTTTTTTAATTATTAATTTGGAATGAAAAAAATTCAAATTATTATAAACTTAAAAACAAATATTTTTATTTGCAATCAAGTAATTCTAAACAAAATAATTATTTTTTTAGTTTACTGTACATGAAAACATCAATTGGAAGCTCATTTATTCACCTTCTCTTAAGTCTGCTGATGGTGGACGTGATGCACGTATGCATTAAGTAAACAAACCACTTTCTGCTTCTCGGTTTTTGTTTATAACATCAAAAACCACATTATAAGTACTGTTTTCACTTCAATTTTGATCATATAGAAGGACTAGCTCAACACAAGCATACAATTAAACTTTTTTTAGAAGCTGAGAAGGAGAATAAAATTAGAATATAGAAGACGGGAGGTATAGGACTGAGCATGTGTTATCGTGGCGGGAAAAAGTAATGAGCACGCACAGTACGACCGAAGTAAACTTAGAGTAGAATGAGAGTTTACAGGATGGAGGAATTAACTATCCATCCATTTTCTCCTGCTCATCCAGAGTCGGGTTATGGGGTAGCAGCCTATGGTTGAGGCCCAGCTCATCAAAGGGATTCTCGAGGCGTTCCTGATCAGCCAAGAGACATAATCTTTCCAGCGTGTCCTGGATCTCCTCTGGGGTCTCCACCTGCAGGGACATGCCAGTCAGGGAGGCGTTTAGGAGTCCAGGAGCTTCTCACCCTATGTCTAAAGGAGACACCTGCAACCCAGCGGAGGAAATTCAGTTGGCCGTGTATATTATAAGACATGATTGTACAAATGTATATTTAAGGAATGATTGGACTATTTGCTATAATTTTTGCAGTGACTGATTTTCAGCATCCCCACTGATCTTGTGAGATGCATGTAAACAAACTCTGCTGTGTAAGAAACACACGCAGCAACCTCAGCTGCACCACAACCCTGCAGACTTCACCCATTTCAGCCTACACAAAGCCTAAGGAACCTGCTGCCAATAAATGATATTCAAAAAACAGCTGTCTGTTAAAGAGTTTTCCACTGAGAATAATGGCTCAGGAAAGGCCAGATGCAGTGCACAGTGATACTTCCTGTGCCAGATCCAAGTTTGCTGTGTAAACAATAAACATGAGCTCAGACTATCGTGGATGCTCTGACCATAAATATGGAGGTATTGACAACAGCTGGTGGCTCTCCTTGAAAATATCACAAGCACACCAGCATACAGGTGAGCCAAACAGGAATATCTGTCCATCTGCTGAAGATTATCAAAATACCAAGACAATGCTAATGAAAATACAGGTCAAATCTCAAACCCACCTTCTCGCTGACTTAATGAGTTTTGGGTTTAGCTTTACTTGAATAAGCAGCTGTGCAGCAATTAATAAGAATAGACAAAGGCAAGTCAGCTTTCCTGCTTCCCACTCATAATATGATTTATTTCCCTCTAATGTAGACTACCTTTATATTAGAGGGAGTGACAACCTGGATTTAACTAAGCTAAAATGTAAGACCCTCTTAATCAGAAAAGGATGAAGGAGTTGCTTAACCCCAACAATTGCATACAATTTCTCTGATTCCTTAAACAACACTGGAGGCACATTCCATGAATAAAATATGCTACTCTGCTTCAGAAAGGTCAAATTATTAGTCTGAATCAAGCAAACAAAAATCCAAACAATCCTCTTACAGAGCATCATCATCATATTCACTTCCACCACAGACACCAGTGTTTACAGAAATAGTTAGTCTAGTTTAATAAAGGTCTCAGCAGCAAACCTTTATCAAAAAAAATAATAATACATGTTACTTGGCGTGACTTTTTGTGGCCATCTAACTAATCACACCTGTAAAGCTAAAACTACTTTGTAGTTTCTATGCTCATGTCTGGCTAAAACCGCATTGTCCTATAGCTTTGGCTTGTGGAACAAAAGTATCGTTGGGTTGATATTCAGATTTTTATTTTCATGACAAATTAATGTTAACTAGTAAAACTTTGTGTAAATAGCCTATACTATAACTTAAACTACAAAACTAAAGAGGTGCACAAACAAAACTATGCAACCATAAAAGAAAATTGAATTTCATCTGTTTTTGATTTATGCCCGATTTCAAATTGATGTGAGACTACCAGCTCTCCAGAAGGCTGATGCAATCTGTGATCAAAACTGAAGTTGTAAAAACATCAAATGTATCAAACAAAGATGAACAAGTGGGGGAATTATGACAGCTTATGTTGCAACAACATAAAGAGAGAAGAAACCGTAAAGATTATTTAGCTAAATATGAAGAGCGATAAACAATCCTGTTTAACCTGTGATCAGCCATCTTTGAAGGTGGGAGGACTTGATGTCTGATGTAAAAAACATGCTTGACTTGACATTTTATTATTTTTACATTTACATTTTGCCTTGATGGACTGGCAACCTGTCCAGGATGTTCCCCGCCTTTCGCCCAAGGATTGCTGGGATCTGCTCCAGCTACCCCAGACCCTGAATAGGATGAAGTGATATAGAAAATGGATGGATGGTATTCTCATTTTTTGTCTCATTTTAAAATCCCAAAGTCAGATTCTGTACGAGCAATACTTCTGATGTTCTCAAAACAAAATTTCCCTCAGCTTTAAAGATGGACTCAATCACTTTTAAACCACAATGTGACCAATATTTGACTATATAAATAATTTTATCTACAGCTGGCAACCAATTCAAAGACCATAATTTATTTATTTTAAATGATTACTAAATAAATGGGGAAAAATTACATCAATAATGCCTCTTTATCACTCTTTTATACAAGAAAACCCAGCCATGTTATCTTTAATTCTACATTTCTTCATGTATTCCAGTGACATTAACATAATATCTAAGCATATTGAATGATTTGAAAAAAAGGAATTATGCTCTCAAATTGAAAAAAACCCAACAATTTTTAAAAGACGGTGAGTTTTCCCCTCAGCATCAGTCACAGCTAATGAGCTAATAATTGAATACTATAGCAACTATTATTAGATATTAATTAAAATTCATTACATTTTTCTATAAAAAATTGAGCTGTTTTCCTTTAATGAAAAATGTCAGGATGTGCAGAAAACCGGGGCTTAGCAACTGAGAATTGAAGGCATTCTGAACTGACTCCCAGCGTTAGCCTCAGGCTCACAATGAGGTCAAATGCGAGAAAGTAGTCAGCTTCTATTTGCAGTCTTAACTTCTTTGTAAATTCAGCAAGAAACCTCACAGGAATAACAGAATGGGTAAAATATGCAGCCCGTCAGGTTCTCTTTTTTTTAATAGTAGACAGTAACATCCGTCTTGTTTATTTTTATTTCTTGACATAGCTGGCACAACTATGTCTGCCCTTCTACCGACACCTCTTTGAACTCCTGCCCTGTGGGGTTGCTCCCTCCTAAAAGGGTCTGTCATATCTTACTCCAAACACCCTTTTGGCCCGTGGCAGATCTTCAAAAGCTCCCAAGCACAGTGGCAACTTCTGACCTGGCCAAGCATGATGCTCTGAAGCGTGACAGGGGAAGCTTCGTTCACTGGGGATCGCATTCAAACGCGTTACGTCTGGGACAGTGGACACATGACTGCGTGACCTGACTACAAAGGTAGAGTGTGTTATCATTGGCAAACCCTAATTACCCATAGGGAAATACAACACACTAACAACTGCTTATAAGCCCAAAGACAGATTCTGACATTTCTGCAAAAGGTCAAAGTTAATTACTGTGTGCAATTCTTCTCATGGGGAGAGCAGAAAGGGAGACTGTTTGTCAGGAAATGCTTAAATATAATTAAGCTCATTTGTGTCACAAACCTGATGTTGCAAAGTTAGCTACTGACCGTCTAAACGCCCGTCTAAAATTTAAATACAGGGCTTTGAATGTCACTAATGTGACATATATAATAAGATAAGATAGTCATGGAGCCATATCAGAGGAGAAAAAAAACACTAAATAGCCATGAGTAAGTTAAATACGAATGTAGTTTTCAGTTCAAACAACTGAACACAAATTGGGTCAAGAAAACGTTTTAAGAAAGAAAACTATTTTGAAAAAGCCAATAGAAAAGATGACTTGTTTTAAACCTCCATCTCTTCAGCTGCAGATAAATCAGAGGAGGCAAAATTTGTCTCAGAGTGCATAGCAGGGAACAAAAATAACAGTTCCTACTTCAAGGAGCAGTTATGGGAGATGGAGAGCATCACCCTGGCAGACACTGTCATCAGGACATAAACTATTAGGAAATGACAGGATGAAATATTAAGAGCTCCATTAGCATGCTTCCATTTATCCTTGAACAAAAAGAGAAGCCAGCATCATAACTTATACATACAGGTTTTGCGTGCAGAGTCCTCTACGAAGAGTGAAGAAATGTCCTCGTCAATGCCGGCCTCGTTTTTGGCAATGCAGGTGTAGGCCCCAGTATCTTCAAAGTGCACATTGCTAATGTGGACCTCACTTCCATTAGCTTTGAGAAACAACAGAGACAAGATAAAAAAAGAAAGTCGTGTGTGGTTTCTTGAACGAGATAAAAGCTGGCTCCTGTCCTCCCATCTCCTGCCATCGTTACGTCACGCTTCTCCAGCTTGTAAGGAGGAAAGTTTTTCTCTAGGACAATTTAAGTAGTCTGCAGTTCAAATGAGATTTTTACAACATGCTGGGTTTATAGGTTTTGTAAACAACATGAACAAAATAATTTATCTTTATGGTTTTGTGTATGAACTGTAGGCTAAGAAGCTTGAAAACCTGTGTGTCCAAAATAAAGCAATACTATTATTTATTGTTGAACATGTTAAACATAAGCTGTAGAAATGGATTTTAGCAAACTGTAACCCAAGTTACACGTTCAGCAAAGTGCCTACAAAAGGCAGCAACATAATGTCAGGTCTGTTACCTTGCAGGGTGAGCTGTTTGGACAGCTTGGTTCTGATGTCCATGCCATTCTTGAGCCAGGACAACTGTGGACTGGGGATTCCCTCTGCATGGCAGCGCAGGCTGGCGGTGACACCCGGCTCCCTGGCTTGGCTCTCTGGGTAAACTCTGATGACAGGAGGAACTAGAGATAGAGAGAAAAAAGGGGAAGATTAGGGTGGCATACACTTCCTCGGCTATTCATTAGTATCATTTAAAGGTTGGAAGTGTGAGATCAGAGACAGATCAGAAAAGTCCTGAACTTGTGCTTCTGCATTAGCTTAAACCACCCATTAGTGTGAGTGCATATACTGTACAGCATTTCTGAACATAAGTTTTATGTGCTTCACGAAGCCAAACACATCAGACAGATAAATACAAAAGAGAGATGCTATTGTTTTGATGCTATTGATATTGCTTGGTAGCCATTGATTTTCTGTAACCTTTTGTCAGGAAGGAGATGAGAGGATAGAGGCAGTGAAAACCAAATATGTGAAAACAGAAAATAGCACAAACAAAGCGTTGTTCTCCTTATGGAACTGTTCCAAAAGCTGACTGTACAAATTTATGCTGCATGTAGTACTCATTGGAGTTTCAAGAGTTCACGCTACGCTAAAGAACAAAACAAACCAAAATAACTCTCCTACACATTGCACATCCAAAACTCATACATTTACATAATCAATATTCCACACAAATAGAATATGCATTTATGCATTGGGGGAAAATATGCTACATATTATTTGTTACACCCTGTGGCTAACTTGATCAATTATTGCTCTAGAAAATGGGGATAATTTCAAAAGACTGGAATTTAAATAATCCTTCAGAGGAAGATAAGACAGTTTCAGCATCAGCAACAGGGACAGACAAAAAACAAAATATTTAAAGAAGCACATAAAAGAGAGTACCATTTTTTCTGCAAAATTGTGCAACACAAAAGAATAATAACTTGGAAGGGTTTAGACTGGGGCATAAAATCTTTCTATCTTGTTTTGTGCCTCTGTGGCCCAAATATTTTTCTCTTTTCTGAAACTTCAGAAAAATGAGTAGAGGATGGAAATGGGACATCAGGCAGAAGCAGACCTTTCCTGTGGGCACATGGTTAAAGGAAGTCTTTACTTCGGTGAGTGAAAGAACTGAGCATTGCTGCCACGACCATCTGGTAACCACAGCACACTGGGGCTTTGGAGCTGGCGTCATCTTAACTGCCAACACACTGTCCATTGTAGGCCACAAAGGTTCTTAACTCATTTTACTTCCCAATCAAAGTCACACACACTGCTGTTATGGTGATCCCTCTGAGCAGAAACAAGACTGCTAGGACAAAACAGTCTGAGTTTAGGTTAAGATTTTAATTTATTATCCCAAAACCAAATGGTTAAAGTGCATATTAAATAGTGTTAATTTTCCATCAACAATTAAATGCCTCGCATGGCCTTTTTTATCCATTGATAATCATGCTTTTTACAGCTGCGCTGCTCAAATGCTCTGTAAAACAAGAAATTTAAATACTAACCAGATTGTTTTCAGACTACTAACCTATTCTGTTTAAAAAAAACAACCATTCTCCTTCATCCTGTGGATCTATGGCAGTGGATTAAAAAAAAAAACTTGTTTATTTCACTTGAATTCTAAAAAAAATGTTTTGTTTTGTTTTACATGATAAATGACAAATTACTCACAAATGATAATTGCTGCTTTTGTACCCCTGCAGAGGATGAACTGTCTTGCTGTTTTTCATTTTACACTAGTTAGACTCTATTCAAACAAATGACAGAAATACAAAATTTAACTTAAAACCAAAGCAGAAAAAGATGTGAAAAGAATTAGCATGTTAAAAACGTTCCAAGAAAAAATAATCTTGTCTATTTCTATTTTAGGAAAAGCAGTGATTTTGTCTGTTCTGTTTTTAGTGTTTCATGGAGCTTTCCAGGAGGACACCAAATGCAACAGATTGATTGATTGATTGAATTTCTTCATCCCTAAAGGGAAATTCAGTTCCAGTACAGTCGCACCAAGATTACACAAACAGACATGCAGACATAGTAGACAGTGTCCAGGACGGGTAGACTCATTGGTAATGGCGTACTTCTATCTAAACATATTGTCAGCATTAACAAGAAAATGCAGAAATTCTGGTTGTGAGGTTTTAAAATCTGATACAATCTTTTAGAGATTTTTAAAAGCAATTTTGTATCACAAACACAATGAAAAAAACATTAAACAAACACATCGTAGGTCTTCATGAAAAAAGTCTGACATTGGAATACATTGATATTAATTTTGATTCAGTTCAAGTAAGGTGTTGAAAACAAAACAAAAGAACAATGATCAATCAAAATAAAATTTATTAACCCTTTGACGCCTGGATTCAGTCATAATCTCAATAAAAGTGGAAATCCGATTACAGTCTGACCAAACGTCTGTCAATGTATTCAAAGACAATGTTATTGAGGTTTAGTGCAGCGTGGCCCTCCACTGGCCACATCTGGACATGCTCCTGATTAGACATAGATGTTCTCTGGAGAGCTGAATCATGGTGTCAGTCATTCCGTTGGACATTCTGCGTTTTAACGTGGGCAGTGGATGGAATCAGATCGGATGTCTCTGATGTGCTCAACTGGATGCCAGTTCATAGCAACAATGTCTTTGTCATGCAAGAACTGTTGGCAATCACATGAAGGCAAGCATTGTCATGCATAAGAAGAAACACAGGTCCCAGAAGCACCAGTGCATGTCGGTTTTGACAATTTCACCCCATTACTTAAACTCTGGCCAACACATGGAGAACTGTATGGGCCTCCAAAGATAGGTCTTTGCCAGACCATCACTGACTCACAGCCAATTCAATCATGGTTGAGAATGATGTAGGCTGAAGGTTCTCCAGTGGGTCTCCAGACTTCCCCATGTCTGTCACACTGCTCACTGTAAACCTGCTCCTATCTGTGCAATGCACATTATGTCAGTGTGGAACCTGCCTGTACTGCTATTCTCTGCAAATGCCAATCAGATAGTGTTGGGCTGTCAGCACAGGCTTCAGTTGTGGACATTCAGCACTCATGTCAACCTCATGGAGTCTGTTTTGGAAACATTGGTGGCCTGCTGGAGGTAAATTTGTAGGGTTCTGGTGGACTCTTCTATTTTGTTCTTTGCACAGATGAGCAGACATCAATCCTGCTGGCTTGTGGTCACGTCACAGCCAACATCTTCTGAATTAATGTTAGTTTTGTTGATGCTGGGGCGCTGGCTTGGTGATAATAAAAGTATCTCATCTCATCATCCTGCATGCTGGCCTGCTTCTTGGTATCTCCTCCATACTTTCGACACTGTGCTGGGAGACACAGCACGGCATAATGCTAACCGGACCAAAAATCCACCAGAAAGGATGAAGACTGGGAGATTGAACTGTGGCCTCCAATTGCAGGACTGGTCCTCATTTCCATCAGTTGTATGGTTCATTAGTACAACATGTGACAGACACTAATACACAACCAGCTACTTCCTAAGCAAGCAAATTGATATCCTAGAAATGAGACTGATTGTGAGTTGCATGAGAAAAAAAAATATGTGGTTGTAACTTTACTTGATACTTTCCAAGGAGTTACTGATGATGTAATAACTATATCCAGTGATAAATCCATGCTTTTATTACATCCAATACAGGATGTTTCATTACTATATGTGCCTATTGACCCATATGGCCAACTCAAACTAAATGGTCTAAGTGTTGAGAGACCCCAATAAGCATGGATGCAGTCTTAGATCCTCTATCAGAAAGTTGTCAGGTATTTGTTTTTGTCTTTGACTGTGCAGGACTGTGTTGGAGACATTCTGGTCCTGTTATTTGCTGTAAGCAATAAGGTTGGAGACTACAGACTCCATATTTACATTTCTGA
This sequence comes from Kiunga ballochi, assembly GCA_037177335.1. Classification (NCBI taxonomy): domain Eukaryota; kingdom Metazoa; phylum Chordata; class Actinopteri; order Atheriniformes; family Pseudomugilidae; genus Kiunga; species Kiunga ballochi. The sequence goes on along the minus strand of JBAMIG010000007.1, from coordinate 8,196,402 downwards.
TGGAAGAGTATTTTTTTCAAAATAGGAAATAAAATACCATTCATTGATGGGTCTGCCTTTAGTGTTGTATTTTCACCTAAAATGGATTTATGCAGACTAAGTTAATTTGTACATTTTTTACCTTTTACTTTTTATGAACTGGGGCTCAATAATCCACAAGTTATTCTGTTAAGGTGGTAAAATTTGTAAATATTGTAAATGCACATTCCTTTTTGTTCAAAAAGATGAGGCTGGAGGCTATCTTGTGTTTTGGACAGTCTGTTACTAAGACCAATACTATTGCCTATATACAAATTTCACTTTGATGCTTTTGAGACTGATAGAAAATAGAAACCAAAGACTGAGCTCCTATCTCTAAACATATTTTAGGTGGCTTGATTTGGGAAGGTCCACTGATTGGTGTTTTCTGCTGAAAATCCTTGAATTCTGATCCTGTTGGAAAATAGTCTAAATGTGTGGAGGTGTGCCTTTATAGTAGCCAATAGCTGCAGGCAAGCAAGCCTACATTAGTTTAACAGAATATCTGCAAAGGATGAGCCCACTGCATCCAAAAACTTCATAAGCCAACCATGTTGCCTCACTCTGGTTTCCATGCAAGTTTTCACTTTACATCAGGAATGCAGATTATTAATAAGTTTAAAAATATTGCAATATATAAAAAAATAAGCCTTATGTTGGTATTAACATGTTTTTGTACTAATACTCAAAGGCAATACTCTTAGAGCTAAATTAATACACTTTGCACAATAAGTGTGTGTGTGTCATCCTGTTATCAAAATGGAGCTTTCTGTCTGGCATTTAGGAAAGAAAAACGTGGAATTGACACATCTGTCCACTTTATTAATTAAATTGACAAATGTCCCCTCATAATGAGTGCTGGTTAAAATGTGATGTATGAGAGCACTAACCAATTAAAAAGAAGAAAACTCATTAGAACTTGTAATTCATGACAACAGACTCAATGCATTTATACATTTCCAACTATACAAACTGGAAAAAGAATCTGTCATAAGAATGGTTATTTAGATGTTACCTAACAGTATGAAGTGGCTAATTTCAGTTCAGAGCCTCTGTGTAGGAGCTGTCTACATTTCATCTCATGCAACGTCACAACAAAACCAGTAATACCTAAAGAGCTAAGTATGCTTTATCTGTAGTGCTGAGAAAAGTTCTGTAAAGAGTGTGGTCAAGCAAAAATCTGCATGTTCCTTCTCAAATACTCAGAAAATATTCTGAATACCTGCTGCAATGCAAAGTGAAAATAAAGAGACCAAAAGCTGAAGTGCATTACTTTCCAACACCAGTTTTCAGAAGACTTATCCTTACTTCTTTTTAGTCAACATCAGTTTGAAAATGTCCTGGTGGTAATCAAAAGATATCAGTCACAAAAGGAATGGTCACAGTCAGTCATCAGCACAGAATGCTTATTCAGGCACCACAAGTAATTTAATGCTCCTTTGTTTTTCATGTGTTAATTTTATTTATTAGTAAGTCAACTGAATGTTTAAAAGTAACTTGTAGGGAAGACTTAGAGATTCCACAGGGATTGATTACGTCACTGCTGTCATTTATAGACTAACAGTGAGACGTAAGGAAGACAGAAGGGATGATTAACCCAAACTGATATAAGCAGAGCAAAGTTCAATCAATTTTTCTCGTAAATCCCACTGGCTGCCCACAGAACTCAATAAAGGTCATTCCTGCAGTTAAAGGGCCTTTATTTGACACAAGCTCATGTCAGTTAATTCTCTTTGAGACCATAAATGTGGGATTGAAAGTCCTGTGCTGCTGTACATGTCTATTAATGCTGCTTGAGTTTTAGGTCTCTGATAGGTTGATATATGGCACGGAAAAATTCACCCCGCTAAAAACCGGAGAGAAAGAATTGAAATATGTGAAAGTGTGTTGCCTAAATGTGTTTAATCAGAAAGGGTACAAGTATAAGTATTAATTATAATGTTGGATTAAGGCATAAAATAACCAACTGTTATGCTCAAAGCTTCCAATTAAGTTTAAAACAAATGCATCTACTATTGAGACAACTATTAGGATGCACACTGCCCGTCACAAAGAAGAGTTATTTAAAAGGAGAGTGTTTTGCAGGCTATATATTAGATAAAAGCACAAAGTCCCTAAAATACAAAAAAAAGTATGGTAAATAAACATATTCAGTTCATCTACTGGTTTGATAATATTCATTATCCTGGAGTATGTATGTAATGCTCATAAAGAAAAAAAAATAAACCAGATTTTTCTGTCATTAATTATAGTTATAAGTGATAAAGTCTTGACCTAATTATTTGTAAATCACATGAAACAATAATAGAATGACCTTAATCTAGAGCAAACTAGTATGGTAATGGGCATAGTTTTTCAAAAATTAAAAAAGAAATTTTGAAAAAAAAGAAAAAAGAAAAAAAGCTTTATTAACAATTATAGTTACAGAACTGCCAATATGCTCAATGTTTTCTTGCTCAACAGTGGATTGTGTTATTATTGTGCTGTCATTTTGCTTTAATAAGTACTTTTTTATATTCCTTACTAAAATAAATAAACTAATTTCACCCAGACCCTGTGAAATCTAAACAGAGAAGGTGTGCACACATTTGGAAACACCTCTGTTACACATTCCCTCAATCTGCAAGTGCAGATATTCACTTCCTGCTTGCAAGCAACCATTGTTTTTACTCAGACAGTGGTAAAACAACAAAAAAGAAGCCAGACAGCAAGTTTTCTTTCCATTGAAAACTTGACTTAAACAAGATGTGAAAGAAGTTGCATTGTGATGTGTTTCTAAGTGTGTCAGGAGAACCACTGCCAGGAGAATGTGACACAGCAGGGCTGACAGCTCCATCATAAAAAATCCCAAACCAGCCGTCAATCACTCAGCAAGGATCCAGTCTGCCATGAGCGCTGGAATAAGAGGAGGCATGCACACAAACACCGTAGCAGGAAATCATTTCACCATCTAATGACTCTGGGATTTGAAATTAGCCCAGGAAGAGTTGTTACAGTACTTCAGTAAAACCTGAACAAAAGACAACGTAAACACACCCACCATACCCACTGGTCCGAGAGAACGCACCAGGCCCAAAGAATGAAACAAACTCAAAAGAATACACAAACTAGAGCACAGCAACTGTATTCACAACAGCACCTCAAAAACTGAAGTTCTCACATTCACACACACCATGAAACATAAACACACACCGTGATGTAAAGCTTTCAGCCTTCAGTCGTTATTACTCTCCCATGGTGATGTGGGAGTAATCCAGCTTGGATCCCATGCATGACATGCATTTCACATAACTTCGTGGAAAAAAGTACTTGTCAAATGTGAAACAAAAGCAAAAGGAAAGGATAAAATAGCCGTAGGGCTTATAAAACAGATCTGAGGCAGAAATGATAAAGCATAATGGAACCTCAGGGAATACCACAACTCTGTCTGTTTGTCTCCAAAAGGGTAGCATATCTATGGTTTTCCACATTAAAATGCTTACCATTTGATTTATTATTTACCACAACAAATCTGCATAATAACATGTAAAGGAAGTTTGGTCCAAAGAGACTCAAATAAAACAACGGAGAGCAAAAAAAAAAATAAATAAAACTACAGCAAAGCGTGTTTTGTTTCCTCCTTTTGGAAAGCTGTGCTATTGTGAACAGATCTCTGATTAATGTGACTGGAGTTAGCAGTTGCTGACATTTCTATGAAATCTAGTGATTTATACTTTAATATGCAGCCTTTTTTTAGCTTGCTTTGTCAATTAATTAAATTAAAAAAAAAACATAAGCAATTACAAAATAGCAGCATTAAAAAATAGAAATAAACCAAAATGGGTTGTGAGGATATCTAGGTTTGAAAGTATTAATATTAAAATGATAACAACTGTAATTATGATCATGTCTGTAAACACCTCCGGTAATCTTTTAAATTTTGTTCTGTCTTCTGCTTCCTTACAACTATATCAAGATACTCCAAACTGACAAGTCTAAACACTTTTTCTGAGCTCACACACAGCTCAAACACCCAACTCAGTCACCTGAATGCAACGCTCATGATACAGCAAAACAAAAAGAGAACATCCCATGAAACCAAAACACAGACGCATCCAACTCAAGGGGTTTTGTATTCCAAGCAACAGTGGCAGAAGAAAACGTTTGGCTTTAATACTGAACTGGAAAGATGGAAAGCTGTTGGCCGCCCTACAACTAGGCACAAAGTTTAAAACCATGTCAAAAAGCAACTCTGAGAATTAAAACATGCTTAGATACATTGAAAGGCAAATAATGTAACAGCAGTCTAAAGAAATGTGCCTGTGGCTACATGTGTTGTAGATCTTATAAATAACTTCAAACAAATTACAAATAATTTATGGCTTATTTAATATTTGCAATGTGATTCTAGCATTCCAGTGTTAAAGGCAGTTGTGTGCATTGTACATTTTGACTCAGAAAGTCCTTAATTTACTGCAAACAGCTATTTATTATCTGCTAAAAAAGCTTTAAGAGGGAGCAAACTTTGCAGCCACAGTTAAATAATAAATGCAATTTCACTGATTCCTTTGGGTAGGTGCGGTCATGACAAGAAAAAATAACCAAAAAAAAACACAATGAAAAAAAACCTCATTAATGACGGTGTAAAATCTATCCGAAAGCTGCCATTTTGAGTGAATCTAAATTACTTTTTGATGAGTCAGGTTTTTGGAAAAGGAATGAAAAGCAAAACTCAATCCTCCTCCACACAAACCTTATAAAGCAGAAACATTTCTTTTATCCATGTACTCCATGGGGTTATTTAAAGTTACAATAAATGGACTTTGTTAAAATGAAATCCCCTTATCAATCTCCAACTATACAACTATACAATCATGACCAGCTCAGGGACAAAGTTGGTCTCTTTAGGCAGCACACTTGTGGTTTAAACCTTTCTCCAGTTCATCTATGTAGTACAATGAGTTGCTAAAAGCTTAAAGGCCAGAGCATAGTTATTTTCTTATTTATCCTTGTTTTATTTTTTTTTTTCTTGTTCTTGTTACTATATAATCTAGATGTATATACAAGCTGAATATGTCTATTTGTAATTCTTAGAGTGGGTTGTTAAATATGTGTTTCAGAAACCACACACACACTCACTCATCCAGTTATTTCCATGTTTAATGGTAATTGACAACCCTGGAAATACCTAAAGTAAATATTAATGTATATCACTTTCTGCCTGAAATCACAAAGGTATAACTGTCATGGTTGATCTTATTTGTCACACTTGTTCATTTTTTCTGCTTTAAACACATCAACTTTGAACGACATAGCGTTCATGTTCTGCCTACTTCATTACCATGCACAATAGAGATAATGTTTCTTTTACCTCAACTGTCAATGAACATAATAGCCAAAGTGCATGGATCTTGGCCTTCTGTTGTTGTTTCATAAAGACAGACAGGATTTTAAATCCACTTAATAAGGATTAAAAACTGTTCTGTTTTAGAACAATTTTTTAATTGAGTTGTAGATAATTTCAGGGTGATGGCAGGTCCTTATAGACTTCCTCCATACTGAGAACGTAAAACCTAGTCTTCAGTAAGAAGGTCATTAGGAAGTTACAATATTAATTACAACCAAAAGTCATTAGTCTAATGAGATTTTCCATTTCCATATTTTCAATATGAGGTATAACATCCGCATATCAGTGTAGTTAACCTCATAAGAATCTTTTAGAAAATGATAATGAACCAGCTGTCTGTCAAATGTAATGAATATCTTGAGCTATCTAAGTTGTCTACTGATAGCGGTTTATTTACATTCAACTCATTAGAACCAGGATGGAAGAAAACTGTCTCATTTACTCAGGCTCCAGCACTTCACCTTTGCCCTCCACATGCTGCCACTACTTCAACATTCATATGGTTTGTTCTCCAAACAGACTTTCCAGAACCAATTAAAGAAAGTCGTGCACAACTTGTCAAGTTTTACCCGACATCTGTGCTATACCTAAGTATGGTAACATTTCCCTTAAAATGGTGAAAAAAAAAAGATTGTTCTTAGTAGTGGACAGGTTGTCTATTCATTCCATACTTCAAATTCTACGTGGCTTAATCCAATTCAGGGTCAAGGAGAAGCTGGAGCCTATCCCAGCAACCACCAGGCGAGAGGCAGGTACAGTCTGGACTGGTCACTACCGTAGTTTGTACAGGATGTGATATTCAAAATAAATAAATATTGAGCCAAGAGAGAATAGTCTACAGACATTAGGTTGTGAGAATATGGATTTTTTTTGGTTTGTTCTCATGTTTGAAAAGCTATAGGTGGAGGCACGCTGTGTGTAAAACAATGAGCTTCACTGTTACTTTTAGGGATAAACAAAAAAGGTGTTTGTTGGCTGTCTGTGTATGTCAGATGTCAGAACACTGACTGATCTGTAAAATGTGCTGGACGGAAGTGGTATGAGAAACCACGCTTGAACTTTGCAGAGCACATGTCAGAAACAAACCAGTTTCTGAGGAGAAATCCTCAAAAGACAAAGCTGGTTCCGGAGCTGTGAGAAGGAGTCAGAGTACCTTCTGAGAAGACAGAAGATGTAGTGTTTGGTTATCTTTTGGAACTAAGTTTGAGCCTCAGACGTGACGTTCATTTGATTTTTTTAACCCTTCACTGTTAGGGTTATTTGTCTTATTTCTTTTAGTGCTAACTAGAGCAAACTCAGACAAGTGTTTTCTTCACCAGTTCACTGCTTTTTAAACTTTGTAAATCACTCTGGGCTGGAACTTGTAATTTATCATCATCAGACGGCATCATCAACCCAAGTAGAACGAGGATAGAAAGGAAGCTGCAGATTGCAGGTTGATAGAAGCATCTTCACATAACTTCTCAGGACTGGAATGGGTCATTTACCATTGTAGGCTCCCTCCTCTGGATTCCGGACCAGTCCAGTCTAAGCCTTTCACGTAAAGACATTGTTGCAGCTCTAAACAAGGCTCATTCTGACGATGAAGGGGTTCCTCTCGGGATGATAGTTAGCACCTCATTGTGATGTGATTTTATTTTTTTTTCTCATTATTCTTTGTTTTGGTCATAACTTCAAAAATTCCTAAATAATAATAAAATAATAAAGTTCTTTGATAATCTAATAATTAAAAAAAACCTACATTTTAATGACTATTTGTGTATTAATTTCTTAGTTTTACATTTCTCTGTTGTATAAATTTGACTTCATAACTATGTTTATTCATTTTTTATTTTTGTTTTGTTTGTTTAGTTTGTTTTACAGTTTATTATGTTTCCTTACTATTTTATTTTATTATTATTTTTGTATTTAACAGTTTGACAGCTGACCAAAAAAAAAAAAAACTGGGAAGAAACAGCCAACTTTTAACATCCAAAAATATTTTTTGAGTACTTAACAAAATCTAAAAAAAAAAGAAAAAGTTTTTGCCATAAAATAGGTAAAATATAGACAGTGTAATCTTCTGCTTTCTGATATATATCTGGGTACAGGAGACCATTATCACATGGTGAACAACAGCATTTAGAGAAAAGTGTCAAGACAATAGGTGATGCAAAATGTCAGGAAACTGTATAACAAATGTGATACATATACGGAGCCCGTCTGGTGACATCGATGAAAAAATAAATAACTTGTGGCCACGCATTAGTAATGCGTGGCCACAAGTTAGAGGTGCTAAACAGGCAGGAGAAGTGGGGAAATTTGGGGCCGGTTTAGGAGCGCACACACACACAGCTGTCTCCTCAGCAACACTCATTACACTTTGCAGTATAGCCTACGCAAGTAGCGCAGGCAGCAGCTGTGTTTTTTTTTAACTGATGATTTCCAGATAGCCTACATGTCTTATCATCTGCGACTTCCAAGAGAAAGCTTAAAATCGCCAATATAACTGTATTTTTTTTATTAAAACTGAACAAATATATAATACACCATAAATCACACACTCAGACACACAAGGGCTTGGTGCCCATTGGAGCATGCTCTATAGCCTACACGCAGTGCGTAATGCGCGTGGTGGAAGCGGCGACCCTGTTCATCCTACTTTTTTGCCCTGATTCCATTTATCTGACATTTTTTGTACATCCACCAGTATTCATGCAGTCTGGTCCATCCAGCTCCCATTGAATGAAGTCTATAACTTCCCCAATGTCAGCATTTTGTTTACATAGCTACTGCTTACGTTTCAATCCGAGGGCTTTCAGCAGCTGAATTAGGTGTCTCTTACTCAACACCACACTGTGTTTAAGGGTTATTGCAGGATATCGTTGTAGTTCATTCCAAGATTGAAATAAAATACTATTTGATCAAAAATCTCAATTCTTTTAATGCTTTTACCACAAAGGCCTGTCCACAAAGAACAAGTGACTATGAATTAGGCTACTTATGTCATTCCCACGTATTAATAATGCGTGGCCACGACTTGCTTATGTTATTTATTTTTTCATCGATGTCACCAGACGGGCACCGTATACATAAAGCTTAAAAGGGGTCAATCCAAAGTATCGATCTTAGACTAGTTATATAAATATTCACATTTTCCAGTAGCAACTTGGAAAGCTGCTTTACGGGCATAATAGGTAGGTTTGGGTTACACCTTAGTTCTTTATCAATCAAGAAACTAATTCAAAGTGAAAATATGCAGTCAAAGGAGTTACTGATGCTGTCTTTTTCACAACCAAATTATTACAATAGATTTTGTGGAGAAAAAAAAGAACAACGAAACAAAAACACCAAATAAAAAAAAAGTTACATTTTTGGCAAAGAAAGACTCAGTGAACTGCATTTCACTTGCTGACAGCAACAGCACAAGCTGAAATATCCACAAACAACTGCAGACAGCTGCAGTGACGACCTGTCAAAACATCACACGGGAAGGAGTTCTTTCAGTGGTGATGTCCAGGACTTTCAGATTCAGTCAGTCATAGTCTGCTAAAGATAAGTATCATTTTGCAAATGTGAATTTTTTTTAAAACCCTAACTTTTCCTTGACATGTGGTTCCCAAAAATGTTCCCTTTACACAGATATTAAGTATTAAAAAACAGAAAATGCTGGCAAACAGCTAAAATTGTGTTTATGTCTAAATGCAGTCATGCTCATGTGTACTGTCACACTATAAAAAAGACAAAATAGTGCAGCTGTTACAGAAATGAGTTGAGATGAAAATCCAGAGATTACTATTAAATTGTGGTTCAACAGATACAACATACACATATACATACATTCCATACATACAGTACATACATACACACATACACATACACACAGTCCATTCATACAGTACATACATACACACATACACATATACATACAGTACATATATATATAGTACATACATACTGTGCACACATACACACATACATACATAAATACTGTATGTATGCAAAACCATTACCTTTTTTACCCCTTGTATAGCAATGTGCATCTGTCTGTAGCTTTCAGTGCAGGACATTGACTGGCACAACTTCTTGAATTTGGTCACAAACTGACAGCTTGAATCCTGATCAAATCTATTTGATTGTAATCTCTTGAATTATGCTGCATCAACTGCTTCATAAGGGGAATCACATGCGACATTACCAAGTAAATTAGGTTGAATATGGACTAAAAGCAAGTAAAGATCAGAAAGGGTGCATTGTTCAGTAAAATATTCAAATGACTTCTAGGTTATTGTGTCAGCAAATCTATATCATCACGGCCCTTTAAAAAAACTGCTGAGATGGAAGGCGCTGGTAGAAGCATGGACTGATAAAGATGAAAAAATCCCAGAGAATAATGGCTAAGTGGTCTGATGCTGCTTTATGAAAATGCTGAGTGTGTTAGGAAATTGGTGTAGGTGTAGAAGGTCATTCTGTTCATGTCTGTAAGATAACGGTCATACAAAGGGTCAGACAAAGAAAGATCTTTTAAAAAGGTTTACAAAAAATCTCTACTAAAATTGTACTTACGCAAAATACTGAACGGTAGAGTGATTTTAAAAACAGTGCTTTATGCGCAGGTTCACGCATTTTCCCTTTATAAATCACACCTTTGCTGACATAGTTTTGCAGGTTAATCTGGATCAAATATTCGCTCCTACGCACCCACTTTCTACCGAACATGGTCAGTGGAAAGCAACTTGTAAATACAATATTTGTGGGGTTTTATGTTGAATTATGAGAACTGAGAGGGGCGTGGTGAATGGTGTCAACATAATGAAGAGGTATGTGCCAGAAATCTGATCTCAAGGTGGAAGCAAAAATGCTGATGGCTTGTTCCACAATAATGCATGACCGTGATGCATATGGCCGTGATGCAAATGACCGTGATGCATATGACCGTGATGCACATGACCGTGATGCACATGACCGTGATGCACATGACCGTGATGCATATGACCGTGATGCACATGACCGTGATGCACATGACCGTGATGCACATGACCGTGATGAACATGACAGTGATGCATATGACCGTGATGCATATGACCGTGATGCATATGACCGCGATGCACAT
>JBAMIG010000007.1:8154037-8185806 GCA_037177335.1 Kiunga ballochi | reverse complement strand
ACATAACATTTCGTGTCATTCAATTAATACATTCAGCTGCCATCAATAATTCAATCAAGTGATCTGACAGGTAATTGGTTAGGTACAGAAAACACAGGTAACATCCACTGTTCCTTTCCACTGAGGTAAGTTCAATGCATAATCATCATCATCATCATCGTGTGTGTGTGTGTGTAAAAGTGAAACACCGCTACGGTGACGTCTACTCCGTAACATAGTACAATACAGCAAAACCCAGTCTTACGGGACTCACAATGGACTTGGACCAGGGCACATAGGATACTCGGAACTTTCACTTATAAACAGGTATACTCCTGAGTTTGTAATAACCCAGCAGTACATGTAGGAAAATCACCCTTACTCTGGTGCAATTTGCTTGAGAAAGAAATACAGAAGAGAGGAAATTTATCTGTGGATGGAACTTTTATATCATTTAGTATAAAGGAGATTTTCATTATGACAGATAGAGGGCATTTTTGGACATATCTACAAGTATTGTAAACTCTGCCTTTGGTCTAAAACTGGCATGGAAAGAGAATACAAGAATTGTTGAACTAACCGAAAATGTGAAAAAGGTTATGAAAACTGTAATTACTGAATATATGGAGTAATATAATTTCAGATATTGGTTGGGCTACTAGAAAAGCTAGATTTAAATTTATTCACTACAAAATTGTGCACCAATATTTTTATACACCGTCAAAGGTGTTTGAGATGGATAAATGACTGCTGGAAATGTAGCAATGACTCTGGCACTTATCTTCATGTTTCTGGCCCGTTTATGTATTAATTTTGGACTAAAGTGATTACAAAAAATTTAACTAGACTATCTATTCCTAAATCATTTTCTTATATTTCAAACTGTGTTGGTATTCTCATAATATGTTTGTTCTTTGTTCACTTGTATAGAAAATCAATAAAATTTAAATGAAAAAAATGTGAGTTTTTCTGGTCTGCACAAACTAGTTTAAATCAGATCAAAAGGCTTGATCTTTCACTGGACCCAATACAAAATATGTAAAAGCACAGCTCACTGGACTCTAAGTCTCTTTATCAGCCAGCCATCATCGTGGGCCAGGAAATCTGTGGTCTTTAAACAATCTCCCCATCCTGATCTATCTGTTGGCATAGTCCTCAACTAGCTCAAGCTCATTTGTTGTGAAGCATTACGTCTGTGTCACTGTAATACTTGTAAGTAATCGCAATTGATGTACTAATAAGCACTATAGTATGTTTAAACATACTATTTTACATATAATCAAACATAATCAAACATACGTCAAAAGCTTATTTAAGTATTTATGGAATAAATACCTGTTTTAATAGCAGTTTTTGAGTATATATACAATAATTTATGCTTCTGTATTTTTCATTACAATAATACAAAGTCTGATGTAAATAACAAAAAAAAGTTTAATGTGACTTAAATGTCTTAGTAGATGTGCCACCAATTTTTCCTCCTTAAAAATGTTACTCTGCAAAATCCAAAGTTGCTGCAGCAGTATGCACTTTTCTCTATCCTTTTTTTTTTATATCCAAAACCTTGTGCAGTAAAGTACCTTTTTAAGCCTGTGTGTAGGCTAACTTTCTAAATCTGGCCCTTGCGTATTAGGACTGTGAAAATCTGTGGTCTTGGGTCTGTTTAAAGTCTTCTGTACAAACATAAGCTTAAAATGCTTAGTATTTTAAATTACTATTAATCCTGTAAATAAATATGTACTAACAATGGAAGAGCTTCCTATCTTCTTCTGACTTGGAGTCACAAAGAGGAGAGAGATTCCTCAGGTTTGTGTCTGTTTCTTTCTATAAAAACACATTAGTTAAAGGGTAAATTAAACATGCAACAACACAGTCTATTAGCTCTCTGTTTGGTCTGTACCAGCTGTCAGGGGAAATATCTGCATCTTCAGCTGTTAAATGTTCTTCAGAGCAGCTTTTAACAGCGTCCATCTGCTGCTAAACTGTGCTGAAACTTCTAGTAAAGCTCCATACAACCAAGGGACAGATTCAGATGATTCCTACCTGTGAACTTTTTTTCTGTATCACATTGCTTTTCCAGCTGCTTGGACAGGTGGAGTCTCATAACACATTCAGAATATTTCTGTGCAGCATACATAATTTAGGAGAGCAGGCAACTAACTCATAGCACACTGTAAATCTTACTGTAATAATATTTTTACAATGATGGGTGCTGTACAGCAGCTGATAACAAAATTACTTCTACAAAAAGTGTGACAGATGTCCAAGTCTCCTACCATTCACTTGAAGAATGTGGGTCTGAAACAGTTTCTCATATCCTTCAGCATGACAGGTGTAGTTGCCCATGTGGGTCGTGGTCACCTTGGTGATGTATAATGAGCCATCGTCCCCAAAATCCTACAAAAAACAAAGAAAAGAGAGATTTAATTGCTGAGTAGTTATCTACAAACAATGGTTATGTATGAAGGCAGTGAGAGCTGGAAGTGCAACATGCTGGCAAAGCAGGTGGGAATAACTCAGAGGCCAGGAAAGGAAACTCAGGTTCTTAAAAAAAAGGCATGTGTTGGATCAGTTGTTAATCAATCTGAGACACAAGGTAAAGTGATTTGATTACAAAAAAATTCTAAAAAGAAACTGAGAAAACTGCTGGTCTTATGAGAGGAACTATTTTTCCCTCAATCAGAGGAAAGGGATCCAATAGACTATAAGTCAGAATAAAATTGATTGCTGTGAAAATAAACGTTTACTGTTTACAAAACACATACTACATAACTCCTGTGGCACAACAACATGCCAGACCTCCTCCTTAAAAGGAAATGAGTCAAATGAGTCTTTACTCTTTGGAAGAAGAAAATGGATAATCAACAATACTGAAGCATTTCCTATGCAGACTGTTTAAAACCACCAACACCTGTGCATTATTATGTGTAAACCACTAAAACATGATGAATTCATGCCATTTTGTGATCATTAAGCCGAGAACAATAAAACTCTAAAATGGATAAAATAGGAGAGCAAACAGAAGAATACATTTTTCATGCTGCATTACAGAGAGAAGCCCCCAAAGCTAATAAGCACATTCTGCGTCTGGCACACAGTGAAGAACTGGCATCTTGTTAAGACCCGCTGCAAAAAACGTCATTAACAGAATACACTGTCAGCAGCTTTTTGTATTACATTGAGAGTGTGCCCAGCTCCGGTCTTCGAGGGCCGCAATCCTGCCGGTTTTCTATGTATCCCTGCCCCAACGCATCTGACTCAGATTAATCAGTCACTGTGTAGAACTTCACAGGTTGTTAGCTCCATTTAATGTAAGCCAATGTGTTGGAATAAGAATACATTAAATAGCAACAGGACAATGATCTGGAGGAGTGACTTTGGACACCCTGACAGAACATATAGGAATATTTTTGTATTATAAAGAAGTAAATAGTGTTGAGTACAACCTATTGTTGTTTCAGATAGTCCAGTGTTGAGTCCGGACAAATCAACAACACTGTTTCAGTCTGTAAAAATCTTGATGATTAAACATTTTGCTACAGATTGGTCAGTCATTTCTTTCCATTCACCAACATTATAAGTGTTTAAAAGAAGACCAAAAACCACTTTCTGTATGTAATCTGGTTTTAACATCATGGTTTGATTCTTTTTCAGCACATTAAAGAAACCCATACAAAAACATAACAGGAGTATGCATAATGGCATCTAAAATCTAACCAAAAGCATAACAAGATAACAGCTTGTAGTAAATTATCCATTACACACTAAAAAATGTGGTATAAATAGAGAAAAGTTTCTTCTATTGGACATTGAAAAAATGTTTTCAAAGAAAAATAGAGATTATTCATCTAAATTTCTATTCATAAACTTTTATATGCTGTAAAAAGTCAAGTGACATATGAACTATGACGTTTGGTTCATGAAACATTCAAATCAAATCAAACATTTTTGTATAGCACATTTCATATGTAAAGTAACATAATGTGCTTTGCATATCAAAAACAACATTAAATAATATATAAGCAACACCCCCCCCCAAAAAAACAACAAAAAAAAACAAACAAACAAAAAAACAAAAAAAACTAATAAGAACACACACTGGATCACACACACACACCCCTACCCATGCTGCACAGCACAACTCCATAAGCACAGCCTCAGTCTCCATAGCTGACACATATTACAATTTACACATAAATGAACCTCTGGCTTAATTAAACATTATTTGAATAAGCATATTTTCAGATAAGGTCTGTGTTTAAAAGTAAAACCCCTTCAACCGTATGCTTTCCATTCATTGAGCTGTCCACATTTAAAGAAACCATAGAGGTAACAAGTCCCAAACACAACTCTGCACAAGACTGGTAGACTGCTTTCATCTTTACTACTTCTCTTTGTCAATTCACACACTTCAACGAGTAAACAAAATGCTCCCAAACAGGAGATTTTAACGACTGAAGAGGGACTTCAGCCTCTGGTTTCTCCTTGAAACTGTCTCTAGCCGTAAAAAAAGACGCTAACCAGAAGCTGGGCTGTACTCAGTGTTGTTTTTTACTGAGAAAGCATGTGCGAGGCAATTACTCTTCCGTGTGTTAACTCAGTACGCCTCTTTCCATACCAAACATTTCCTACAGAAACAAAAACAGAGGATACATGTGCCATTGGAACCCCTCTGCTTTGTCATTTCATTTAGTTTGATTGCAGTACCGAGTTTCTCTTCTTCAGGTTTCTCCCTTTTCCCCATTTTGATCCAGTCCTTCTTAATCCAAGTCCCATTTCTTACTTCATTCATTATAAATTAGTCAAAATGTAATTTCACAGACTTATTTCAACAGCAGACAGTCTTCTTAATAGTAGTATAGCTGCATTAAAAATGAAAACAAGCAGCACTATAGCATGTCAGACTTCTCAACCGTGACCTTTTGACTGCTGAAAGGTGACATGAGGAACATTGTCTCATGACAGCAATGCCCATTCGTGAGTGAGATTAATTAAGGAGGAACTAAATGTTATGTCCTTTTAGTCATTGTGTTGGAAGAAAAAAAATGATAGAGGACATTAACCACACAGTCCGCTGTTGACAGCTTGGTGTCAGTTATCACAACCTTCCTTCAGAGGTCTAGTCTCTCATGCATATGCAAAGTTATTTAGGTGTACATAGACTTTCAATACAATCAGATATTCTTTAGTCCTAATCTAGTCTTCTTAAGGTTCTGTATTATTTAACTAACTTTTCTAATAACCGATTTAAGAAATGTTTTATAAAAGGAAGAAACAGGATAACGCATGAGAGTAACAATGATTTTATTTAATAAATATTTACTTAGGTTTCCAGGCTAATTAACAAAATAACAGCCATGTGGTTACAAACCTTTATGGTGTACAGCAGCTGGTATGAGCTCACCCCAGCCCTCATTAGAGGTATCACCAATGCTACCCAACACGATGAAGGCCAAATGCCAACACATATTCATTCCTAACTCATGGCATGCATTAAAAAGTAATTCACACATCTTTAAGAGGTATGAACCTTTGCTCTTAAGATCACTAAGTCTGTCTCCTTGCACTCATATTGCATGACTCAACACGGCGTTCTTTTGTTGGAAAACTATCTGCACTGTAATCATATTTGATCTTTTTCTCAGTTTATTTTGATCAGTTTGATCTGTAAAATTTGGCGCTTTAAACTTTATATTTACCGTAATCATAACTGCCAGCAGACATGGCAGGGACATCAGGCATTGTGTTTACTAGCATGTAGTATTTACATGAGCTAGCTAGCTCTGATCTACAATCACTGAATGAGTGAAGCATCAGAGCTTCACAATATGAAGGGAAATCAATGGTACGTTTTGGCCCCTTGGGTTGAGAGCATATTGTGTCACCTTCTTAAATGAAAAATGAACGTGTGAGAGAGATGAAACTCAGAGGAGTGGAACGAGCCATGGCAGAGGCTGTCGACACGATTCCTCCACCTCACTTCACCACCCTCACCTTGGCTATCAGCAGCACCCAGCTCTCTGCAGACAGAGCAGGCAAGCTCAGGCAGGGCTGCTCTGAAGCAAGGCAGACAAGGGCAAGTGGAGGTGGAGGTGGATTTACAAATGGGCCATAGCCCTCAAGAAACTATAATTAATAAAGCTGCCAGAGCTGGGTCACCTTTGAAAGGACACTGAAGGTCCACCTCATGGGACATCTAACTTCCGCCAGTGACATGCCATTTGAAGAAGGATGTTTCTATACCAGCAACTTGTAACTTCAGAATTTCCATTGCAACAATGTGAATTATCAGTGGAAAAAAACTTTATATTCAAAATAAGTGTCCAAAAAAACCTAATTGATTATAATGAATTGCTACAACAGTAATATAAATGAACTAGGTGCTATTTGACATTATATGGTCAGTATGATTCATTTTAAAAAGAGAATAAATAAACAGAAATCCTACTGAGTTCACAAGTTTACATTTTCTATTTCTATATTTACAAGATTTCTGCAACTGTAGTTTCTGCATATCTTCCAACAGTAGAGGTGAATGCTATTTAATTCATAACTAACAGATAAGAATTTGGCATAAAGAAACATTTGTGTAATTTTATTGTATATTGTAAATTTTAAGTTGTGTCTGCTATTCGTTTTGGTTGTAGGTGAGCAGTCTATAAACATGTGGTTTGCTGATTTTCTGACTCTTAAGGGGAAAGAAGTATTTCTAATTAATTTTTTTTAACAAATGTGAATTTTTTTTTATGTAAAACACATCACACAAATATTTACTGACTTTAAATAATTGTAAATAAAGATTTCAGTAAAAGAAAACAGCCATGCCTACATCCTGTGAACTATAATTTTGACTAGTGCGTCATTCTTGTTACGCAAGCACTTTGCTAGCTTTGTGGGCTTTTTGGGAACCAAAATGTGAAACTAATGATTAAATAACAGCTTTTTGGAGAAAAACAAAACAGAACAAAACAAAAAAAAAACAACAACAAATGAACAAAAAATTAAGAAATAAAAGCAAAAAGCAAATAAAACATCATACCTGGGATGGGATCTGCTGAGAAAAGAAAAGCAGAGGTGGGACAACAAGTTTAGTACATTTACAGCTTCAAGGCAAGTAGAGATTACTTGTCAGGAAACATAAATAATTATCAGTATTTTATTTATTATTAGAAAAAATAAACACTTAGCACTTTTGTATTGGTAGACCATAACTAGAACTCTCCTCTTTTTTAATTTAACAAAAAAATATTTATACCAGCGGAGAAAAGAGATTTATTTCTATATTTAACCATTGGCTAATTTCTATCTGCAGTTCCAGGGCAGCAGAAAAAATAAAAGTAAAATTTAAACATTACGGATATCATTCAAACAATAATCAACCCACTACAATAAAACCTATAATGAGAAAAACTCCTGTTGTTTAACTTAGTGTAATATTAAACTAATAAGTGGAGCATCCACAACAAGATTTATTCAACAGTAAGAAACATTTTTTAAAACTGGAAATGTTTTGGTTGAGCATACATTCCCAAGAAATGCATTGATTGTTTATTATATTCCACTGATCTATTAAAAATTATAATAACATAAAGAGATAAAAATTTTAAAATGATTTTTATCTAAGGCCTACAATTTATAGATTGTAGGTGTAGACTGCGCGTAATTAAACCTTAGACAGGTTGCCAGTTCATCATAGAGCTAACAGACAGAAAACCAACCATTCACCTAGCAAGAAATTAGAGTGACCGATGCAAACTGCACAGAAAAAGCCACTCCTTAAACTTCCACCAAGCTGAGGTTCAAACCAACAACCTTATTGCTGGAGGAGCTGCAGAGCTACCCACCACACCACCGTGCACCCTGATGCAGATAAACTAAGGCTATACTGTTCAAAAATCCTTTACATTTTCATAATTATACGCTCTCACTTAAATAAACTTTAAGTTGTTTATTAAATAAAAGTAAACAAAGATTGTTTGTCTGAGCTGTAGAGCTGTAGCTGTTGTCAACATTTTAAAAATGAAGCATTAATTCAATGCAGTGGTGACCACTCAGAGGATTGAATTACTGACAGTGACAGTGTTAAATGATGATGCAATCGCCAGCAACTGTCAACTTCATGGAATTACAGTAAGCTGCTTTGCTGAAATTTAGAAAAGCTCTTTTGAACTCCTGGATGCTGGCTTCACGTTGGGATTAATGTGTGACTCACTAGATCTGAATCTGGTCAAATATATGCTAAGTAACAATGTTCTTGACTGGAAAGTTCTGTAAGAATAAACTATACACCTCTTTCTGTTGTGTGTCCTCACAGAAACATGACCAACTACGGCTGGCATGCTCACAGCAATTATACAGAAGTGTTTGCAAGGTGATTTAAATGTGTTTGTTGGTGCCAGGTTCAGTCAAAATCCATTTTCTCTTTCTGGAAAGAACAGCAATGATTGACTGCAAGCCTAAGAGCCCAAATATAAATCTGGATTAAGCTGCATGTGGTCCATTGGTCACCCCGCTTGGTACTGCATGATTTCCACAAGATTTTTTGCATTCAGTTCACTGGAACAAGTGTGATTTAAGTCAATTTCCCCTTTCTGTTGGTATTCAGTGTTAGCACTGGAGCTGCTCTAGGGGAGTTTTTTGTAAACTAAAGCTTTGAGTGCCATCAACATGATACTATAGAAAAATAACATCTAACAATTGCATACCCTTAGGGTCAAAATGCATGACTTTCCCACAGCCTGAAGACAAAGAATAATCTGCGTTAGTTTAACTTAATTTCACTTTATGAAGGTGCTCTGGAATCAAACCAACGAGCTCCATGTACCACAGAGATGCAGAAAGTATGCAGTATATGCATCAATATTTAACAGAAACGGAGAAAAGACCCTGGGGGTATCAAAGTGGTTCAGGTTTAATTAGAATGCAAAGTGTTACTTGAATCTTCCTTTCAGCTCTTTATTTATGTTTTTATGATTTATAACTCAAACTACCAGCTGCAAGGACTGACATGAAATTTTGATGCTCTCTCAGAGTACAATGGTTACAAACCACAAAAAGCCAGGCTGTGATTGATTATCAACACAGCCTCCTTTTCTCCAAGTTCTTTCAATAAGTGGAAAATGGAAGACTGTGTGATACAAAAGGGTGAAAATAAGAGTTTGAAAAGTTCTAAAGCAGTCATTTATGTTCTGGAGACTCTTGGGTTCCCACAATATGCTTAAAACCAATTTAACATTGATTATATTCTTTTTTTTCTGCCATCACACAATTCTTTACAATAATTATTTTTTCTACAATTCTGGTACTTTGTTAAAGCATTCCTGGCAGCTTTCAATCATCTTGGTAATGACCCTTCACACCTGTAACATACATCTAAAAGTTGATGCTCTGCAGAGTACAGATTCAGATTTGAGGGACTTTTTTTCTCTGAGCTGAACATTCTTGGCAATGTGGAAATGTCTGTTATGAGAGTTTTTCTGTCTACATCTGTCTTTAGAGTCACTTTGTTGACTACGGGGATGGTTAGCAAGGTGATAATCTGATCCGATGGTTTCTCTTCTTGTGGTCCATCTGCTGCTTCTTGGCTTATCTCTAGCTGACTGTTTGAAGTGCCTTTTATATACCATGTAGTTTTTGACCACTCTACCATTAAGGGAAGTGAAGTGGAGCGGATGTGCCGACGATTATTTTGCTGTAAGGTTTTGCTACCTCAACAAAGAACTGTGGATTTCACAGAGCTGTTTGTTACCTGTCCTAACGCTTCTCTCTTGTCTTCTGTTCAACAAGACATACTAGTAAGTCTTTTGATAAAAACATGCTGAATGCATTTCTCATTTTTATTTCTGCTATTTTTTTAATCAGATTTTGCTTTGTAGATCTAGAGAAAAGTCCACTGAAACAAAATTTAAATACACACACACACACACACAAATAAAACAAAACAAAACCATCTGAGCAGTAAGTGACTGAATGACAAGTGCAAAGCACAGCCAGAAACCACACGTGGTCAGGACACTGAACTCTTGCACATTTCTTCAGGCAACATCAGAAGATGAAACAAAAAGGAACAAAACTGAATCGACCATAACAAGAGAAGTAAACCAATTTTTTGGGAAGAAATATATGAAAGACATCAAAGCCTGTCACCCCCCAAAAAAAACCTTACATATAACTTTCTATCCTCACATATATTCACTAAAACTCATTGAAAGCACTTTGAAACATTATAAAATGTCATATCTCTTTTTCACACAGCACTTGCATAGGCCTACATTGTTTAGTTGTATTAACTATATAACAGCAGCTATTCTATAGGCTACCATAGAAACTGTGGCAACCTGTGTGGCAACTTGCAAAGAAAGCCTTTACTCTCACCCATGCAATTGGCATGGCGCTTTATGGGAATTACACATCAACAAGCAGAACCAGTTCATAGTTTAGAGCCGGTTGATGATGCCAAAGATGACTGGTGACAGCTGTGTCCCTCTTACTCATTTTAAGGGTCATCAACATTTAATGTTACATTAGTGGCTTTGCTGTGTTCCCTTTATCTACTGCGACAGTGTTGACTTAATTATGCACAGCAGTATCACACTCATCTTGGTCAGTCATGACACACAGGGAAGAACAGAGTGAGGCAAAGGAAGGCTGCCTCTGTACCTCATCATGCGAGTATCCTTTGCTTCTTTTGATGTGGATGAAAGTGACACACAGGGCTGTCTCGGGCCGTGCATACAGATTAACACACAGGCACACACATAAAAACAAGATATAAAAGTAGGTTCTTCCTCCAGGGCTGAACCCCTTTGGTTTCCTCCTTCATCGCCTTTCTCTGCCTGAAATTCTTTCTTCCCCAGCAGTCTCTAAACAGAGCCACAAAGAACACAAACTGACATCTGGAATTACTTAATTAAAAAAAAGTCAGTGCCAACGGTAAGAGAAAATATGCTGACAATTAGTTTAGTGCCAAAAACATTAAATGTACTCTGGAATTAAGAAGGAAATCAGGATTTTTTTTTCATATGATGCTGCAAACTGTGAGCATTTCATGGTATAAAAATGGACCCGATGACAGGACGTTTATATCTGCTTATATATGTCTCTGACTATGCAACAGATACACCAATCAAAACTCTAGGGACAGACATTTTTGCCAGTTCTTACACTGATGTCTTCCAGGTTCAAGCTGTTCAGATTTTGATGGTTTCTTCTCCATAGTATGGGAGGCCTTCGCTCTCCTGTGATGGCGCAGGTCAACACGACACTCTGGCCGACTGTTACGGTTGTGACAGTGACTTTTTCTTCATCTGGGATGGTCACTAGGAATACATCTGTTGAGAGAAGAAAGAGAACATGAACCAATGTTAGACTGTTCCATGCAGGCAATATTCCTCAATCCAAAGATTTTGGTCAATGTTTTGTCTTTTCAATTTTTTCTGTCAAGTGAGCCTTGTTGAGTCACAGTGGCAACATTTTAATTAATATGTTTGCATTTTTTTAAAGTTATTAATTACATTTTCAAGATTTTTGTCTGACATTGTTCTCATAATTAAACCTACAAACAAAAACCCACAATGTACACAATACAAAAGGTCTCAATTAGCTGTTTAGAGACAGTGTTTTTTCACTTGCTTTGTTGTTTTTGATAGCCAAAAAACTTACAGTGGCAGCACAATTATTACAGTTTCCCATTTAATAAAACTGAACTAAATTAAATGTTATGTAATATTTGATGCCTTCCCTCTTATGATCCTGCATTCATTACTTTGATCCTTTCTGTTAGCTAAAAGAACAAACCAAAGCCATTCAGGAGACTTTCCTGTGTTTCTGCTGACTGTGGAAATGTCAGGGAAAAGCTGCTTTGTAATGTGAAGTTCTAATAGTGTTAATAGTTTCAATTATCTGAGACTTTGGAATAAACAAGACTCTCTGTCCGGTTGCACAGAATAATTTCTGATAAAAGTAACCTTAAACAAAAAAACACTCAGAAGAGAATGTAAAAAAACAAAAACAAACAAAAACAGAAACTGACACCTTAGATGTAGAAAGGCTTCGGTTTAGTATCCCACCTACCAAAAAGCCTCTGGCAATAACATACTTTCTCAAGATAAAGTTTTATCAAACACTTTAAGCAATTATAACAGCAAACCCAGCCTGAGCGATGAGAGCTCAGTAAGGTTATGGTTGGTTTACGCCTTTTTGTGAGTCCAGTGTTTTGAGGATACCATGGATATACAATGCAGACTCATCCATTATTTGGTGTTATGTAATGTGGTCAGTGGGAGAATGATTTTTAATCATTCTCTTGGGTAAAGAGCAATGAAGCAAAAGGAAACAGAGACCCAATTTGTTCTGCTTCTAAGGGCATGAAATGCAAAATCTAATGAAAGAGAAGGTCTAACACATAATACACATTTTCTATGGTAAAGAGAATAATGATGAGAGCACCTTTAATCACTGCATGACTCCAGAAGCCCTTGAACCAATGGCTTCTCCAGACTTTTTAACCTTCTGACTTATTTGCAGTTCCTATTCCACTTGTCGTGTCTTTGAACAGTGAGCTTTGAAAGCAGCTTGGGTCAAATTGGAGTAATGAAAAATTTAGCCTTTCTATTCCAGTTGATCTAGCATCTAGCACAGGCAAGAAGAGAGATGTAGTTCCTATGACATGCCCTGCATGTGTGGGAGGTACTTGGAACACTTCCTATCCTAACCAATCCTAATCAGAAGCCTAAGCCATCTACACTGGCTCCTTTTGATTTGGGCTCTATGGTTACTGCCTCACACTTGGTTGCAAATCAGCCAACTGTCCACTGCTCTGCATCATCTGCACAATTTGGAAACCAAAGTCTGAGGCCACCAAAATATATCCTTGCCTGCTGAGGCTGGATATTATCTCCTAGTTATAAAGGCAACTGGTGACAAAAGGCATGTCTCACTGAATACAAGTTGATTTACTGCCTGCAATTCACAGTCCAAATAAGCTAAAAATTCCCTGTCTCACTTGAAACATTTTTTAAGCTCTATATGAGGTGGATGTCAAATCTCTTTTTGACAAAGGACAGATGTTCCCAGATGTAGTGGTTCTATGTCATATGTTAATAATAATATGGAATATTAATATTTAATAATTGATAATATTTGCTTCTGACCTTATTGCAGAGGCTTATTGCAAGCTAAAGTCGCAAGAAAAGCTTTGATCTAATTTATAGATTAATTATTATTGATTAATTCAATGGTTAAATCAGTCTGTCTCAAGAAGCAAATTCAATAGAATCCTACAGCTAAAGTGATTTTGTCTTACATTGGTAAAATTCAACAATGACTAGTTACAATGGAACAAATATTTATTAAACACTGGCAATGAAAAAAAGCAGAGAATCAAGCATAAATGGCAAATATAGGCTTGGAACAGTCATGTGGCATGTTATAGTAAGGTGTGTAATTGATGACGAAGAGAAAAAGAAAGTAAATGGATGTGACAACAAATTGACTTCATATCATACTTTGTACTTTTTTTACTGTCATGTTATTATGGTCAAAAAGCATAGGAAGAAATATTAGTTGATATAGCTTTGTATTTCATTAGAGTCTGATCTAACCTTTATATTCTGTATCACAGCATGGATCTATCAGAAATGGAAACTGGATCTTGATCGGGCCAGATGTTAAATTGACTTTCTGACCTACTGTTTAAATACCAACAGTAAACAGCAAAAATGTTGAAGGTACTTGAGGTGAGGGATTGGTGTGAAAGCCAAACTGGCTTAATGAGCTCCAATGCACATGCGCCATTTGGGAGGCAATGAGTATTCCTGCACCTGCTCAGTGCTTCTCATTGGGAGTAATTCCAGAATAAAATATCTGCACACTAGCTCGGGGTCCTTCCCTGCCAGAGAAGTAATGACTAGCTTCTACAGTCAAAGATTTGGCTACAAGTGTTTTTGCCTTCTGCCACAAACAAGTACACACTTTTACAGTGCTTCTAACATGTAGAGATTCCACAGAACCCAGCAACCAGGTGCTCCGTTCCGTCCCCCACCCCAGAGGCCTGTGTCGAGTGTAGGACACGACTGACCTTGTTGGGGCAGGGAAAACTTTAAACCAAAATTGTTTTTTCTTCACATGGGTCTGATGAGCCATAGTTCATGGAGGGCTGTAGACCAGGAGGAAGAACAGTCATCTTAACGGGAGAATCAATGGATCAATTCCAGACTTTCCCGGACTACATGGCAAAGTGTCATTAAGGAGAAGATTGAATCCTGCATGGCTACCTGCAACGTGCCTATCAGACTTTTGGTGTGTACGTGAATGTGCCATGTAGTGTACAGCACTTCACTTTGAGAGGTTATCGTGACTGGAAAAGTGCTCTATAAGTACAAGCATAGCACCAGTCAAAAGTTGGACACACTCTGCTATGAAAAATACTTTAGTAATCCCAGGGGGGAATTCAAATTTACAACAGCTTTTTCAGGTCACTGGTGATCCAGGGTTTGTTACTGGTGAGTCAGGGTTTGTTACTGGTGATCCAGGGTTTGTTACTGGTGAGTCAGGGTTTGTTACTGGGGAAGCACTTCACTGTTGTTGTTGGAATGGTGCTGTCCACACAGAAGGTTATACTATATGTCACACAGCTATTCCATATTATTAAATGCATGTAGATGTTGTTGAGCAGATCACTCTGTGGTAGTTTAGTAAGCTGCATGAAGCTGCAGGCTCTTGCATCATATGTGGCAAATACTACAAATGTCCTTGGACTGTCTACTTTAAATACAGTATATTTCAGTGTCAATCTTTTTTTTTTAACAATATAAGTTAACTTTAAATTTAACTCTCAAATAATGCTTACCTGCCTGTATTTCCAAAAAAAGCTGAAATTATATGTCATTATTGATCATAAGCTGAGTAAGTGCTCCATTCAAAAACAAATTAACTGAAAGTGACATTTTCCCTCTTTGAATTGTTCAATCCACAAACTCTTTAGGAGGGCAGACAGTTTAATCTTTTTGGTTTTTGTTCTATTTTGCTTATTGCATGACATTACATTAAAAATGGGTTGAACTAATGCTGAGCGTTTGATCCTTAATTCTTCTTTTGGGTGAAAGATATTTCAAACTGTTAAAAACTGCGATGGCATGTTAATTCAGTCACTGCAAGCTGTTAAGGTGTTGACAATAAAACCGTGCCAAATTTGAATCATGTGATTTAATTTGAAAAGATAAATTACATAGACCACAAAATGAGCTGCCAAGATAATTTTCCATTAGGGTACAAAAGGAGGATTCAACACAGCTCAGATGCAGACAGTCCTTCATCAGACACAAGTGGATAATATGAGATCCTTCTCCTTTTCCGCTGACACTGATAACAAAAGAACCAGCAGTTCAACACACCATACAGCTACCTGGTGTTCATCGAGGTGCTGAGGTGGCAGGTGGGTTGATATGCAGACAAAAATCTCCCTCAATAATGTCCTCCCGAACCATTCAATTACAGCCATCTTGTACCTTAATGCTTCTGGAATACGCTGTGAGCAACAAACTCGATTTGCTGCTCAACCCTATGCGGATAGAAATGTGTGAAGTTATATTGAGAATTAAAAAAAAGAAAATGACAGTAGCCAGATTGTCAGCCAGCCAGGCTCCATCATAGCTTTAGCAATTGAGTGGAAGGAGGAGAGGAGGGAAGAAAGAAATGAGGGTGAGTATCCGACCTGAATGAGAAAGCCCACAGAGGGATGGAAGTCTGAGCTGCTGGAGCAGGCCCAGTCCAGCACCACCGTGAGAGATTTATCAGCTGAGGAAATAGCATTGGCTCCTCTTTTTGGACTGATTTGAGACTCGACGGACTCAGCCCTCTGGGAAGGATCAACCTTCTACGTCCAACTTGTAATTAGTGATTAACGGTAAGGTTCAGACTTTTGATTTACTCTACACTGCTCCCAGAATGGGATGTTGGTCAGTGACACGGTGAGAGGTAAATCACCTTTTGCACTGGAGGCAACAAGCTTGTCAGGGAAAACAGTCTGGGCCTGGAGGATGCTCCAAATGGCTGCTGCTCCATGAAGACAAATTGCACCAAGGCTGCTTAGCCAACCCTCTTATTTCATCCTCCATCATGCTCTGTTGCTCTCTTTCTCAAACACATGCTCACTTGTGCTGTCTCTCTTCTCCAACTCTTTCATTCCTCCCTACCACACCTCTCTCACTAACAGTGACAGTCAGTATCACTGCAGTAACAATTACTTTGGATTTTTGAGGCAAAGTCATGGATGACAATGAGTAGTCATAGCGCCTTCTCACAGATTCAGATTTTTAAAGAAAAATACAGAAAGTACATTTATGTGATTACTATTTGATCTTGGATTGACTTAATTTAAACAAAATCTCTCAAAACAAGAAGAATAGTGTGTGTTTCTTATATTGTAGAAAAGTGACAGTGTGGATTGAGAATTTGACAGAAGCAGAAACCAGTCTGAATACTGAAACACATATATTATCTTTGCTTTTATAAAGGAAATGCAAATTCTTAGTGTTTATGTTGCAATTTGTTCAAGTGAAGAAAACAGGTCTTTGAAATGCAAGAGCTTCACAAAAGCCTTTTAAGACAAGTCGGCATTACAATGAAAGATTTAAATCTTATCTATTATTCCATCTAGGGTCTTTTCTCATTTCCACTTGCAATCACAACTTTTCTTTTGGGGAAAATAACATTATTGCCAGACTGTAGCACAAAAGGAAACAGCAAAGTGGAAGAAGAAAGTACACAAAAAAAAAAAAACATATTCTAACCAGATTCATTTGCATTCAGAGAAGAAAGAAATCCTAATAGTCAGACATTACAGCAATAATTAATTGTTTATCTGCATCAAAAAGCAACCGTTATCTAAACAAACCATATCGTGCACACAAAATGTTGTTGCTCATAGAGATAATGTATACTGGGTACAAAAACTGTTTCCTGAATACCTGAACAAACCTCACTAGAAATTACCAACATTTGCAACATTAATGCCTTTTATTTTGTTCATTTTAGTAAGCTTGATGCCTTTGTTCAGACTTTTGTATGATTTGTTTAGACAAAAGAGCATCATCCTACTCTACTACTCTTACTCTATTTTGTATTTGTCTAACATTACCTGTAACTTTAAAGCTATTTTGATTTTGGGAGATTTGTATTTCACGTACAAATAAACATATCATATTACTTAAATAAGGTGGACTTTGTCTTTATTAAAAATTAGGGTATATTCATAGAAAGCAGCTTTTCAGAATAAATGTATTATGTGCCTTCAGTTAAATAAGATCCATAAAAAAGAGAAAGTGAAATAAATAAATGACCTATGTGTTTGTATTGCTTCCAAGTTAATTCTTCTTTTTGATTAAAACTATTTATGAGTCATACTATGTTGTTTTCAAATTATTTTGAATTGTTTTTTAATCTCATGAGGACTTTTCATGTGTATGGTGTGTGTAATTCTATCAGCAAAATAAGAAAACATCAAAGATTTGAAATAGCAAACAACCCTTACTATCACCGCATCACATATTTTTGATCACAATCTTCTGAAGTGATCCTCTCAACTTTGATTATTTAACTTTAATCGGTATTGTGTGAGACAGTTATATCTGCTCAATTCATCCACGTAAAATAATTCATGTTTATTTACAAGGAAAGTTCTGCAGTTTAAGTTCGGGTCAATGTGCTACGGCATCACTCGTGGGTGAAAGACCCTTTGATGTTTAATGTGAGGCTTTCTACTTAAATTAGGTCATGTTCTCGATGTTCAACAGTGCCAGGCCACAGAAGGCTCCACAGAAATCAATATTCTCTGTGTAAAAATCAGCTCTCTTAGTTTCATCATTTGCAAACGGTATAAAAAAAAGATAAGTGAAAAGAAATAGATAAATAATTGAATAGATCTTTACCCCTTTCCAGCTCACACAATCTTACTCCCTTCCCACGGACATTAGAAATATCAAGATGGCTGTGAAGCATTAACATAGGGTCTCGGTGAGTGCAAATCCTCCGGCTGATCAGCTTTGGGTCTGTTTCCAAAGCAGCTGTTGAGAGCTCCTCAGGGATCACCAGCATTAGTATGCAACGCAGCTTTAGAGAATGTCTAATTGGACTTATTTTATCACAGCTACCTTTCACAAAACAGCTGATGAAAAAAATCTCTATCTTTATGCAATAAGTATATCAGAGTGCACTTTAGGTAAAATATAATCAGGGTTGTGATTTAGCTGCCTTATAATATTTCTTCAACAGCATTCAGCATATTTTAGGACCATTTTAAATGCTGCAACTCCATTTTATTTAGGTTTAGTACGAGGTGATGCTTGTTCCATCACAACAATAAACATCAGCAAATACACATGCATTTTCGCCAGAAGAGATAAATGTTTAGCACATGTATCAACAAGCAGCAAAATCTTACATACCTAAATTCAGTGTATCAAGGATTTTCATGCTGTTTCCTGTGCCTACTGCTGTAGTAGTTAAATATCTGCACTGCAGTACCTGAATATCTGAAAGACTGCAAATGGTGAAAGTAAGCACCTTGAAATGGATGTCAAGTGATGTGACATGTTGAGAATGCCAAAAAAAAAAGCACAGCAACGTGTTACCCTGATGTGCTAAACAACCCTGACACCCTTGGAAACATACTGAACTATGTCTGTGCACACTTGACACATTCTCTAAGATTTCTTCTCTCTACAAGAATTAAAAGGTAATCCTTTGGCAACACAGTAGTGTAGCTGAATTCACACAGTATGCTGCTTCTAACA
This sequence comes from Kiunga ballochi, assembly GCA_037177335.1. NCBI lineage: Eukaryota > Metazoa > Chordata > Actinopteri > Atheriniformes > Pseudomugilidae > Kiunga > Kiunga ballochi. Next base: position 8,167,036 of record JBAMIG010000007.1, on the reverse strand, counting down.
GGTCCGGGGAACACAGAACCATCTGAACTGTCAGCTCAGGAAATTAATGGGCAAAAGCATTTCATGGCACAGCTCAGTGTGAAGCCTTGACCATTCATTTATTAAGAAACCAGGATTCAAAATCCATCATTGACCAGTAATCACTTCATGAAACACTGTATTTATGCTATGATTTAAGTGATTATATGTGTCAGCCTATTTAAATATATGAAATTATGCTTTTCTCTTGGTACCTTTTTTATGAGTTGCTGGGAAGGTCAGTGGTCATGGTATGTATTGTAGTCCTCTGACGCATCATTGTCCAGCTGTGATAATTACAGCATCTCAGCTCATGATGTTCTTTGAGATCCTAAACTTGGAAAACAACTTTTGCTTCTAAAAATTATCAAATTAATAAAGAAATAAATCGTTAATTGTGAGATTTACTCAGCTACATATGCTGCAACTATGGTAACAACAGAGTTGTGATTATGGTAGAAGACCAATTCTAATATGTATTTCAGAACATTGACCTTGACCAATAAACCATATCCTGTTTTTATTTTACTTGTATTTGCTTTCATAGAAGAACCCAGTTTGACTGACTCATTTATAGGGTACAGAATGTCAACACTTCATGTTTTTTTAACTATTCAGGCTCAGCTTTTACAGATCTATTTTTTTCATTTTTTTTCTATTTATTTTTTGTAGTCTGCATTTTTGTCCTCAGGAAAAGTATATCTTGCACATTATAGTGACCCAAGCAGAAAGATAAAAATACTGTCTTCTCACAATCTATTTTCATACTTTTGTTTTTTTTTTTTGTTGCATCCACTCATGGATGTTTTTAAAGATATGCTTTGGGTAAAGTACTCTGCCCTATAACCCATGACTGAGACACTGCATAGTTTCCAGTGACAATTCTCATTTTTCATTTAACAGTTTGATGGTTTCCAGTACCAAACAGAGAAAATCCGCCCCATAAAACAATCGGGCCTCTTCAGTGTGTCTCAGTAACAATTGAGTTCTTCTCTCTGAATGTGTTTTGCTCCTTTGTCCTCTGAATGAAAGACTGATGTGTCCCCAAAGTGGTAATTTATTTCACCCCAGAACCACTGTGACATGTAAAAATGCATTTCCTTCTGGCTGTTTCTTTTTGAAAAGACAGTTCTCTAAATATCCATCAATAAAGTGTTGCAGTCAAACACCTGAGCCTGGAGATCAGCCTAAATTTCTCTTCAAGTTCATCTACACATCTACCCAGCAGGGCTGAAGGTTTTCTTTTGCCTTTGGCCGGAGAGGGCTGCAGGAGCCCATGAAGGTTTTAACCCCTCGGCATTTCTGGAATAAATCCAAACTATAAGCTTGTCTGTCTGTCTTTAAGCAACATAACTCAAACTCGTACTGACCTGATTATGAGACATCAGGGTCTTTTACTGTTTAGAATCCAGATTTTACTAGATTTTACATGCCGAGTCACATTTATTCTGTCATTTTTGTAATGTATTTTAAATATGCTTAAAAAATCTTGTTGTGGTTTGCTTCTGTAAACATAGTTGTTACACTGACAGATATATATTGCTTTTCCAGCTTCTGCTCAAAGTCCTTCAAAATATTCAACAAGGCTGTTTTTATATTGATGCCAAAAACACCATTATTATGACAGGTTACAGCAACAATAACACATTTCTGTTGGTGGTTTTTTTTAACCCTAAATTTTCCCTGTTAGCAGCTACTTCATAATGTGAACACAGATAAAAAATACAGACATTTGTTCAGTCAGACTGCCAATGGCTTCACTTCAAGTTTTTCTAGCTTTATATTCCATTGATCAATACAGCTGTGTGACATTATGGATAATTTTCTATCAAAAAGCCCTGAACAAAACCTTAAACTATGTCAAAACACTGCACATTTCACCATGAATGCTTGTGTGGTGTGAATTTGGTTTAACCAGAAACCTGTTTATGCTTACATGACTACTGTGATATGTAGGGAGACTATCATCATCTCCCCATCTGGAGAGGATATTCATATAAGAGTAAATAATAAAGTAAAAAAATAAAATAAAACGTTGTAATACACTTTTTTTTTTATTTTTCATTGATAGTCATGTAGATTGCTGGGATAGGCTCCAGCCCCCCCGCGACCACGTTAGGGACAAAGCGGTAGATAATGGATGGATTGATAGTCATGTATGATTATATGCAGAAATTCACTGTAGCATATAATAGCTCTACTGCTGCTGAAGGTCCTCGGACATTGTAGTAGCAGTCAGATGTTTAACTGTAGTGCTCGCTCCCATGCTATTGCATTACAATATTTCTATTACAAATTTATGTCCAGATTTATAAGTTCATTTAATGTCAATACAAGCTTTTATATTTCCTAAAATCAGCTCTGTTAGATTTACATAAAAAAAGTGGGTCACTGGTGATCTTTTATGGGCTTAATATGTTGTTATTGTTATTGCTGATAATATTTTTATGTTTTTTATTTATTTATTTTACTTTTATAGTACTTTTTTGTAGTTTTGATTAGAAGGATAATTTAAATCTATGTATCTTTAAAATGAATACAATTTGGTCAAACTATTACACAACTTGGATTGAAATAAAGAAAAAATATAATTTTATTATCAGTATTATTCACTGTCCTGAAAAAGTATTGAAAATATTTCAGGGGTTCAGCAGGGGTTTTAACATGTAAAAGTAGATGGTCTTGTACTTCTATAGCTCTTTTCTACACATCTGTGCACTCAAAGCACTTTACACTATTCACCCATGCGCCCTCACAAACACTCACACATTTACCTACCTGTGATGCAACACCGAGAGCAAATTGGGGGTTCAGTGTCTTGCTCAAGAACACTTCGACATGTGGACCGCCAGAGCCAGGATGTGAACCACTAACTTGCTGGTTAGGAAATAACTCGCTCTACTATATGTGCCACAGCCACCAAAAGCTTGAGTCTCCATTAATTGTTGCAATGTCAAGGGTGCTCCATAACAGCATACTTGACTTAATGGAAGAAGCCTTCCCTGTAGGCGGCCTGGTTGATGCCTAATTATAATCTTCACTGAAGTAAGGAGTATAAGTAAACTCATCATTCTCAATAATTGAAAACTTTCTATAAAAAAAGGTACTATGTTAGAACTGGAACCACACAAGATTAGTGCCAAAGGAAAATGGATGATGTCATCACATAAATCAGGAAGAAAGATAAAGAAAAGTTAATCACACACACACTTCCAAACTTTTTCGCCAACTTGTGAGGATAGATGACAAACTGTGATACAGAACAGCACAGATCTTTATCTTGTCAAGTTACAGAAATAAGTCAATTCTCACTGTCAGATCAGACAAACTGTGTAAGGTCAGCAACCAAATTACAGAATGATGGATAACATAACAATGCACTCTGGTTTCTGATCAGTCCCTCAGGAATCCAGCTAGCACTCCAAGGCTTCCAGTCTCAGCAGAAATAAAGGAATTGTATCTCCCTGCCATTTGTTCTGTCAGGAAGTATCAGAGTTCAAATCAATACTTTGGGATAAGAAGGTTGATATATGTGTCAGCATTGTGCAGCACAAAATACAGTACAGCTCTGCCTGATATAAAGTACATTTAGGTCATTATGAATGAGCTAAATTATTCACTGTATAAATGCCTTAATGCTTATTGCAGTGATCTGCAGACTATTTGGAGACACACTAACAGTTTAGTGGATCGATCAAGGCAAATATTGCTTGACTTAGCTACATTAAGATGATGAGGCTTTTAAAAATGCATAAAATTGATTTGTTAGGGATATGATTTAAACCTAAAAGCGAGCCTGAGGGATTATGGGAAAGACATCTTGGCAAACACCTTATCTTTACAAATGAAGTAGCATATTTACGCTTATTAAGATCATGCTCAACATTTAATCTGTGGGGTAGAGAAAAAGCCGCTAGCTTTCACCACCAAATCCCTCTTAGGTAATGCTTCCTGTTGTGTTCTGGATCCAGATTTATGCAGAAAATAAAACAAACTTAAGATCAAATTCAGCTACAGGAGAGTATCTTTTACCGCTGAGATATTTCTCAGAACTATTAGCAGGACTATTTCCCGATGGCATCTAGCAGCGATGGCAGATGTTGATTAGCCTGCCACAGATGACAGACCTCCCTCTGAGCATTTACCACACAGAAGAGGTCTCAACTATCTTGTTTTGTAAGAGTGCCCTTATAAAGAGAATGCTAATGAATAGAACACACACATAAACACACAGACATTGTGTTTATAAGTGCAATAAAAATAAGTGTTTTAAACGTAAGTTGTAGATGCATTCCCAGTATGGGTCATATATTTACTATGGCTGCACCTTTTAGGCTTTGCAAATAATATTGTGAAATCAGAGTTGTTTACATTTATTATTGTTTTAATTGTAAAGAGAAAAATTTTATTATTTTACAGACAGAATAGATAAAATGGTAGCCTTGCCTCTGACAAATATGTTGGATCCCATTTCAATGCAAAATGCCAGTAGGTTAAAAAGAGACTTAAAAATCTTACTTTATGGCAATAAACACTTGTGTGTTTAAATAAAATAAATTCACAGAGCAGCTATACAGACAAACTTGTAAAACATGAAACATGCCTACAAGCACAAACTATACTGGTGTCTGAAAACCATTTGGTGTAAATTTTTATTAGAATACAAAAAAGTTTATCAGACAACACACATATATTCAAGGTCATGAGAGGTAGTATATATATATATGTTTTCTGCTTCAAAAGAGGTGATGCTTCTTCCTCTTTACAGTATATAGGTAATGTGAATGAGAGTCAATGCTCTACTGTTTTTTGTGATTAACTTTGGTAGGAGAATGACACATTATGATAGATGGCACCTTATCTGTTTACCCATGATGCAGTGAGCCATCACTCACCAAATTATTCAGTGATGACAGGGTGCTCACTATCAGCAGCGTGGCAGGCATCATTCATATCTGTAACATCATCTCATTAAAAGACATCACTTCAAGCAGACAGTTTCCTTTAAGCTGGCTGAAGTAAATTGATTCTAAACCCCCTTACAGTCTATGCAAAGAGGGATGAATAATGCATGGGCATTAAAACCTTATCTTCTGTCCTGACAAACATGTTGGCACACTTTGAATATTCCAGAGAGGGGTACAAAGAGCCCTTTCTGGCAGAGCAGACAGACAGGTACCATTTCCATGGGGAGTCATTCTACTTTAACTGTTGTTTGCATGCAAGGAGCAACATAATTCGGTCCTATATTTATGATGCTGCACAGTTTACGACAGTGTTTACAGTGTTTGCATTGTTTTTTACAGCTGCCACTCAACAATTATGATACTTAGCCATATATTTTTCACTAAGACACCATAATGCCGGTTTATATAAGAGTAAACTTTTACCATCTACACAACACATTATCAAAATACAAATGCTGTAACCTAAATTATTACGATGCATGGTAATTATGCATTATACCAGTCACCTGGCACCTGCAGCTTATAGCTAAAAGTGTGCTACATTGTATATTTGTGTTAAACCTGTGAATGGAACGACACCAGTAATAAAGTATATTAGTCATGCTCACTGAATCTGATGGACTCGTGCCTTTTAGCCAGCCCAATAGCATAATAAAAAGTGATGCTTTTCCAATTAGCTTTTATTTCCTGCTGTGATTCTTATAGATGTTGGATAATTACAGGTCTCAGAGCAGGGTTCTGTTTACAACACTGGCTTAATATAAATACAAGCTGTATAAAATTATTTTCCTTCCATTGCGTAGCACGTACCATAAAGACATAATGCTCTTCTCTGTTTCATTTCCCATCACATACAATGTCAACTCACAGTGGGTGGGGTCACCAGTTTATCAGTGAAATGTGGATGAAGCTGTGGCAACGTGGATAAGATACACAACTTTCCCATGTATGTTTATTACACTAATGTTTTTTTTTCTAAGACAACTTACAAAACGAGAATTACATAGAAACACAAAGTAGTGACTGGACTGAATGAGTCTACAACAGCCCTTTAGTGCAGAATTAATTTGAATATCTACTGGGAGTAATCATTAGGAACAGATTGCTGTAAAGATCAGAGCCAATCAGTAGCAAAATTCTCTAAATCTAAATCACAATTTATAAATACGCTCACTTAAAGGTTTGATCATGTTCTGATTTCCTTAAAATTCTTTAAACTTGCATTCTTCAATAAACAAGGTGTTGGAAACATCACTGGGATTATTGTCCATGTCTATGTGGTGGCATTACACTGTTGGGGGATATATGTTAGCTGCACACTAATAATAAAAAACTCTCCACCACACCCTAAAGATGCTCTGTTGGACTGACATCTGACAAAGGTGGAAGCCATTGTAATAGGCTACAATAAATTCTCTGTCATGTTCAAGTATCATTAATTATTTGAGCTTTGTGACATGGGTGCATCAGTATGCTGCAAGTAGCTTGTAGATGATGGGTTTCACTGTGGTACTATGCAGCCAAGTGCCAATAAGATATCTTCCATACTATCACACCACTAGCAGCAGCCTGAACTGTTGACGTGAGCCAAGATGGATCATGTTGTTTTCCCCAAATTCTTACTCTACCAATTAAGTTTCACAACTGAAACAATCCCACCCCCTTACACACACACACATACACACACACACACTATTCTGTTGTTGGTATTCTGTGTAAATCGTAGCCTTGAATTCCTGATATTAGGTGAACGCAGCAACATAGATCTAGGCTCATAACACTGTGACACTAGCTCTGAATGAGCATAACAGCAAGCTGGATGGCAACAGGATGTGGTTCCGAAATTTGTTTGGACACCCGAGAGTGACTGTCTGCTTGGCTCAATGGGAATTGACCATCATTCTGGCTGTTTGGAATCCATGCAAAGACTCAAGGGAAATCTGAGATTCTGACACAAACAAAGCTTATCATCTGAATCTGGCTCTCTACTGGCCCGTAGGCCAGACATAAAGTTCTCTCTCTCTCAAGGTCGCTCCTATTATCATAGCGATCCTTCCACCTTGTATTCCACCATATATGTATTTTTGTCTGTATGCTGTGACTGTTGAAATATTTGTGCTTACCTGTAAGGTGTTTTTCTGGCATCCCTTACCCTGGCACATAGTAGTGATGTCCTTTTTTTATTTTCTCTCTCTCTCATCTTTCCAAAAAGTGTTTTTTTCTCCTCTAAGACAATGAGCCCTGGTTTAGGGCTGCACCTCCATCTACCTGATCCTGTATTGTCATGTTTTGTCTTTGTGTATTCTTGGATTGGACTGCACTGGAAAATTAATTCAATTGATGCCAGGATGCTGGCTAATTGTATGTGATAATTGTATATCTCATCTCATCAACATCACTTGTAGTTATTGGTTGTGTATTGAAAAACGTCCTACATAGCTCCACCCTTCTGGATCTATCCCAGATTGAAAATACCATAATCTGCCTGCTCCAGAGAGTTTACTCTATTCTGGACAAATCCAGCAGCATTTTGAAGACCATGTGCTTTCCTTTTTCAAGTGTTTTTAATATAAATCCCACTTTTTAGTCATGCACAGCCACAACCACCTCGATTTAGGAATATCCTATCAAACAGATCACAGTTTGCAAGACTGAAAGGCTGTGTGTCTGAGATAATGGCCATCAATACTGTACACCACAAGGGACTGTAGTCGTATTTTCTATTACCATTGCCCTCCTCAGACTTCAACCACAGCTAAAGGTCCTGTCATCTACAGATATAGTCAGATGACTGTGCAGTTGAGGTACCAATGATGGACAAGAAGCTGAGTACAGAAAACAGTTTAGACTATTTGTCAAATGATGTGGTAAAACATAATCTTTAGGGCAAGCATAACAAAATAGATGACTGTTTTCAAGAATAACGCGAGTAAACAAAGAACTGTTCACATCTGGCTAAAAGAGATGGGGGGGGAGGGGTGGGGGGATGCAAGTAGTCTTTAGGTAGACAACAGAACAGACATCTTGTCTTCAATGGTCATTACCAAGACGCTCTCTGTATATCTATCAAAAAGTAGTGGCTATGATTAAATAACCATACTCAGTGCAGTCTACTGTCATTTAACCTACAGAAATGTGTAATCTTTTTTATTTACTACTCACGTTTATAATGCCCAACACCCCAGGACAGTAAAATCCCAAGTCTACCTGAGTTGTCAACCTAAACTGTTTTATCACTGACCAAAAAAATTGTTAAAACTTTTTGACATCAGTATTTTTAGTGCAGGGTAAGTAGGGCAGTAGCAGTCATACCTATTCATTCACCCTGATCCAAACATCATTAACAAAAGGAACAACTGTTAATCTTTAATTAAAGATGTTGATGTCAGGGCAACAAGTGTGGGGTGTTTTGCATCCAGCTATGTGAATCAAGATTATGAGAAAATATGCTTCAATACAGCCTTCAGGATACAATGTAATGTCTTCCAGCAAGACTGTCATAGCTAACCGACTTCTCCCCCCAGAGGAAAAGGTAGTTAAAATGAGTCTGCATGTTTTGTAAATCTCATCAGCAAAACCTTTCATAAAAGAGGTTAAACCAATAAAGAGAAGCCCAATTGCATTTATTCAAGCTCTTACATATACAAACATACAATGTATGGTAATTGGAGAAGTTTTATTATGTTTTCTAGTGGATTAATCCATTGTTAAGTTTAGTGGTTTGAACAAGATCAAAAGCAAAAGATGAGGTATGGATGCTTTTTTTTTTTTTTTTTTGCAATTCTGTATAACTCCCTATAAAGATATGTCCAGCTATCCATTATCTACCACATATTCTCTGAATGGGGTTGCGGTAGGAGGCCAGAGCCAGTTCCAGCAGACAATGAGCGAGAGGCATGGAAAACTCTGGACAGGTCACCAGTCCATCACAGGACCAACACACATAGACAAACAAATATCAAACACACTCCCTCCTATGAGGAATTTAAAGTCTCTAATCAGCCTATCCCCAAAGTGCATGTCTTTAGATTGTGGAAGAAAGCCAGAGTACCCGCAGAGAACCCACACTAACACAAGAAGAACATGCACACCCCACAAAGAAAGGCCACTGTTCAGACCTTCCTATAATAAAATGCTTTTTAATGCTTAATTCCTATAGGCACCAAATTACCCATTACAAAATGTGGATGAATAAATGTCCAATAGAAAAAAAAGCAGATATAAAGAAACTTTGACAGAAAGGGTGATTTACTCTCATTAAGTATCCAATTTCCTTCTAAGCCGTAAAGTTGGAAGCTTGAAAAAAAATCTGATAAGTGAAAAGGAAGTAGTTGGAGTCAGAGCAACTCAACTGTTCAAGGAAGCTTAGTTTTCTTCAGATCAACTGGAGCTCCTTTCTTTTTATGACTTGCCAAAAGGGGTTTCCTCCCCCATATTCATGTCTAATGTGAACAGTTGCCAAGACTCTCACATTTGCTTTTGTATCTTTTTTTTATATATATATAAAAAACAAAGGGTTGAAGGCTGATTATAAATTATCTTCTACTGTTAAATGTGTCAATCCAGCCAAATGTCAGTAGAAATTCTGTCAAAGCATATTGAGCTGAGTGAAAATGTCAGACAAGGAAGGAACATGAATGAGAGCATGGGGAGAAAACAAAAGAAGAAAACTAGCACATATGTGAGTTTGTGTGACTCAGATGGCACCTGCCATCATTATGTTGCCTAATGATGAGGGGTTTGGTTTGAACTACTGTTTCTCAGTGGTTTTGAGCCATTTCTTTAGAAAGTAATTCCATTTGAACTTCTTTATCCTTCTCTTTCAACTAAACAAACATTTGGATAGCAGCAGTGCGAAGCTGGCAACAACTTGCAGATCTCTGTGAGTAAACTTTGGCGAGCTATCAAACACCATTCCAACTTTCCCAACGTGTGTGAGAACATCAGAAAGACTGAAGCCACAAATGCTGAGAAAAGAAGTCAAAGTAATTACTAATAGTGTTAATACGCATCACACACACATAAAACATTATACACATTGAATGAAAGAAATTAATTGAATAAAAATAATAATGTGAATCCCACCAGATCCCTGTTGTTCCTCTTTATCATTTTAATTCAATCTTACTAAACTGATTACTAAAATATATTGATTACTTTGTCACAATGATTTTAACAACCAATGGAACTTATCAATCGACTAAAACACGTTAAATAGACACATCCGGGGCCTTCGGAAGTACTGACAAAGGCAGACTGAATGAAACATCTGATTCTGACACAACATTGGTGTTTCTTACATGTTACAAATGGACCATGTATGTATGAAAATGTAATCTCTTTAGCTCCAAACAAAAACAGTGGCATTACAACTCACCAAATGCTGTGTAAAACTCATCCTTCGTCAGATGCTCATCATCGTTGACATCGCTGTACTTCAGGAGGTCAAACAAGGTGCACTCAGAGATATCCTTAGACAGACCTTCATGCTTGATGACCTGCAAAAAACAACCAACAATGAAGCTGTTTAAAAAAAGGGCAATGTTTGAAGTCATTTCTGCATTTTTCCCACTGATGTTTCCCTGGAACTTTACTGTGTAGAGAATTTAGACACCACATATAGCATTGTTCTGTTCATAACAATGTATCTTTTTTATTTACATGCAACACAGGTTAATTATAAAAGGTAATAAAAAGGGTCAGAAACAGAAGGAGAGTTTACTGATGTAAATCAGCAGCACATTGAATAAGCGAGGCTGTCAATGGCATGCCCCTTGATAAAGACAGCTTGTACTTTTTTCATTAAACTCATATGGAATAGTTTTCAAATGTGTTATTTGTATAAAAGGGCACGTTAAAACACCACATAATCAACAACAGATACCAACTGATTTAAAAAAAAGTTAACTTAAGTAAAAAAAGCAAACAGAAAAAACCAACAACAAGCTTTGTATTTATGCAGCTGAGATGTACAACAACACTGAGACAGTTGACATTCTGATATGGCTTTACATTTGGAGCCAACAGATAAAGAGGAAACAGTAACCAGTGGTTGCACCAATTAAACCACTAACAAAGCATAGAGATATTTGTTTGTGAAAACTACAGTGATTAAAACCATGGAAGACACTTGGGTCATGCAAAATTTATCTTTGTAACACAGTTTTTGGGTGTGGCCGTCTCATGTAATCTGTACATGAATAGGTAGCTGTCTAGTTATGAAGTCCTGCACAGTATCTCAGTATTTTACATTTAAATATTTTATGCATTCCTTAATGCTAATTGTTAGTCAGCTAATGAATAATTTTACATTTGCTGCCCTACCACTAATCATCCTTTAATCTTTTAAGCAAATCTGCCTGTGCCGTTCCTTGGAGAGGATTGGTTCCCCGAACACACCTTCATTTTGCCACTCCGGATTCGACACCACATCAACCAATCACAATCGGACCCATGGTCACTCGGAAATAAAGGCCACTGTCATTCATTCATTTGAAAAGAAACAGTTTGGTGAGAGATGATCTCCTCGGTTTGCTTTGGATTGTGGATTTGTGACTTTGTGAGTAAGTGGCTTTGGTATTTGTGGTGTACTTTGTAAATGAGATTAAATTGGTGATTTGAGCTTGGAGTAGTTTTTGGATGTTGAAGTTAGATTAGTATTTTGGTTTCTTGTGCATTTTTGTTCCATTAGTGTTAAAGCTATTTAGTACTTTGTTAGCTATTTTGAATCTGATAAATTGTACTTTGAGTTGGGCTAGCTGGTTTTGGTTTGTCATATTTGTAAATATCTTTTGGTATTTCTGTGTGTGTATATATAAGTGTGTGTGTATATAGTGTATTTTTTATTTTAATTTGTTTTACAATTAATAGTTTAAATATTGGTATTTTGGGTTTTGTAATTGATTACTGTAGTCATTAGTGCTGCTTGCTTTTTGTTAGCTTCTTTAGGAGGACAGTTTGTTTTCATTTGGCATTGTGCCATGGGGTTTCAGCAAGCACAGTTTAAGCTGTTTGGGCAGTTATATTATTTTGTTGTTTTGAGAAGCACTGCAAGCCCCAACTCCTGTGGTTCTTGACCACTTGTGTTGTGTACCAATACACTCTTTGAAATCAAATTCATTGTCACTATTTTTACATCTGTGCAGTTCTCCGATTTGACTAAAGACCCCTTTCAGGGTTCGGTTTTAACAATGTTGATGATGATGATGATGATGATTAAATGAATAGGTAAGAAAACACTAAATGTCTCCCTTCTCCAATTATCAGAGGCTGAAGCTTTTCACATATGCTTGTATGGCATATTTAAATATTCAAGCAAGCCTTAAAAAAGATTTATAATTGGACAATGTGATCAAGAGGAACCAGATGAGGTGGCTCAGGCATCTGGTTAGGATGCCTCCTGGACGCCTACCTGATGAGGTGTTCCAGGCACGTCCATTTGGGAGGAGGCCCCAGGGGAGACACAGGACATGCTGGAATGATTACATCTCGCAGCTGGCCTGGGAACGCCTCGGGTTCCCCCCAGATGAGCTGGGGAGAGGGAAGTCTGGACTTCCCTCCTTGAGCAGCTGCCCCCGCGACCCGACCTCAGACAAGCGGCAGAAATTGGATGGATGGATGGACAACGTGATGTAGTTTTAGTTTATTGTCTATAGTTACAAACCTAAAACCTCTTTTCTCACTATTGGTTGTGAAAACTGACCAAAAAAACTGCTTTTAAAATCTTCTTGCTGAAACATGAACTGGGCAAACACACCGTGTATGGTCCTGTCAGTAAACCATCCATCATCCAAGATCAGCTGTCAAAATACTGATCATAAGAGACAGCTTTATATATCATTCCTTATCAACTGGATAAGTGTATTTCCCCTCCAAGAAGGGAGGCCATGCCACCAGCCACATAATATCATATCATATCATATCATATCATATCATAGATAGATAAATCACTGCCTTAAAGTGTTAAACATTTAAAGAACATGTGAATTAGTCATGTGGCCCATACTTGTTAACA
>JBAMIG010000007.1:8126582-8142738 GCA_037177335.1 Kiunga ballochi | reverse complement strand
TATATATATACACACATATATATATACACATATATGTACATATAGCACCATATGCTACTATAATGCATCCCTTGTACATTTCTCTATTCTGCTTTCCAATTGACAGTAAAGCTTGAACATATTGTTTTTGTTGTAAAACACCGCAAATTTTTTCTTTAAATATCTGGTTTCAAACATTTATTACAACAACAATATGACATTCATGAAGCTGCTCTGACAAGAGCCTTTCGAGGTAAATAGGCATGCTGAAACAAGAATTTATGTTTGACTATGGTATTGCTCATACAATCAAAGTAGTTTTTTTAGTTACTATATTGAATTTATTGGATATGACGCAAATTTTTCATTGCAGTGCCTCTATTTTCAGTTGATAAATTAAGAACAAATAATCACATATGTAACTAAAGATTATTAAAGTAGACATAACAGTATTGCACTAATATGTCTTCTGAATTCTGTGTATGCTGTAAAACATCAATTGTTGTGTTAATAATAGTTGTGCATAAAACAAATTACATTTTTATTAGTCAGGATCATCTGGAGAAGGCTGCTGATGTATTGCTTCACCATTAGTTGTGAGAGTTTAATAAAGATACCCTTTTCCCCAAAAGAGACTGTTAAAGGTTTTTACCTATCAATGATAAAATTTTATTGAGACATTTCTTCATTTTTATTCAGTCTGCCTGATAATGCAGACATGCAGTGAATATTATTTTTTTAACATGTGATTAATGACCTTTCTATCTCTGAAAAAGATAAAAGTTTTGGCTCACTTATTTTCATTGAGGGCTAACCTAAGACACTGTGTTTTGCCTGTTTTGCTTTCTTATTCAAAGCCAAGACATGTACTCCTAGCTGTAGTCAAGCCTGTAAAGCTTTGATATAGCTTTTTAATTACTATGTTTCTTTATTTTGCTTTTCGGCTTTTTAAGAATCCATGAATCAACTGCAATGGGTTGAAAAGGCTGTTTAAGACTTATTTTATGCAAAAAAAGGGGTTCAGTACTCAACCAATTAATTTTTTTGCTAAGCAAACATTTTAAATTGCAAGATATAATTGTACTTTTTATTAACATTCATATTTATAAAAACACGATTTGTAATTAAAGAAAAACAAAACTGTTAACTAGCCAACACAAAACCCTCCATGAACACAAATTTGTCACAGCTCATCAAGTTGTTATTCCACAACCCTAAACCGACACTGCTTACAGTAAATTTGAATTCATACAGCATTTGCATAAGTTTGCTTACAGCAACTCTTGTGCCCTGCATATGTCCACAGAGGCCAGACATACCTCTTCTAGACCTGACATGCACCCTTGTTCACTGCTTGGTTATGCAAAAGTTCTTCTTTGTGATGGTCAGTTTGTAATTACGTGTTTGCAAATTTCTGAAGCTTATCACTGAGTTGGTGTGGTAAACACTGAAAAAAACAAAAAGAACTGCAACACGGCCCCATAACCCTGTGCTTGAGTGTGGGAGAACATTTGACAGGCATCATTGCACCAGTCTTATGGTATGCAGCCTTATGGTATGTGAGTATAAATTCAGCTTAACAGGACATAAAAAGGTTTAACTTTAAGTAAACCTTATTCTTATTACACATTTGTTGAATATTAATGAGCTCACATTTAAAAATAAATTATTTATGTGCAATTTTATTCACCATAAAATAAAGACTAGATTAATGGGAAATGTGAATTTTGACACCAACTAGTCAAGAAAAACTCATTTTTTATGTTTTTTCTGGTGAATTAGGTATTTCGTAATATGTGGTTGCATGCATAGCTTTGTTTGGGGTTGTGTGTGTATGTTTTAAACAAAAAAGAATTGATGAATCTTACTAAAGGCAGATCTTAAATATGATTAAAAAAAACAAATCCTTGCTTCAGAAACTCTAAACACTATTGTGCACAAATATAGTCAGTGATGCACATTGTACTAGATGAAGTAGAGCAGAACTGCTAAATCAGCAATTACTATAAATTATTGTAGCATTTGTTTTTTTTTAGCTGCAGAAAAAACTAAGGAGAAACAGTTGTTTGTTGCCCACATGCCTTGTCATTTTTCTGCCTGTCAGTTTAATAAAAGCTGAAAATACACACTAATCCTAATAAAAGAATTGGGGAGGAAATATAAAAAACAAACAAAATTTCCCCCCTCACTTCATGTCAACTGGGGCTGGAACAGTGAGCAACCGTCTTCACCATGCCCTGTCGCCATAACCTGCCACTTTAAAAGCACTACTGTTTTATTTATATTGAGAAAAAGTTAGCTCAGCAGAATGGCTAGAGTCAACTCTGCTAAAGCTGTCCCATCTCTGCATGACTGCTTCTGCCCCCCTAGCAGTCCCCCAGCTATTCCATCTCCGTCTCCAAGCTACTGGCAAGATTCACAATACATCAAGAAAGCATAGCATGACAACTGGGTTACCCAAATCAGAGGTCACTGATTGCAATCTTTAAGAGCAACTAGAGGCGTCACTGCAGCAACACTTGACTGAATCAGAAATGGCTATCTGGGCAGTGGAGCTGCACCCCCTGACTGCTTTTCTTGCCAGAATAATAGGAATACAAAACAGTCAGAACAGACCTCAGGTATAGATGATATTCAACAAAGATTTTCACATTAACAAATTATCTTTAAAACTTAAAAACAAGATTCAAAATGGATATTTGATCTCACAAGCTGCAGTTAAAAAACAATCACTGTATTAGTTCTTTACCCTTTTCAGTCATGTCACATGATCAGTCAGCACATCAGGTCATCAAAATAGCACTGACCATTTCCATCTGTCTGGCTAAATTATATTAGAAAAGCCTACAGAGATGGATTATTTGTTTATGATCTGCCACATGCAACTCTTAATGTTTTAAAGAGGTGTTGCAGTAACTGGACAGGACAAGAACTACGTCAGAAAAAACACCATGTTTTTACTGTCTCTGGTACCTCGTTTTGTCATACTATCTGGCAACTCACTTGAACAGATTCACTGCCCACATTCAGTCTCTGTCACCACTGCTTCCTCTCCGAACGTGGTTGTAATTCTCTTCCTCCCATCTTTCATCTGGACCAGAGCTCTTCCTCACGCCTTAGTCTCTGATGCATAATTCCTCACTCCTCCACTCTTACCTCAGATGGAATCTTTACAATCCAGGAGACTCCAAACTTAATTAAATTCACCAAGACATCAAATCTCTGTAAAAATAACCATATTAACTTTTTTATTTTTATACTGCACTGTAACAGCTGTCTTACTCCAGCATAATGCACTAAAAAAAGAAAACTCTCAATTTCAGACTTAATAAAGTCCCAACAGCTGTTTTATTTGATTCAACATTACTTAGCTGAGTTAATTTCACAATCCACGGTTGTTTAACAAAGGCCCACGTCACATCACATTAAAACATGCGCATGCTTAGAAGCACCACCCACAACTTCTGTAGCATACTGTATTCGAACACTTATTAGTGTATGTTTTTCTACTGTATGCAAAACGTGTCACTGTGTTCTGGGAAAACAATATTGGCAATGATTGTGTGTGTTACTTGCAGAACTATGACAATAACTGAGCATGTATTAGCTAATAACTATAGGCAATTTGATGCAAAATAACATAATGCTAGGAATGTTTTATGAAAGCAGCTTCGGTAAAAGCAGTACTTTAATCAATTTAGTGGTATCCACTTTGCGGCCCGGCTTTCTGAAGATTTACTCTTTGAAAATTTTAGTAATGCTTAAATCTATAAAACTGTAAAAAAAAAAAAAGGAATGTGACCACAAACCTTGCCGTGAAGGTGGTGTAGGTTGAGTAATTTTTTTGCCCTGTTTCTAATAATTCTAAGATCAGGATGGACGCGAGTGGCCCTCAGATGAAGCGGCTGGACTTTGGATACAGTACTTATTAGTAGATTTTTATTGATTCGTTACATGAGGTTTAATAGTAAGAGAAATATAAAGGATCACCAAACTTATTCTTTAATATTGTTATTTTACAAAACAAATAGATAACGACCAGGCTTTCATAGTAAAAACTCTTCTCACATGGAAGATGCCGTTGGGTTATTAAGTGAAACAAAATATTTTAATAGTCAACAACAGATAGGAGCAAAGTAAAGCAAAGATTATTACATCTATAAAGGCTACACTAAATTTGAACTGTGAAACGTTTGGGGTGGATCTTTATGTTATGACAGAAACTTTTATCTGCTGAGGATCCTTCACCATAAAGAAGGAAGGTAGAGAACTCGCAAATGACCAGATTAGACATGAAATACCCCACAAACCAGAAGACATCTGAGGTTCTACACAAACCTGTGATGAGACTGAATGCAAATGTCGCTCATAAAAAAACTCCCATGCCAAAATTTCACCTGCATGAATAAACAGTGTGTTGTGTTTTGTATTATTAGAAAATGACTTTTTAAAAGTAATTTTGGGCCTCCTATTATTCATGTAGAGATGGAGGTTGACGGATATCCAATGAAATGAAGATAAAGAATGAAATAGAGAGAAAAAGATAACGAAGGGAGGGAGGCTTTGTTCTGCCCTCAAATCTGATCCCAGTGGAGTTGATTACATAGAGCTTACTCCGTCAGTGGCAGGTCTTACTGATGACATGATAGAGGACAGTAACCCAGAGGCAGAACACACCTGGGCAGAAGCATCAAATCAACATTACTGCAAGCCCCTATTTTGTCTAAAGCTGGAGGAATGGAGAATATAAATATTTTTTTTAAGTATGGATTTAACAGCAAACATGGAAAAAAAATCAAATCTGGTGTTAGGGGGATAAATGATGTCACTGAATGATTTAAGCAGTTAATGATCTAAGATTCAAGCCCAGCAGGAGAAGCAAGGAATATGAGATGAGTTTAACAATATGAATCCTGCCACTACAAAAAAATCCAATCTTGCACAACTAAATGATCGAGGTAATGTTTCTAGTTTAATTTAGTCAGAGAGGCTTTCGGTCCCCACTGGTTACTGACAAGCCTAAGTTGGCGTAACTATAGGATGGATGTGCACCACAGTGATAAGACAGTCTCTTCACTTTGCCTGCACTGAAATAGCATCCCTAACCATATTGCAGAAAAACATTGGAAACCTGCAGGACAGCAAGCTTTGGTGACCAGGGATGGCTTTGGGTAATTTAGTTTCTGTAATTTGACACAGCTTTTAGCTGGTAATACACTGAGAAGAAGGTAAATAAATATGTAAACATGCAATGGGTTAAGAAAATTGTTGTTATCTACCATTTGTAAGATCAAATACAGGTTTTGCAATGCTGTTGACACAACAACTAGTGGGTGTGAAGTATGAGTTAGCATAATTACTGATAGTTGAAAGCAAATTATATATTATAGAGATATTGTACCTGTAACTCAACTACAAGTTTAATGTTCATTCATGAGTTTTAAAAGATGTAAAGGAATCTATATTCTAGTAGGCATTTTGTTACAGGCTTTAGTGACGATAAGCACACACCTGGTGTTCACCTGCTTAGAATAAAAACCAGGTCATTACTGCCCAGCAGTAACACTGATTATCACTGAGGCTCTACATCTCTGCGTTTCATCCCACAATGGGGTCAGCATCAGGTTAAAAGACTATTCCCATCTATCCAGCCACTCCACTCATAGCTGGGAACCATAACAAGTTGAACACCTATAGATCAGCTGCCCCACATACAGCCTACTCTGCAGCCCTTATTGATCGAGTCATAAAACATTCAGGTTCACACAGAGGAATGGAAACAAGAATGTTTTGTCATGACATTGACCTGCCACCATTTCAGCACCGACACAAATCTTTTAAATTTTAAAACCTTTCCGAATGCTTGTCTCCAAATTCCTGTTTACTCTCGAACAATAACAACAAAATTAAATAAGATAAAAGGCTTTAAGCACCCAAATCTACAATTTCAGGAACAAGAGGTATATATCATTTCTGTGACATGCGTTCATTTGTCATAGCTTCATTCTTTGTTAGAGTGCCCATCATCAGGGGTGAGCAAAGGGATCCAGGTCAGCAGGATCATATTTCATCTCTGTCCAAAATATGTGATTTTTTTGTTGAAGGCTTGTCACAAATATTCACTGATTTATAGTGTACACATCAAAACTGGTAGTGAGCTCTGTCATTCTTCTGTCTGACAGCTTTGTTTGAACTGACCCATGAGATTAAAAATGTTCCCTCACTAAAATCAAAATGCAATCCATGTGATATGCTGAACATTTTCTCTTTTTTTTTTACATCTGAAGTCAGGCAAAAAGTCCTCGCTTTGATAATGTCTTTGATGATAAGCATCCAAGCAGGCAAAGAGACCTCTAGTATAACTTTAAATGTCCATCACAACAGAGGGAGGTCTGTTGGTAGCATATTGTTGTGGATGTAACTTATTGAAAACATGGGTGTAATTTTCATTAACCAGCCATTTAATCCATTTATTTAACATATTATATCATCTACCATGACAAAAGAGGAGTAAGGTACAGGAAAAAAAAAAAAATTTCAGGATAATGACGTGGATAGGACAATTGCAGATAATGCTTTAATGATGCTTCCACAGATATGAAATTAGTTATGGAAGCATTTTCCTCCTAGTTAATCCACATTGGATAAAAAATAACTCACATTAGTTTTGAAATTTACAAATAAAAAAAGAAAAAAACAACACTAAAGAGAGTGTTGATACATGTAGTTGGAAAATACAGTTCTGACTTTAACTAACAAAGTTATGCAGTGATGCAGAACGATGTACTTGCATCAAAATACACAGATACTGAACAGCATGTATCTTAATCTTAGACATAAAACATGCTTATAAATCCCAAGGCATACTAAGCTTTAACTAAATTAGTCTACACTGTCAACTCCATATTCAGCACTACAGGGGGAAAGACTTCCAATATATATAATTGGCTAATTTGTCATTTGATTGTTTGGGTTCTGTGGCCCAGTCCTCTGAAAACGCCTTTGATGGAATAATTGGCCATTTTAGACACATAATGAACATGCAAATGAAAACAGGTTGCATTGTATCTGAGGAAGTCATAAATAAACCCATTGATCAAACAAAATTTGTGGCCTTGAGGTATGGAAACCTGCAGGGAATTTGATTTTGTATACATGGACTGGCGTATATAGAAAGGGCCTTTTACAATGGTGATTATCATAACGTGCTGCATTCGAGGGAATTTGCTGTACTTTATGATGAAACTAAGTAGTGATCATTTCTTAGTCTTCTTCACTTCTTATTGTCAGATTTCTTTCTAAATAAAAATGTTTGTTTCAATATTAAAGTTAAAAATAAGCATTGTTGGCATTATAATTATACAAAAATGAGGATTTGTTTATGGAATTGTTTAATCAATAGTGTGCGAGTGTGTACTGTACCTGCATATCATTGCTGCCAGGCACAAACATCTTTTGTTCCCAAATCATGTTTTTTTTTCTTCTTCATAAATTAGTGCCATCAGTCCTCCTTTATATCTTAATAAGGTAATGGCACTGTTAAATATATGTTTATAATGTAAAAACACAATATCAAGGTTGCTCACATTATAGTCATTACAGAACAACAACAGCTTTTTGTCATTGCCTAATAGTATTTTGGGACAGAGGAGGTTTGTGCCCGACAAGAACACAATGTGTGATGATTATGCAAATTAAGGACTCCGTTCAGTCAGGGAAGAAGGGCACCTCTTTACCCACACTATGTATGTTTATGCTTCTCTTTTCTTTTTTTTTTTTTGCTAAAATGTATGATTTTTTTGGGCATAAGGAGAAACCCCTTGCACTGTCTGTCACTGAAAATGTAGATTGCCACTGTGCAATTTCATTTCACATTAAATAATTTTCTTTGATAAAACACATTCAATTATCCAATATTTTTATATAGTTTTTATCTAAATTTATTTTCCTTAGATTTTTAATAACATTCTATTGATATGCAAGTATTTATGCCATATAAACTGAGTTAGCACACTTCCTATTAAAATAAAATGGGTTAAATGTCTAAAGCTATTATAAAGAAAAGCCTGTGTTTCTAATTATGCTTATAATTATTGTACAATATTTTAAAGGTTTGAGGGAAATTATACACATTCAAGTTCATTTCTCAAAAAATACCTGCTGTAATAAAATGACATCTGAGATTGTTACTTAAGGTGTGTTTGTTATTCAGGTCTCAGTCATTAGAAATGACAGTAATCCAAATACTTCACATTAAATGCCAATATATTCAAAAACTTCTACATAAACTATAGAGTGAGCAAGCATCTATCAACAATGTAGCATTCAAGAGAGGGATTACATTTGAAGTAAGAAACTGAATACATAATAAAATATTGGGTGTATGTCGTGTTTACTAAATTCAAGGGCATGACATGTACAGATTAAATTCTATTAAAGGAGGATACTGCTTATGTCCTGTCCTACATCTCTTCATCACTGTGCAGATCATTGCTTTATGGTTGATGATGTTTTATACAACTACAAAGATGAAAAGGACAGCAACTGATAGTTGGGTAAAAACATTTAACAAGGCTGATCTACACTAAATCCAAAAAATTATTGATAATGAATATTTAGTAAGTCATGATTTATCACTCCAGGTTAAGTTTCTGAAATGGTGTAAAACAAAAGGCACTCACAGACGTTCCTGTATGGGATGCAGTTAGTTAAAAAAAAATCAATGTAAAAACAGATCAGGTAATACATTTTTTTAGATGAAAACAGGGCGACATCTTCACCCAGATTTTTTAATTTAACCTTGGTGGAAAGTTTGCTCCTTTCTGAATGTTCATAAAAGTAGACATATGGAGTAATGGGGGTTTAGCAACATTTTTACTCTTTCTCTTGCTTTTTTATGTTGAGATGCTTTTTTGCCACCTTGTTTGTCTATTTATAGGTGCTCCCATGATTGTCTGCTTTGTTTTTCTTGCAGAAACATTATGTAATGTTATGGTTCCTTACATATGTAGCAGCTGGTTATTTAAGCAGGGCAAATTTGTTCATCACATAACTGCAACCAGCAACAGGGCAAGACAAATAAAAAAAAAAGAAGAAGAAAAGATAAAGACGTATGGGAGCAGAAATTTCAGTTACATGAGGGAAAAAAAAACAAACATAAACTGAATAACAAATGTTGTGTGTTGAATGCCAGGAGAGTAGAGATCAGGTTGGGAAGTCTTTCTATCAAGTTTCAGCATCCATTAGGCAGAGAAACTTAATAAATATATATTTCTATCCCATAGTTTCAGTTCATAAAATACATAGAGTTCTATCAGTCGGATGTATAATACACTGGCAGGTGCAAGTTGTTATTTGAACTACTTGAATATTAGTTACCTTGAAAAACTTGTGAAGCTTTCTGGAGACATTTTACATATGTATGAAAAAGTAATTAGGTTCTTCAGGAGCAACGAACATATAAAATAGTCTGAAAGTCTCAGTGTTTTATTTTTCAAAGTGAACTTTGTACAAAAAATTATGGTGGATGGCAGCAGCTGATTATATGACCTTTTTTTATTCTGAAGGATACAACATTGGAGAGTATCTGGCAAGGGATGTTTTGCACAGTATAGAATAATTAGAGTAAACACAGCATATCCACACATTTTAGAGTGCTTACATGGGAAGTAGCAATATTGTATTTATAAAGTGTCTGAAAAGTAGCCGCTCGTCAACTGTGGTCACTAAATGAACCAAATTATTGCTATAATTTAAAATACCACTTATTAGTTTTTTAAGATGACAAAGTGCAACAATACAACATTCTTTTTACTGTAAGACATCACTTGTGAATGTGTCAGAACAAAAACATCTATGAAGTGAACAACTTCAAAAATAAAAGTGAACATAACTTCCGTGGTCAACATTGCACATCATCATTTACACAAGTGAAGTTCAGAAATTAACAAGCACTAGACACAGCAGCTGACAATGACATGGATGTCCTTCACAAACTTAATGATTCACAAGTCTGGATTTTAATGAGAAGCTTGTTCTTTGGCACTGCTGTCGATGACTGCGCCAGGTCTTGTACAGAGGTCACAGCATTAATGGTGCCACAGAGTCATTAAAATAAAGCAAGAACACACAGGAGGTTCTGAAGCCCCTAAGTGTACACAGGATGATCTCATTGCAGTGACTCTCTGGTGGGTAAGATGCAGAAATGTTGTTAAGGCAGGGAGTCTCTAGAGTGGAAACTATGGTGCTTCAATAGCATGTTTTTCTTGGCAGAGCTCTAGGGACTAATGCACAATGGGTTTGTCCTACTGAAATGGCCAGGATAGCAGCTAACAGCAAAATATATTCAACAAATTATTGTTTTAAAGACAAACTAATAATTCATGTTTAGCTCATGGGCAAAGCATAAAATAAATAAATGTTGCACACTTGTGTCTTTGTATAACAGAACTGTGCTCTGAGATGGTAACACTTTGAAATAAAATAATTACATAGGGCTGACCTTATTTTGCAAATTCAGCATATTCCGAAAGTCCTTGAAAACTGCTGGAAATGATCTAATGTGCTGACCAAATCTGCACACATGGAGAGAAACTGTACTTCTTTTCCATCTGTTATCTATCTTTCCCCTCAAAAATTTAAATTGTATTCTAAAACTATTTAAAGTCTACTGCAAGCCATTTAAATTCTCTCAGGCTTGACAGAATATAATAATTTACAGCCACACAAACCTTCAAATCATTTTACTGAATTATGCAAGTACCACTGTGTGTCACAATGTAACAATGCAGAAAGATATGGAAGCTCTGGAGCAGCAAGGGTTTTATCCGTTTTGTTTTGACAGATGATTAGATATTTTAAAAGCAGGGGAACTACTTGCTTGATTTTCCGCAACCTTAATTCCAATTGTCTTTGCTCACAGCAAATATCACTTGCCTTCATCTGCACATTGCCCTCTGCAGATTGGATTGGTTCTTTTCCACCACTTAATTTTCAATCAGTTCCAATCCTGGTTAACTCGCCATGTTGCATGAAATGAAATGAGGGTCAGATCCTCTCACCAGTCTTAATGAGAAGCTTCGTTCAACACATGGCTGTCCCTTTTGATCCAGTCATCTACAGCAGGAAAGAAGCTCCGTAAAGGTCTAGTTGACAAGACCTGTCCATTTAAAACTTGGAACCATCTGGCTGGGACCAGAGTCAGACGTGTTTTAACCTTTTTACATATAAAACATCAAAAGTAGTCTCAGTTTTACTACACACAGTTAGGGTTTTTTAATCTATTAGATTAATATGAGTTAGAATCCACTTATGCTGACCTCTCATCTTTTCTACTCACAAGTCCTCCTGCTGAGATAAAACTATGCCAAAGTAAATAGAAGTTATGTCAACACAAAGCAATAACAATGGACCCGCACCTTTGACTGTATCTCCATTTTGGACCTATGCTCATAAATGTTCTAAAGGTTAGTCTACCTTGTAATATCAAGCAGCTGTTGAGAGAAATGTCATGTAAATTTAATGCATTATTACACATGGAACCATCTTCGCATTTCATTTCATTTTGTACCCACAGTGATTTTTTTTGTCATTTGATTTAAATATAAACTGTGATGAAATACTGGCAAGCTTCAAAAGAAGCTGAAATAAAACTAAACACAAATTAAATACAGTTTAGAGATAGAAAATATAAAGGCAAAGCATAAAAGTAGGGGTGGCCAATTCTGGTCCTGGAGAGCTGCAGCTCAGTAAATGTTGGGAGTTTTACTGTCATCTTAAATTATTTAAATAACAACTCCAGTTGTTCTCTAACAAAACATTTATAACATGTAACATTTCTTTTAACCTTTTACATGTTTTTGTCCAAATTCTTCAATAAAAACATTCATATCTGACACTAAGCCGGGATCAAACAGTGGCAATCTCTGTCTGGTCATGGATCAGAGACAGAGGTGTCCTGTACTGACTGCAATTGACTGATATACTCACTGAAGCGTAAACTAAATAGATTTTTATGTTATTCACCAGAAGTCTCCAATATTAGCAGAAAAAGTTGCTTGGCTTGATGATAGTTGCTTTTTCTTTAAGTTTCCACATGTAAAGGTACAAGTCAATTTACTATTTACATTAATCAGGATCTGAAAAATAGCTAAATGTAGCACCTAAGTCAGAGATATTAGCAGAGGTTTACTGTCTGCATTAGTGTAATCAATGTACCAAGAAAGTGCATCTGCTGATTTTTGCCTGCTTTTTGTGGGTTGTTTTTTTTTTACGCCTGAGCATGTTTATTGTTTCTTCACAGGTATTGCAGCTGGTTGTCTGCTTCTGCATGGGTGTGTATCTCCTATGTTGACCCTCCCCTTTCTGTTTTTTCTCTGGTTAGAAGCGGTTATATGGAAAATTGGGAATGAAAAAAAATATTTAAAAAAATATTATTACAATTATAAAAATATTATTATTATTATTTTTATTTTTTTTATTATCATAACATAACATTTTAAATCCAAGGTGAGCCTTATAACAAAAGGGCGGTTCTTGGCACACTCACACTTGTTTGGCTCATCATGGCAGTCAGTGGACCATTCTGCTCAGCGTTAACCTAATAAAATGTGTTCCAAATAACTGTGTAATTATTAATTTTATCAGTGACAGACAAATGGATATGTGATTACTAAGGAACAGTAATGTGCTCATGTCAATGAAATTACAATGTGCATCAACCCAATACTGGATTTATACTGCCAACGTGTCTGCATATGGTTGGGCCAGCTCAGCTAATACAGGTAAAATATGCATTTTCTAATATGTCTTGTACTGACATAGTCCATATTTATAATGTAAATACAGTGAAAAGCTTCAAAAATGAAAAAAATAAATTGCAAACTCGTTATGGGAGTACTATTGCATGACCATGCTACAAGCAGGGTTCCATATAAGGTCTGGAAGAGATGCACGTAGAACCTCTGCAAACCTGTCCCGTTCAAATGACAGTGACACTGTAAACAACCTTAAAAAATCCTAGTAGAATAAATGCTGCTTAACTCATTCTGAATTTTTTTCAACACATTTTACATATATTGACATTTTCTCTGGATGGAAACTCAATTCTGCTTGTTATTTTAGTTTGATAGGAACAGGAAAATAAATGACAGGAATGGCTGTGGAGAAAAAAAGCCAATCTCTTTCCTCACATCAGATTTGATTTCCAATTCAATTCTATTCTTTTCATTTTCTTTAAAACACATTAGAATTATTAAACAGCAATATTATATTTCATGTTATTTATGTAAATGTGAATCATAATTTTAACAAGAACAACAAAAGAACTTCTTGGAACTCATCAGGGATTGTCACAGTATTGCTGCTTGTGTTTTTTTTCCAGAGCCCCAGGTGGTGCCGAGCACAGGCCGGTACTCTGAAGCCAGATAAACACAATCCATTGGATAATGGATTGTTGGGCATTTCTGCTTCACTGAAACCATCATCGACTATGTCCCCTCCTCCTATGAATCCAGATACCTAGACCCAGTGTTCTGATTGTTCTACCACATGTGAACAAATATTTTTAGGCTGCCTTTTAGCTTTCACTACTGCAATAGGATCTTTCCTTTAATTATTCTGATAGCTAAACCTACCTGTCATAGTGATTTCTTCCCACCGGACCCTGTCTTATGATACAGGATAACCTGAAAATTATTCCACTGATTTAGGTCGGCTCTTACAGGACTTTTGCTCTTGTTCATCTTACAGAAAGCACCATCTTGTCTCCGAGGTTAAATTCGCAGCTAATTTCCGGTCGTGAGTGACAGCAGGCTCATTTTTAATCAGTAAGAGTTCAGCTGCTGCCTTTAATCAAAAACACATCTTTCCGGCTCCAGAGCTATTCTAGATTCTCAAAACGTTGCGGCTTTTTGGCAAAACAGCCCCCATTCACACCAGTTTAACCAGGATGAAAGCAGGAAGACTTCACTCTGCAGTAACAAACAAACAGCTTTGAAATATGCTCACTGAAGCTGAGGGTTAAGCAATCAGGCTCAGTTATATTCCACAGTTCACAAAATAAACTGTATACTCAGACGATCAAGCAGTTTCATCAGTGTTTGCACTATCAACCACAGTCTTGCCTGCTTGTGTGTTGGAAAAATTCAACTGTTTTTCCATCTTCTCATTTTTTTTTTTGTAAAACTGACTGAATATGCTATAATACTCAAAATAAACTATGGGGTATATATATATATATATATATGTTAATCTTACTTGCAGTATGCTCACATTTGTGTCTTAATTGCATTGTTATAACCCACTCACAGCATCTGGGTACAAACACAACTTTAATATCCAGGTTTCATCTCAGACATTGTCTATTATTGTCAGTAACTCAAAATACAAGTCTGTCTCTAACATTTAATGTTTTCCATGTTCACCAGTAGTCTAACTTTAGCAAACTGACATTTGCTAATTGGCAGGAGACAGAAAGTAAACCTGGTAGGAATGTCAATAAGAAATGTTGAGGTAATGGTGTCGCAGAGAGAGAAAATAAAAAAAAACATTAGAGGATTAACAAACTCAAGTCAGTGTGTTTCCTCAAAGAACAGAAATGTGCTCCTTCTCACAGCAGTCCATTTAATGGTTGATGAGATAATCGCTGAACTCATCAATGAAATGCCTTAGACATTGTCAACCTTCAGAGTCAGCAGGTATCATGGGTTCATAATAGGAAGAAGCCACTGCTACAAGGCCTCTCTCTGTCTCTAATAAAAGCTGCTATTAAAATCTAATACCAATGTAATACACACAAAAGTATCAAAGTAAAAAAAAAATCATTATGCTGTTATAATGAGCACATATCTCCATATTGCTTTATGAATTGAACCCATTAACTGAAGGCCAAATAATCAAGAGCCACATTCAACATACAATTCGGGCAAATTCCATTTAACCCACCACCTGAAATATAATTACGTTTAGGTAGGGACTGACACTCTGTAACATTCACACAATTACTCATTTATTCTGGCCACTAGAGTTCCTTTAGTGTGTGTGTGTATAGTTTCAATAAAAGTACTAATTCTTTTAAGGTGATTTTTTTTTCTGTCATATGCAAAGCTATAAAAACGTTGATTATTGGCTATTTATTTTTTTTACAATACATTTTTAAACATTTAAACATGAGAACAAGAACAAAACCTATGGTAAAGATTTCTAATTGATCCAACAGCCCTCCCACTGGAGTGCTCTTCTGATGAAAAATTGATTATATATCAGTCGCAGTAAAAAGAAACTCGGTCTGGCCTGAGCAAAGGATGCAAAAAAGAGGTTTGTGTGTCTTTTATTCATTCTTTTTGCTCCTTTTGATCGAATATTGACTGCCTGACAAATGTCAAATATCCCACTCTGCATTGTGAACAGAAGCTTATTGAAAGAGAAATGGGAAAAGGTGGTCTGTCAGGGCATGAGAAGGGCTGATTACAACTGTCACTCACCTCCATATCATTGATCCTAATCCATTTCACTGTGATTGGGATAACACAGTAGCTTTAATTGTTAACATATTCAGTAATGTTAGTAAATGCTCATCTTTTGAGGTTACTTGTACTCTTATGTAATTTGATGATCTAGTAGATATTAGGTCCTACAGCAAGAAGGCTGTTTGTTTTCTCTGTGTTTGACACAAGCCAGATTCTCACATTCACATATAAGTACATTTCAGGCATCAGTGACTTCACTTCTAGTTCACTTTGAATGGAAAGACATCTTCCATTGCTCAATTAAATTCTGGGTCTGTTGCTTCACTATGCAGGGCAATGAGGTACAAGGTAATGGAGCTAAATTAGGTGGACATGTTGTCTTCTGTTGCTCTTGAAACAGATGAGACACCGGAATGCTTTTGCTTCATCTACTTGCTCTGGTTGGTAAAAGCAATGGCTCTTGAAGATGCTTTTTTCTTACATAGACTATTAATGGCTAAGTATTTTCAAAGCACACCAGAATCTTTGCTTGGGAAACTTGTGTTGCAGCAGAAAAGAGCATTTACATAAATAATAGAATATTGTATAGGATAAAGGCTAGAAAATGTAATACTAACTAGCTCATACACAAAGAAATCCTGGTTCAGATCAATTAATTTAATGATTCATCAATGGGAAATTTGGTTTACAGTGCAGTAAAAATATTATAT
>JBAMIG010000007.1:8089265-8106154 GCA_037177335.1 Kiunga ballochi | reverse complement strand
GAAGGTGTTATTATTAAGAAACTGCTGTTTTGTTTATTCCTTGGTTCTTTTAATGAGCAAAGTTGATCACTTAGGATTGTTCTAGATGGTTGTACAGTTACACTGGGACAGTAGAGAGTTATTTTAAGCAATTCTCACCAAGCTATTGGAGAGGAGTTAATATTGATGCTTTTGCAACAACAATGATTTTCTATGTTTTGATTTAAAAATTGCAAGTTTGTAACTTGTGTCTTCGTTTCCATAAAATCCTGTTTCACTATTAGTTTATTAACCATTTTTGTATGTTTTATCTTTTTTTCGGTTGTGTTGAGTTTAATTTGTGTGGAATTGTTTTTATTGAGTCAATATAGATTTAAAAAATCCAACTTTTGCCATCAGAATATTGACACTGACTGGGGAAAATGTTCATATGATGATTTTATTTAATGTGTTGATAATGACGAAAATAGAAAAAACTAGAAAATCTTGAAACATAAATATGTCAAAGCAAAAAATAACCAGAGCTCGAATGTAGATGTTAATATTTGGAATATTTATCTTTTCTGCGCCGTGGTCTTTTTGTTATGCAATCTGGAAACGAGTTTGCTGAAAACTGGCCAAAGTGAGAGTTATTTTCTCGGCTTACAGAACACGGTGCATTAAAGTGAATAACAGAAGACAGCTGGAGCCGCCCCTTATGGTAATGCACCCTCTACAATTATGGCTTCGACCTTCCCCGGTGAAGAAAAATGGAGAGACGTCCATTTAGCGGTCCTTTCAGACACTTAGTGGAAGACATGTTAGCCAGCAGGACCACCTTTTGCCTGGCACTGACTTGTTCAGCAGAGAGAGAGGAGACATTAGAAAGGTGACAAGTTGACAAATAAGATCCATCTGTCAACCAGCAAGAGAACCCCAGTGCTTTAATTTAGTCTACAATGTCCAGTACCATACTGATAGATAAAGTGAGTAGGAGATAACAATACCAACTGCAGCTGCAACCAACAGCCATCTGCACTCTAAAATAAAATGAGCTTAGAGTTATCTTTTTTAAAAGCATACAGGGGGTTGGTGCGTGTTTGCACATGCAGCATTGACATTTAGCCACTGAAAGGGAAAGGTTATGGGCAGTTGCAAATCAGAAATATTCAGATCCACACATGGCACTCTGGTGACCTTTGCTTTGTCACTTTATTTGTGAAAGATCACAAATCAAATGTTCTCATCAATGGAAAAAACAACCAGGAAGTGGAAATTTAAGTTAAATTTAAGTTTACTTCAAAGTGTCCATGGAATAAAACAAACAATGATTCTGAGGTGAAAATCTGTCTGAAGGTTCATCAGCACTGTGGTCCAGGTCATGACTCGTGTGTGGTAGAAAAAAGCAAGAAGCTATTGGATGCAAGAATTGGTGTGGTATAGAAGATATTGAATAAGTGGTGAGACCAAACAAAAGCATGTTTACCTCCATTACTTGACCCAAACAACATGACTATTGAGTAGGGGATATTTTTTCTATACTGGGTGATGGTGATGATGATGGTGTGAAGGCTGTGAACATTTGTGAATATGTGTAACATTTATTTTTAAATTAAAAAAAGTATTTTAATACTGTAATACTCATACATTATAATATACTAATATACTAATATACTAATATACATTAGATATACTTATCCACATTTTGGGATCTCTCAGCCCCACAAATAGAAAACTGTAGATGTAATTTTAGAATTACAGTACCTAATACATTAATGTTTCAATTTGCAATTCCCTTTAAATTAATTATTATATGTGTAATTGCAAATTGAATTGAATTGAATCGAAATAAATAGTTTTTTTAATTTGACTTTATTTATAAATTTATGTTATATTTAATAATTTATTACTTCTTTAGAACAAAATGTTCCATTGTTTTTCCAAAGACTCTCCAGTCTCTTCATATGGCTGTGCATTGTCTGTTACCAGAAAGAAAAGGAGAAAGGAATGAGGTATGCAAACTTACCCTTCACCTTGAAGCTCTCAGGTATCCCATCCTGATGGCAGAAAAACACAAAGAGAAAAAGCAGATGTTACAATCAGATTAAGTCATATGATCATGCTACAGCAAACATGAGAAAAATCTGCCTCACTCTGGTGAAACAGTAAAGTCCTTTCACTATGTCTCAGAGTTATTGACTACCACTGACATCTGAACAGAGTGACCAATTACTTTCATAAATAGCTCAGGGTTCAGTGAATTGATGTCAGTATCAGTGAGACGTTCTAAAATAAGTTATTTAACAGAATTGCACAGGAGACTTATCTCAATAAAATGCACTGATAAAGTCAAGGCAACACATCAAAGCACTACTGTTTAAAAAACCTTGTGGACACGAAGTCATAGAAAACACCTTTGGCTCACTGGTGCTTGCTGTATGTCCCCACCTCCACCACTCCAAAAAAGGTGACATTTAGAATTGCATTTAAGGTAAAAAGATATCAAACAAGTCTTATTAGCATATGGCAGACAGTAATCACACTTATTTTGTTTGACAAGAGATATTTCCCAGAACCACTGACATACTGTCTCTTCTGCCCTGAGACTCTGGGAATAACCTGACTGGAGGCCATTCCCCGCCAAATTGCAACATACATGTGTTACAAGAAAAAAATTCTGTACATAAGCAAGGTTGGTTGCATCTAATGGGTCATAAGTAAAGGAAAGCATTTAAAGTAAAACATCTAATTTAATTCATTGTGTCACCTTTTGTCATGGCTAAGTGTGTGCACATCATTCAGTATTCAGTTAGAGATAGAAAATGACATCAAATCAGAACATTGCTTTTTTAAACACATAATCTGAGTAATAACTGGAAATATTTGGTTTTTATTCCCTTCAAAATCAGTGTATTGGCACATTCATGTGACATGAGTAAGATTTGGGTTGTTTGTGGTTACTATGTTTTTATGTTTTTTTATATGGCAGAGGATAGACACATTTTCACACCAAACAACTCACATAAAATTAACATTTAAATGTGGGTGAGCAGAAAGGAGCAAATAACCCAGTAGCACAGACTTTAAAGGAGCCAGTTTTATTCCAGCATGCGCATCAGCACCTATTTAGAGTAGACTGACTCAGGGCAGCATCTGGTCTTTGAGCTCATTTGGCAGCAGACACTGGTTACTGCACTTTAGCTCCAGTCTGACTGCAACAAAGTAGATTGCTTATCAACATTACTGACAAGGGTTGGGCTAAAATTGCCCAGTTAAGGGGGTAAGAAGGTGGAAGTCAACTGACAGTGGTCATATTAAAGCTGCAAATTGCACATTGCAAAATCAACTCATCTCTTGCTTTTTATTCCTGCCGCTTCTCCTATTCCCAGACTTTTTATCTCTATCTAATTTGCTCGCCACCCCCAATCTCTCTCTGCCTCTCAGCTTATCCCTTGTTAATCTAGATTTGCCATGTGGCCAAGTCAGAGCTGGATGAACGGGGCTTTGTACACAGTTGTCCTTGCCTCCATTTTGTTTGTCCTGACATAACAGCT
Organism: Kiunga ballochi; assembly: GCA_037177335.1. Classification (NCBI taxonomy): domain Eukaryota; kingdom Metazoa; phylum Chordata; class Actinopteri; order Atheriniformes; family Pseudomugilidae; genus Kiunga; species Kiunga ballochi. Next base: position 8,102,642 of record JBAMIG010000007.1, on the reverse strand, counting down.
TGATGTCAAAGTGACAAACTCTCACAAATTGTATTTGTCCCCCTTGTCAAGCAAGCAAAGCAGCTTTGCTCATCTTTTACAAATTAAACAAAGAAACCTCTTTGATGGTCTCACAGCTAACCTCCTGTGACATAGTAATTTTAGGTTGTTGTCCTGCGTATTATTTAAAGTCTTACAGCTTGAATCAGTGGTATACCTATTAAAATTAATTATAATTAGACAGAATCTGTGTCCTACTTCTGACCCCATGAAGATGATGCCACTGCAACTTTCTGAAACAATGCCATGGGAATCACAGGTCGAACACGTGACCAGCTTTTTCTGGTCGAGTGACTCTTGGTGATTGGAGTCTTTCTGGGGAGGCTTATGAGGATGTGTCCAATCCTGTTATGCTTGTCACACACAATCCTTCAAATCACAGGCATGAATGTACCACTAAGGCTGCAAGCTTCAAGCACAGCTGTCCAATGTTTGCTTGAGGAAATGAATGTATTTTGTTATATAAAAGGATGTATAGATTTTGTTGCTCCATCCTATACCAGATAATTTATCTAGTTTAACATGTTTATATTATATGAGGAAAATTAGAATTATGGAGTTACATATTTATCACCCCTACTTGGAACAAGTGCAATTTTTTATGTTTATTTGTATTATTTCATTCTATCTCTATTGTTTGCATCGCTCAGCTGCATGATAAAGAAATAACCTAAACCTCTGTACAATTCCACATGCAGCAGAGAAAATTCTCCTACAGAGGAAATTGGAGAGGACTTCTTTTTAAAAAGGAGTTAAGACAAGTTTTTGTGCCATAGAGCTTTACATTTCCGCAATTTTGTTTGAGAGGCAGATGGATGAGCAGCATTTACTTCTGTCTGTTATAAGACAAATTATTATGGTATGCAGTTGCTGTAATGACATTCCACCCTGATGCAATCACAGCACCTAGCACATTAATTTCATTCGAGTGAAACAGCAAATGCATCATTGTTGCAGCTCCACGTCAGATTCCTGCTAAATATGGATGTATATAATTATGAAAAGCACTCTGGGTTTACATCATGACAACAAAAAAAACTGCCATAACCATTTAAATACCAGTAATCATATAGAATAAAAAAGGGGATATGTAGATGCATCATTTAAAAAGGGAAGTATTTGTTGAGTTTATAGCTGTTTAAGAGCTTGTTTGCTAACAAAACATCTATCACATTTATTTGCAGTGTAAAATTCCACTTTAGCAAACAATAAAAGAAACTTCACAATGCGAAAGACTCCCTGAATACTAAAAGTTTCCCTGTTAATGGTGGGTTTTGGGCCGATTCACACAGGGGGAGATGATGGTTCAGATCTATTCTGACTGAGAACATGAGATTCTCACTAATGTTTAAATGTCCCTGTTCGTGGAAATCAAACAGTGGTCATTGAAATTATTAAAATCCATAATAAAATATTTCCTATGCAGTGGAATGGTCATTTTGTGATATTTATAAAGACTCAGTTCTAATCAGAATCTATTCATTTTAAAAGGATGCTGTGGTCATCATCACCAAGTGAGAATGAATAATGTATTGATACTTATGGTGCCTTGAAAAGGGCTATAAAGTTTATTACTATTATTACTGCTAATAATCTCAGCTGCATACACTGGGAAGCCCAAAAAATTGATGACTTAATAATTTTATATTAGATTTACAATAAAAAAAATGGCTTCGACTTCAAAACTTCTTAAATTCTAAAAAAAGAAAAAAAATGGATTGAACTAAACAGCAGTCATAAAAGGAAAACAGTAATCTACCATCCACCCACTGTATTCATTGTCTACTTCCTAAAATCTGCTCCTTGTTATTGTCAAAAATAAAAGTAATATTAAGCAAAATAAATAAATAAACAGATGTAAGGTAGGCTACATGGTTCCAAGTAAGTAATGGACATGATTAAATGCTTGTGAATGGAAACAGGGCATTAAGCTCATTTATCATTATAGTTTTTAACAAACTTATTTTTATCAGAAACAGAGTTTTTATTGCCAAGGCTGAAGTGATATTTATTTTCCTTATTTACTTTTAAAATCGCCCCGAACAGACAAAAAACGCTCCGTAATGCTTTTCTCATCTTTTAGGCTTACTTTCTAAATGTAAAATGTATTGTTGTTTGACAAATATACAACAGTGGGAACATATTGAAACATGGCGGAGATTTCCTTATAACACTAATATTTTAGAAATATCTGCTTTAACGTATTTTACCTTATTATGCATTTTTCCTCTACATTTTTTAATTCAAGTGCATTTTATCCCCTTCACTTTTATCCTTTTATTTCTGTTACTTCCATCCTACAAACAAACCTTTTTTACTTTTGTTGTGGGAAAGATCCTGCAGACTCGGTCACAGTGACTTGGCAGCAGAAGGTTTAGTGGAGCAACATACAAACAGAGCCATGGCTTGTGACAAGGAGAAGGCCCTGAGCAAAACTCCATATAACATACAGCATGTCAGATTTCCAACAATATATTCTGTTCAGACCAAACCTTGCTGGCAAATTATACAAGTCATATAAAACATTTAATTTCTAATTATCTTGTGACCATTTTGAAAGTTAAACTTTTTAAACTCAATGTAAATCATTGGTGACAATGTTGATACTATTTAATAATATTATTTCTTGTTGTTTAGACTAATTTTCCTAGTTTTTCCCAGTCAGTCATATAAACTCTATTACTCTGCCTATATGACTTTTTAAAACAGTTTAAAACATTGCATCTAGAAGTGGTCTTATTTCATCAGGGCCATCCCACTTTTAAGTGGATCTTAGACATTTTGTTATCAGCAACACGTCTGTCATCAGCGCTGCTTTTGGCTTAATGATAGAGACATCCTCCTGGAAAGCCTCTACCAAATAATGCCAACACAGAAAAATCGCATCACATCCCCTCAGACTTCAAAGCGTACATTTTACATGATGAAACTATGAAACTCTCACTATGAAACTCTTTACCTACCATTCCTATTTTTTATTTAACCCAGGATATGTGGTTCAGACAAACATACAAAACTAACTTTAGCACCTGCAGTTGAGACAAAGTTTATAAAATAATGATTAGATCACATTGAAATCCAGGATCTTTTTTTTTTCTTGTTATAAAGGTATCCCGACAGATTTTCCATTGACTGACCAAATTTTAACAGAGTCCTGGGCACCAAACTTTATGTCTCTGCACTTCCTTCACAGGCTCAGTCTTCAGAACAGATTTTGAAATAAAATGTAGCTAATACATAGTTGATGTGTGCGGCAGACATGTTTAGAAAGCATCTCTGAATAAATCTTTATTCAAAAAGGTCAGAAAGATCCTCACTATTGTGTCAGTTCAACAGCTTTTCATTGCCTCAAGCTCCCCACTTAACTCTGAAACAGTCCAATGACATTCTCACCATCTGTTTCCGCCGACTTCCCTTCTTTTAACTTCCTCTCACCCCTCCCATCCTTTGGCAGCAATGTTTCTGCCATTGATTATTTGCAGACTTACCTAAGTTGACTATAAAAAAATACTAAATTTAACATTTTGTCCACAAAGACAAACATTTTTTTTTAAACGTGGAAAGAAATTCAGTATCATTGCTGCTGATTTACTGCAGATTGAATAAACAAATGTTTACTTCTGAATAAAATAGCAAAAGTGGCTTATTTTCCAAATAACATCTCATGATTAATATTCTGTTTTTCTAAACACCCCAATTCTCAGTCTGACTCTATCAATTCATCTGTGCTACTGTAAAGTTTTCAAAAATAGGTTCCTACTGTTTCATAGGAGGAAAACAACTCATTCTTAATTCGTTTAGAAGCAAGACAATATTAATAAAAACAGCTATGTTTACAGGCCTGCCCTGTATTACTGAATCAAAGAGTACTCAGTTACATCTTTTACTTAAAATGTTCAGCTTGAACCCCACAACATCTTCCAAGCTCATCTCCTCTCCGGTATGTCTCAGATTAGTCTGATGTCTGCTAACGGTCTTGTGGGCAGATGGAGGGATGAGGATTCAACTTTTTTTTTGTTTTTTTTTTTAAAGTGGGAAGATAAACAAATGCCGCAGCAAAGTTACCTGAAGCACAAAGGAAGCCCCATTTTAATTTACTTCATAGCAAAAGCAAACAATTATCTTTGTATGGATAGCGAATTAAAAAAGAAGGTCAATAATACCTTGTGTCGGAATCGCACGACTGGTCGATAGGGTGGTGACCCAAAGTCCTCTTTGTTGGGTCTCCCATTGGTGCCAACCACAAAGAGTCCCAACAGTAAAATTGCAACCGACCCCCATCTGGCTGTCTTCATTGGTCTGTTCCTGTCAAAAAAAAAAAAAAACAACAATGATGAGTGCTCTTCTGCAACAGTCAGGTTCAATACCAGTTGGCTAAGATAATTCATCACATGTGCTATAATTAGTGTAGACAATGAGAATGGCAAAACTGTCGCTGTTTAAACTAAAGCTATCGATATGTGCCCCACACTCAGCGAGGAGATTAAATCTTCTTTTAAATCCATTAAGGGGAAATAGACATCATGAGAAAATCAAGATAAGAAAGACAAAGAGCCAATATATTAAAGCAATTAAATTGAGGGCTGTGGATTAATTAGACTGAAGTGTCTTAAGTCAAGTAACTGTAACGTTGTGGAGGGACATGGTGTTCAGCTGCTCTTATACAGTCTTACAATGATGCAGCGTGCAGTGCGAGAATATTCACTTTTCACCTCACTAAAACACACATTCAATTATTCATTACAGAATGCTGTGTGAGGACAAGTCTGACCTTTTCATGACATGAATTTACACAAAAACAAGAATTTATGGGGGTAAGACATGCCCAGTGAAAATGTTTGTACAGATACATTTAAGTGAATAAGAACACAGTTCTTATACTGTGACACTTAAAATAAACATCCTAATTTTAGGAATAGTAACCTGCAATGTGTTTGTTCCATCATTTTTATCCATTATTTTTATTTATAACCTCATTCTTGCAGCTGAACACAAAAATTTGTCCAAAACAGTCAATAAATTGGAGATGACTTGTCATGTATTTATGCAGAAGCAAACATTCAGCTATACTTTTTGCCATCTCAAACCACAAAGCCCTGGTCATCATTCTCTGAGACAGTGATTGACAGCAGGATGGGGACTCTGCTTCCTTGTTTCTCTGCAGTGACATAAAATCTGACAACAATAACAGTGCAGTAGCAGCCCTATGAGCCCGCGAGCTATGCACTGGAGGTCATGAGGTTGCACTGGCAGAGCCACATGTCACTGTGATGTTCTGAACAAAAACTGAACATTGAAACGTTTTAATTTTTTAACCCTATAAGCAGAATGTCACACTCAGATTTTCTGTTAATTTTCTCCTCTGAAGCCAGTCTCCTTAATTTCAAACAAACCATTTTGAAGATTTTATAATTTAGTTTTTGCAGTGTTAAAAATGAATTTTGATTTTTTTTTAAAAGGGCCTATCCGTTAGAAAAGTGATGCAAAGCTAAGCTTTTATATTCTAAATTATTTACCTATTTTTTGAGTGTTTCTGTTAAATATTCATCACATGCTGCTTAAGAGTCAAACCAGCCTAATAATGGCATCTGAATCTGCCATTTCATCAGTAATTACAAGCTGCGTGGTGACATAGTTATTAACTGTGCACCCTAACAGAAAGAAGGTTTCTGGTGCGAGTCTGGACTGTGGTGAGTTTGCATGCATACTATCAATGTATTAGACATGTTCTCCCTTGATATTCTAGCTTCCTCCCACTATCCAAATGACTGTGAATCACCTGTAATTAATCAATTGACCAAACACAATGATTGATAGTTGATGTAAGTATTGTAATTTTACATTAAAGCATCTGTTAAATGTGAACTATTAAGGGGTGGTAATATTCAATTAAAATTTAGATGATGTGATGCTGTTATAAAAGTTGTTTTTTTACCTTTTGTGATAGCATAACTATTATTTTGCAAGTGTTAAAGAGACAATTTTTTTTACTCATTTTTTCTCAGTCCATCTATTGGATAGTAGAGACTAAACAATGAGAACCCCTGTGCACCGTGGTGTAATAGACTGAATCCTGCATTTACACAGTGTAATTCACATGTACGACTTGTTTAATGCTCTAATACCATGGTCCCACACAGTAAACATTTTACCGTAAACTTATTTTTTTCAAAATGAGCTAAAATATACTTACTAATAGAATCGATTTTATGATAAGTTTAAAACCTTTTTTTTTTTGTTGAAGAAACACTGTCAAGAGAAATTAAATGTGTGAAACACATAAAAGCAAAGGGACAATGACAGCAATGGCAAGTCTATATGCTGCTTTAACTGTTTAAATATAGAACAACTTGTTTATTGATTTATTGATTGGATTTTGATAAATCATTGTGTAGAATTGAAAAAAACATACACGTTTAAACACTAAAATTGAACAACGTTTTAAATAAAACAGGTGCATTTACTTTGTCAGGTTTCTCTCTCTGACTGGCAGGAATGTGCACTCATCTGGAGTTGAGCTCTTTTGCCAGAAGGTTGTTTTGTTTTTTCCCCGCTGTTCTCTTCCTGCTTATCAAACTTTTATTTTAGCTAATATCATCTGATATGAGTCTTCGTTTACGTTTTATTTACCCACAATCCCCTGTGGACTGTAGATGTCTTCCTGCATTTATCTCATTTTAAGCTAACTGAACTACTTCTGTAGGAAGATCAGAGTTTTCTTTGATCTGTATAAGAAGTTTTTTGTAATTCACATCTTTTTCAAATATACTAAACTTTCCAGGCAAACAAAGCAAGAGGAGTTCCACACACTAGCTGTTAATGCAGTGGCGACAAGTCAAATTTCTCTACTTGTGCCTCATGTCTGTTTTTTCAGATCATACATGTTTGCATTGCAGTCATTTAAGATAAAACCTTCACCCTACCCCTATGGGTATTATTTTCAAACATTGTCCCTGCTAGTTCCTTAAGTATTTGCTCCGGTATCTCATCCTGTGGAGGAAAACACCAACTTGTCTCAATAAATAAAAAGTGGAGATTTTTCTTCTAAACAGTAAGTCTAACAAGACCTTTAAAAAATCCTTCAAACTGGCAAAATCTAAAGAGCTGGAAATGATAAACACCTTTACCCATCCCCTGAGACATAGATTCCTTGGCCAATGGGCTGTAATAGTATGACTACATTCATTTCCTTTGTATTTGTCAATGATCCAGATCAAAGAGAAAACACTGTTGCCACTTTCTGCTGCACTTCTTTTGCTAACACAATATATTAGCCACACTAGTTAGATTACCATATCAACAAACATAATCAATCAATGTCTTTGCAGCATCCCAGTGTTAAATGGGTTATTAATGGACAATTCCTGCAGGATGCTCTGTCAAAGGCAGAGATGAATTCAATGTTAAGCGTTTCAACAATGTCATGCAGCACAGTTGCACACAAATTTAACTCATTACAAACAACTACAGCATAAGACAATTTCCTCACAAGTTTGGTCCTTGATCCCTGACTCAGCAGTAATCTTATTAAGTGCTCTAAACGATCCACTATGCAAATAAGAAACTCATCTCTAAAACACTTCTTAAACTGTCCTCATCAATTCAAATTTGAGCCGCACCAAAACTTCTTAGTTTGTCTAGCTGTTGGTAGATTAATTTCATGTCATTTCTTTATACTCCACTCATCTGCTGTTCCATCTGGCTAAGCTAATCATTCAGCTGCTCATCAGGGGTCATTTGGGTTTGACTGGATTTTTTTCCCCCAAGATCAGGCCTATAGACAGAAAGCAGTATGGCACAAATACCCAGGACCAGATTATTATTATTATTATTATTATTATTATTATTATTAGTAGTAGTAGTAGTAGTAGTAGTAGTAGTAGTATTGATAATAAACAAAATATGAATTAATATTAATATATTTTTATTATTGATGATTATAGTTAGAATAGCTGCTATTGGGTTACCTAAAGTAAACACATATATGTAACAAAAAAGAAAAAAAATGAAGGCAAATATATTTATACAGTATCACAGAGCTCCTCTACACATTGTTGGATATAAAAAATAACCTTACTTAAAGCCAAAGATGATGGAATGTTTTAACAAGTCATTCACAGTGTTTTGTTTCATGTTTCATTACTATTATTACATTTAAAAAGTTTTAACAATCTTAACAATCACAGTTAGAGTACAATTTAATGGGGGGGACACAACAAATATCATTTTTGGAATAATGAAACTAGTTGAATTGGAATGATGGACACACAAAAAAAGAAAGATATTTGGAACAGCTAATGATCTAAAGTATGCAACAATCTCTAAAGTAATTTGGTTTTGTGATTAGAAAGATTCCAGTGGCTCTGGCTTCCTAATATTGATTAACTCATTTCTTTAAGTTTAAGAAACCTCATGTAAGAATTTACAATATGATGTAAGTTCAAGTCCTTGTATCGGCAGATTTACATGCAAGCTTGCATAAAAGCTACAAGTCCCAACTACAATTCGATTTTAACACACAGGAGACTGAAACAGTCTGCAGGTTCCTTCTTGGAGCCACTAAGGAATGCCATCATAACTTTAGCTTGTAGCTTTAAATCCCCCAGGGTATGTCTAAGCTGCGGCATTGACTTTCAAATGAAGACTACCTATGTCCCACTGTGTATACAATAAATCATGTCTTGACAAGCTCTCAGCTGGTCTCCCCCATGTCCTCTATCCATCGCATTCAGCTGATTCTTACCATTCTTACCTTTCCACTGGACAAACTAATCATAACATCCACACTACTGCTCTTATTTACCATTGCTGTGTCTGCATCAAATTGATCATGACTCATACATTTACTGCATCTTGATTAGCACTATAATTTACTGAAAAAAGTGGGGCATCTTTAGCTAGATATAACTCTTTACAATAGGAACTCCATTTGAAGAATAAAATAATCCTTTGTAAAACATTAAAAACACACATTCTGTCTGAATTATGCAAAATTTTCTTTAAAAAATAAAACTTTTCACAGAACTGAATTTGAATTATTGCAAATAAGTCTTCACTTCACATTTTTCTGTTTGCACTTAATACGGCTCCAAAGTAATCAAACAAAACCCTTTACAAATTAGAAACCCTGACTGTGGCTGACCATCGTATATTTATTCTCTTAGAGATTCTTGGTATAAAGTGTAATGTGAGCTGCAGCAACATTATTTGTGTAGGGTTGCAAGCTAGTCGCGTAGCTGCAATGGTCAGACCAACAAATGTGTCATATGTAACCTTTTAGGCAAAAGGCTCATTAGCAGGAAAAGAAACTGCTCAAAATAATTAAAGTAACAACAGCTAACAACTCCCAATTTATAATGTAGATAAGCACCAGTGTGAGTATCTTACAAATAAACAAACTGACAAATGAAACTACTCAACATAAATGGTAACATATTATTTACCCAGCTAATTACATTGAAAAAGAAGTATTCATTTTACCTACCCTGCAATAACAAAACATTTATCAGCAGGGGCTTTGTAAATGCTTTTGTGTAAACTCTATCTGAAAGCTGTCAAGGGGTGATTTGACATTTCAAAGGCCATTCATCATTTTCTTATGGCAGCAGCTTTTCTACATTTTGGCAGGTATATCCTTTTGTCATTCTTCTATCTATCACAGGTTGCAAGGGGGAGGGAGGGTGTAAAAAAAGAGAAAACAACACGCTTGTTTATCCTCTTTGCTGAGCAGGCATGAGTTTTCTACTCTGTAATTGTCTAACTTCATAGTTGGGGACAAGTTAAATAAAATCTGAGCTGAGCTTCTTCTCTTACATGAGAGAGCATGTTTTTAGCTTATATTCTTTTACCTTGAAATGGCTTAAATGTGTTTTTTAGAGCCTTTAAATGTGCGAAAATTGTGCTTTATTTCATAACTAATTACAATTACAGTCAGAATAAAACTGGAGCCCATCTCTGAGATAGAACATAATTGTTTTACACATGTTGATGCTCCACCCACAATTTCAAGCCAATTCCCCCACATTCTGCTGGAGGCATGAACACAAACATAATGAGAGAATTGTAAAACAAATTATGTGAGGTGATATAATACTGTATGTTGAGGATTTTATACTACATCACATTACAGTCCCTTAGTAGTCATTTTAAACCTTTAATGGTTTAAGAAAAAAAATCTGACAATTTTATTTGACTCATAAAAAAAAAAAAAATCAACATGTTTTTCTATTCATTACCATAAAAAAGGTCAAGGGTAAGGCTAAACTGTGACCCCTCTGTGTGGTGTTTGCATGTTCTGCCCGTGTTAGCATGGGTTTTCTCGGGGTACTCAGGCTTCCCCCCACAGTCCAAAGACATGTATTTTGGGGATAGGCTGATTGGTGACTCTAAATTGCCCATAGGAGTGAGTGTGTGTAGTTTTTGTATGTGTATTGGTCCTGTGATAGACTGGCGATCTGTCCAGGGTGTACACCGCCTCTGGCTCCAGCCCTCCACAATGACCTGAGTCAGAAAATAATGGATGGATGGATAATGGATGGAAGGAAAACAAAGCCTAAATAGTTTTCATAACAAGAAATAATCGACCCAAAATTTGACAAACGATGAAATGCAACATTGTGTTGATTGTGAAATTTGATAGAGATACTACACTGGCATTTATGTGATGGAGATTTAAAGTTTGTGGACCCTGGCCACTGCTGGTTGGAACATTGTGGGATGACAAAACGTTACTCCATTCTCATCTTTTCGGTATTGACAAAGCCTGCAAGCTGCTGTCAGATCGATTTCCCGTCACAAACATGATCTGGTGTGTTTCCAACTCCCGGATTAGATGCACAGGTGAAAAGGCCAACGTAGTTCAGGGTTTTTGTTGCAACTGTTGGTAACCTTTGCACTGCCAGTGCAATAATTTAGAACAATGAGTCTATTTGACCATAACTTTTTTATATATAATGGACACCCAGCAGCCAATCAGAAGGAAGTATTCACCCAAAACATGTTATAAAAGGGGTTAATTCACAGCTAATTCCATGAAAGACCCATGCAGGGCCATCTGGGGTTATGTGTGTTGCCAGGAAATTCCAGAGATATGAGTTGTCCATCAAATCAACAATTTTTCACTTGAAAAGTAGTAAATGAGGCAGAATCATCTCTGTAGCATGCATTGCTTTTGTCTTCCTAAAAACGCTGTTGCAGGCCTGCTGCACTTTTAACTCTTACTAGTTATAACATTTAAGGAAGTTAACAGACATACACTCCAGCTACTGTTGTTTTTGTAAGATTTTTCAAAAGTAAAGTAGATAATATTCATACCTGCAATGAGATTACCATCTATTACAACACTTAACAAAAAATAGATGATTAATCGGTTTAATCTGAATAAATCTTCCAAAGTATCAATAGCTATATGACTACGCCATCAGTAGTTAGAATGAAAATGGGGTTCGGTAAAAGAGCCCCCTCTTTCCCAATGTACATAATATTGTGTAGTAGAAAACGGAGAGAATACTGAATACTGTGTCTTTGGTATTCAGAGAATTTTAAAAAGTCTCATAATAACAACCATTTAGATTCACTTCCAAAAACCTTTCCAAAGTGAAAAAGCTATTTGGTGAGAACTTTTTGTTTGCCTTCTGGGTTTATCATAAAGAGTTGTTAGAAAGTCAAGGTATACACAGAAAAAAAAACTAGAAAAATCAAAAGGAGCAGGCTGAATTGAGCATATTTTATAACAATTTTCATATGACTCGATCTACCTTTCAGTTTCTCACATTTTTGTTGCTGATTAGGGCTTTATGCAACAAAACTACATGGTTAGATTTTTATTTAGGCTTCAAAATGAATTCTGGCAGGCTGCCTTGAGAAAAAGCTTCTCTCATACATCTTTGTGTGAGTCTCTTCTGACATGTGAGAAAAGTGCCAGCACATTACCACAGCCGCAGTCAAGTCCACGCTGTTAGAATTAGTCATGTTACTTTAATTAGCTTTAATGTGCAGATAAGCTCAGGTTGCAGAAAAAAAAGAAAGAGAAGTATCTGCTGCTATATGGACATATCTGCACCAACACTGCAAACCCACTTCTAAAAAACCACAGTGATGGTGAAACTGTGACTTATGCATGTCCACACATCATTTCGCTCTAATTGTGCATTTGCCAAGAAAAAACAGCAATATTTAAAACTTAAAAGATACAATATTGTTTATGTACATCCTTGCTTATTCTATGGGTAATGCATCAGAAACTATGTGGGATTTGTTAAATGCCTAGGAATCTGGTCCTATTGACTATTACAGATATTACTATTACAGACAGATATTATTAGACACATACAGATAATACTAATTGCATAATGAATTGCATATCTTAACAGCGAGCGTTAGCACACAGGGACAAAACAAACACTTTAAAATAGTACAAAATTTCATACAAAACTTAAAAGAAACCAATATGTGTTCCATATTAACACAAGCTCTGTCATCCCATTAGCATCATAGTAGTATTTACTAATCTGATGTTAGAAGTCCAAGAAAGTACAGTGTAAGTTGATTCACGTGCTTTTACATAAAGTATAGGCTCAGTAGAAAGATTAGCTTTAATTTTTAATTACATTTTTTTAACTGTTTACCTGATTATAACATATAATAATTAATTAGGGTGAGCACTATCATAATATTTGCTAATCTAAATTTTCTAGATAAAACAGTAGATCAGTAATATACTTTGCTTTGCTGAAGAAGGGATCTTATTTTGTTTCATGTGTGTGTGAGTGTGTGTATAGCCCTCAGGGAACAAGGGAATTTTTTTTATATATATATATACTGTATTAGTGCTCAATACTTTTGTATTTCTTTGCAATTAGGGAACATGTGAAAGACACCGATTACATGGCTCTAAGAGCGCACACAGTTAAAGCTATGTTTACCCACATAAACCTGACATTATGTCCATGTTAATAGAGAAAGGATGCTAGTGCTCCTATGGATATATTACACATACAGAAAGGGGTGTTTCGGTTTTCTATGGGATTTTGTTTTTGTTTATATTCTTAGAAATGTTAGTTTCTATTTTACTTTGCAGTATGAAAACAAAACACTACAACAGAAGGACGAAGAGTCAAGTTTGGCAAAACCAACACATTGGGACTGCTTACTCACTGAACTATGTTTAAATGAACACCTGATAGTCCACCGAATGTCCCACAAATTCTGGTAGATGCAATGGAAATATATGAAATATATATATATATATATATATATATATATATATTTTTTTTTTTTTTTTTTTTTTTTTTTTTTTCTTTAGTTTGTTGTTTCAGCGAAGTTGGGCGTTTTCCCCTC
>JBAMIG010000007.1:8027941-8040605 GCA_037177335.1 Kiunga ballochi | reverse complement strand
TTATTCTGGATATGTGAGATCTGAGAGTATATATTGCGTCTTTATCTAGTAGGGCTTTTTCTTTTATTAGATATATATATATATATATAGATATTTATCTTTTGCAACTTTAGTTTAATGATTCGGGAGTTGTAATGTACAATTTATTCATATGTAATAGACTAAAGTACACTTTTTTTGTTCCAGTTAACTTCAGCAATCACTTTTTCTTTTTTATCCTTATGTGCATATATGGATGACTATTGATGGCCTTTCCCATTTTTGTTGTTGTCCAATACTTATAGCACCAAACTGGTGTGTGAGCTGACACATGGTTGACATATAGACGCCTTTCAGATGGTCTATCAGCCTAAAAGCTTCATGGAAAGCTCCAGCACTAATCACTCACTGTGTGCAGGTGACGGCAGATGTGGCCCAGTTGCTGGGGGAGCACAAAGTGGACGCCATCTTGTGTGTTGCAGGCGGGTGGGCAGGGGGAAACTGCAGTTCCAAAGGTCAGAGGTCAAATTTGTATTTGTTCTATCATTAATCATCTGCAAAAAAATTGTTTTAGCTTGCCATGATTGAATTTAGAGACGTTAAATGATTTCTAATATGATCGTGTCTCATGCATTGTGTTTTTTTTGGGGGGGTTAAGAAATACACATAAAATCAAATAAAACTTATTCTACCTGTGGTTTTACTGCCTTTTATAATAATTTAAAAAAAAACATGCAGCATTGACACAAATAGATAATTATCATATTACATACCTAACAAATAAAAATTTCTGTGATCATCAAAATACCTTCTGGGGCAAGATAGGTTTGATTACAGAAATAAGGTAAAACAGAACATCTGGTTGTCATAGATTAACAGATTAACTTTAATATTGTATAGATTTACAGATCAGTAATAAACTGTTTCCTGTGTTCCTACATCCCATTCTGACACCTCGCAGCACATCCAGGATCCAGAGGAGAATGATTGTGTAGGTACCATTAAAAAGTCAGATAGCACCAATTACTCACTCTCAGCCCCTTCAGGATGTTGTTGTGAACCCACTGTGAACAAAACTGACAAGCAACAAACACTTTTACTTGCACTTCTGACAGAATACACCCTCTAGTACAGTAGCTGTACATTCGACTCTCATCATGTAATAAGCTGGCAAATAAAACCATAATGATTTAAATGATGATGTTTCAGGATAACAAAAAGTGTTTTTAAAAGATTTCCTAAAACAAAGCTGGGGCATCCTGGTGTGTATGTTAAAGGGGAGAAAAGACAAAGATAATTTTGTCCTTTAAAATCTTTTTCAGACTTGTACAAAAACACAGATTTGATGTGGAAGCAGAGCGTCTGGACCTCCACCATCTCCAGCCACATTGCCTCCAAGCACCTGAAGTCCGGAGGGATTTTGACTCTGTCTGGAGCAAAAGCGGCTCAGTCAGGAACAGGAGGTGATTTTGCAGTTTGCTATCATCATTGTGAGCCTCTGACCACGTTAGTGTCTGAGTCATGTAGAGCCTCTGACCAGGAAACTGATACAATAATCAGAGAGGCGAGGAAAGAAGGTGTGTGTATGTGTGACTCTTTTAACAAAGATATTCCTTTGGACTGTGTCTAATGTACAAATAATTAATGTTAAGTGATCAGTTTAATGTGTGAGGATTAAGCTGTAGCACTCAGACAGGGTTTGATGCAGAGGTCATGTGTTGTTCCAACCGGCCACGTGATGGATTGAAGGTCCAATACGAGCCCGGCAGACCTCTAGCTCAGCTCTCTGCACAAAGCCGGGAAACTAATTGGTTGCTGACTTAGGTAGAGAAGGACTCAGCGTTGGTGGGACATATGGACAGATTGTATTAACTTTACTGATACAGACTGAAACATCTTACTCTTTCTCTTTAGTTGAGTCTGTTCATGTTTTCCGTTTTCATTGTAATGTGAAATAAAATACCATGTTGTAATTTATTACAACAGGAGACAGTGTTTAAACTACAATCGTTCTTTGAGTGCTTTGACCACACACACTCCAGATAATCTGTGCAAGCAAAAGCAGATTAGGGTGACATATTTTATTAACTTTGTATTTTGATGTGTTTAATTAGAAGTTTTATGAATGGATGGGATGTAAGACGATGGATGTCACCAGTTAGTGTGTGTGTGTGTGTGTGTGAATAAACCAAAGTGGAGTCTTGGTAACATAAGAGCTGGCTCTGCACCAGTCGTGCTGTTTTTCTGGAACAAAATCATTTAAATTTAATTTAATTTATTTAAACTCTTTTTTTTAAAAAAATTATTTAATATGCTTGAATTTGAAGCAGTTGTAACAAAAATACACATCTTAGATTATGACTTGTTTCCCTTTTTTTAATTTAATTATGTCTTTTTGTAAGTATGTTGTAATAAATTAAGCTAACCTCTTATGATGGAGTTTTGTTGCAGATGTGCGTGGACGCTTTTTTACCACAGCTCTATTTACATTGTTCTTTACTCACACATTGATTAATCTCTGCATGCATAGCCATTGCTAAATTCATCTGGCAGTAAAAAGACTACAATTATGAATAAAACACATCAGCTGAGGAGATGCTTGTGTAACATTTGATTGTTCATCAGAAATCTTATTAAGAATAATGCATTGAATCAGAGTTTTATTCAAGAGAATTGAACATCTTGGTTGGTTTAATTAAAAACTGAAGCCTTAAACTTGCATAAAGCTTCAGCTTTTTTCATTGTGTTTGCTTCAGATTTGCTGCTCATCCATTTTAAGAATTGATCAGATATAAGTGGAAGGGTAGGTGGTGAAACTCCTCCTTCTCTGAACTTTTCAAGCTTCGCTTTAACATTTTGAACTCAAGTTGTTGCTTTCAAAAATGGTTACAGTGAGAGCAGCTTGTAAAGTCTCAACTGGATGATTACATGTAACCATTGATGTACAGATATGGACTTTACAGGCACATGAGCATGCCATGCACAGGTCATAAGTCTAAACCTGTGGACTAACCTAGTTGCAAAGCATATCTGTGTGTCAACAAGGTGCATGGCTGCTGCCTTTAAGCCTTATTTCTCTGTGAACTGGTCTGGAATTCGCTGTTTGAGCCCTTTGTTCTCACTGGTTTGAGCTTTGTAAGCTTGTCATAAGACACTGGGTGAGGTGGGGATGCTTGGCATTTCTGTTTAGATATTGGGAAGAGAGATACTTAACATTCCCAGATGCTGTGGATTTGATACATTCCTTCATTTTCACCTAATCTGGGTCATTTATAGGTTCTGTGTCAGGACACCGGATTTCTTTTCTCTTGAAGAAGAAAAGGCATTTTATTTAAATGTTAACATGATTTTGAGTAAATTGGAGTTTCAGTTTGCTTGTGAGCGGGTGAGGGGGGTCCAATCAAACAATAAGCACTTAAAAACATTATGCCAGCCAGTTTTACCAACTTAGGAGTAGATGCATTGCATATAGTGTCTTCTACCTCAAACAGACTAACTTTTCCCCTAAAACACTGAAATAATGTTCCATCTGCAACCTGCAGGCATGATCGGCTATGGCATGGCCAAAGCTGCCGTCCACCAGCTGTGTCAGAGCCTTGCAGCTAAAAACAGTGGCATGCCACCAGGAGCTGCAGCGGTTGCTATTCTACCGTAAGTACTGAAATGAGATATTGTAGTTTTACAGCACTTTTGTGGCACACTATAAACCATATTGCTTTATTTTTCCCTGTGAAATGTCTGCAGATCACAGATGGTTGCCTGAAAGAAATACTCAGATGAAAACAGATGTCTGAGGAAAAAAAATGCTAACTCAGTGCAAGCTACCTTCCTCTGTAATTAGTGATGATTTACAGAAACCATACCTGGACAGGTGAAGCTGCAGAGGAACGTCTCTAAATATGAACTTCAATAGAAAGCTTTAACTTCTCTGTCTTTCTTAGGGTGAACATTTTCTGCTGAAGCTCTATGCTCTATTGAGCTCCCCCACCATATAACTTAATTTATATTCTCATCACTGTCTCACTATCCTGTGCTGTTTGTGTTAAAAACCTCCAGTCGTTCTCAACATAGTGGATGTTTGGTTTCCAAGTCTCTCCACAGATTTCCTGACTCCATATTACCAGCAGACAACATCTTCCTGAAAGATGATTAATCTGAAATGAGGTTTTGAGATTGTAATTCTTTCTCATTTACTGCTGGTTTTTTTTACTCCAGATGAGAAAATCATGCTTTCTTCCTTTTTGTTTCCTTCATTATTTAAAAATCCCCACTATTCAGCAGATGAATAAATAAAATTTGGAATTGTTTGAGAATATTTGCAAGGGGTAAAACATGTGCTAACATCCTTTAAAATCAGTCTTTGTAATATACTTTTTAATCAAAAGTAAGAATTGTCTAAAAAAAACATGTTTATCTTTTGTAATCAATCTGACTGATTAGTTTCTGAGAAGTAAATTAACACTAAACTAAAACTAAAATCTGACCAGCATCAACAGTTTATCACTATGATATGCATAACCTGAATTTTCAAGCAGTAAAGTTTCTTAAGTTGTAAAAATACCCGGTTGGACATTTGAATTCACTCTAAACCTTGAATACTCCTAATTTCTGTCTGTCTTTTTAAACTTCAGATTTTTAGAGTATCTTATTGTATCCATAAAACAACTAAGGGGAAACAACATAACTCACAGTATATTTTGTTTTGATATGACATGGTTATGCTAACTACTGAAGTCCAATATTTGTAATACACAAAGAGGTACATCTAACTGCTCACTGCACAATAATTAGTGTTTTTTCCCCTCTATTTTTCTAGAAACCCTAATTGCATCTCAGAATCCACAGAATAAATTCCTGGTTTAGCTTGAACATGCTACATTTATTTGATTGATTGTTAAATTGTTCTTTCTGTGCATCTTTAAATTCAATAAAGATGCATGATTACAGCTGTTGGAAGGATTGAAGATCAGTGCTGGAGAATTAT
Organism: Kiunga ballochi; assembly: GCA_037177335.1. Classification (NCBI taxonomy): domain Eukaryota; kingdom Metazoa; phylum Chordata; class Actinopteri; order Atheriniformes; family Pseudomugilidae; genus Kiunga; species Kiunga ballochi. Next base: position 8,035,642 of record JBAMIG010000007.1, on the reverse strand, counting down.
CTATGCCACTTAGTCCTTCTCGTGTTTATCATAGAAATGCTGGATGCAGGAATAAAAAGAGCGATTAATGTTGCTAATATGTGTTTGTGAACGATCTGCTTTAGATGGATAACACACATCTGCTTTTGCATCACTACCTCTTTTGTTTGCTTTGTGAATTTAAAACCAGATTTTGCACAGTCATCGTGACAAATGAGTTTTCAGGGGAGTGTCATGCTTCCATTTTCTCTTTGGTTGTATTTTCCCCCAGCATTAGGCTGTGCTGAAGCTGCCTCCCCAGCATGCTGTCACATCTGTTTAGCATTAGCTATGACTTGCATTTCTTCTACAGCACCCCCACCAGCTCCCCTTATGCTGCTACACTAAGCTTGAGCTCAGGATACTGTGTTCAATGCAAGATCAGAAAAAGGTTGAGCAAATGCTTTTTTAAAAGTTTGACACTATGCGAGACCCAAATAACTGTCCTCGCATCGCAACATGAGTTTGCACACTTACACTCTGAAGGGTTTTGTAATCGCTTAGCCACTCAGTGGAGATGTTTCTCACCCTGTGCTGCTGCTTCACTTCCCTGTGGTGTGGATAAGTGGACTAAATGAGGTGGCCAACCTATGACAAATAAGTCCTGGTTGTTTCTAAGGACACCCCCTGTTGAAATTTAATCCCAGTACGGCTTCAGGACCTTTAAACAGATTTAAAAAATATGAATTGAAATGTTAAGATATGTTTATAGCCTCAACCCACACCCATTCTGTAGATTTAGCTCTACACTCTACCTTGTGTACGTGAAACGGATGCATGAAGCATAAACGTCATAAATTGAAGGGGGGAGGTGTTTGTGGTTTGAATTGTACATGGAAATGCTGCAGTCTGCCAGTTCTGTGTCCTTTCTGCTGCTCAGAAGCAGCTGCTCAGCCTGATTGTCATCTGGCTTCATTTGGCAGCGTTACCTTGGATACGCCGATGAACAGGAAGTTCATGCCTGACGCAGACTTCGGCTCCTGGACGCCGCTGGAGTATGTCGCAGAGTGAGTGTTATCGGATTTTTTCTTTGTTTCTGTTTTTCATTTTTTAAACCCTAACTTCCTTTCTTACATGTGCTTTTTCTGTTCTAGCTGCTCTTTTAATGAGTCTCATGGTGCCACAATCAATTTCGCTCAGCTCATTCAGTTCTCATTTAAGAGGCCCCTTGTTTTATAGGGTGCTGATAACACCAACGTTATCATCCTCACATCCAACTTTGATGCTTTAGATCGAAAAGATGTTTTCAGGGATCAGTGGACATTCAGGTTGCCATGGGAACCAGTTGTGCACAAAAACAGTAATAGAGAAACAGAGAAAAACAAACACATTATATTAAAACTGAGCTCTTATGGGGTTTTAAAAGTTAGTAAAATGTTATGAAGTAAAGCAGAAAACCATAAAATGACATTTTACTGCAATATAGATGGTAATCTCATGCTTGTGTCTGAGAGTTGCTCATCCATGTTTCTCTTTCCAGGTATTATGTTTGTTATATTATTCAAATAAGTAAACAAATGTGCGATTCATCCTGTTAACTGTATAATAACTGTATTTAATGCTAAAATGTGATTCCTTTCATGTAACTACTAGAAATGGAAACAAAAAGATTTTGTCATCCATTTATGATTGAATCTAAATCTTAAATAAGATTGGTAGGAGACTCTAATTTGGCATAAATGTGATGTTTTTGTAAGAACAGAAAAAAAAAACTTTTGGTACACAATTCACGCTCGTTCTGATTAAGATAGAGATTTATTGAAGCAGGAAACCATTTGTCCTGCCGACAGCTTTAAATAAATGGCGTGCATGTTTACAGAATTTGTCTGGTGGTTGTATCTGTGTTTCCCTGGAGAAGGATTAGATTGGATTTGATTCCACTTTAATAATCTCTAAAAAAAAAAAAAAAACAGATGATAATCTGGGGATTAAAATGGGAACAAACCAGGTGACCGGAAATTAAGAACTTGTGTCCTCCTATTACTCATCAGATAACTGGACCCTTGTGCTCTAAGCTGTTTTAATTTCAAGAAACTGTGTTGTAGTCGAGATGTTTTATTTTTATATAGCAGAGTTTATATATTAGAGAAGACATGCAGCTTGTTTTTATTAGTTTGTTACTGTTTGAACTAATGTTGGCTGACATGAATGCACTGCAAATGCACAACCTCCTTCATGGAACCGCTGTGTATGTGTCATGGTAAAAGTACATGCTTTACGCCGATCATGTCACAGGCATTATTGACAAAAGCCACATTTGCATACCCAGAGCTGCGCATGTGCATTTAAGATAACAATTAGCAAGACATCACATTTTATGGTACTGTTATGTCGCCTTATGAATGTGAATGATTATAACTCCACCTGAATAGCTCCAGAGTAGGTAGGCAGGTGTGGATGGAGCCAATAAAATATTTTACTAATGTTTTAGTAATGATGTTCGTATTTCTTGCAGAACATTCTTGAAGTGGGCCACAGGGGAGAACCGGCCAGCTTCAGGAAGCCTCATGCAGCTCTTGACCTCTGGAGGGGAAACCCAGGCTGTGGCTGCTCAGTAGAGGACAGTGCAGAGCTACGGAGAAAGCAGTGGGGGTTGGTAAAGCAGGGGGCAGATAAAGATGGATGGTAGCAGAGAGAGGGTGAGATGGGGATGCACAATTATAGCATAAAGAGATGCGGAGGAGGAGGTGTGTGTGGAGGTAAAGAGGAAAGAGTGAATGAATGGGAGGGTGGAGAGATGGCGATTGGGTTTGTTGCGGAGGAAAAAAGGAGGGTCTTTCTTTCTAATGCAGCGTCACAGCGCCATCTAGCTGTACATCACCACAACTTGCCTGTTGTTAGGCAATCTGACTATGTTAACTCCAGGAAAGGAAATGCACCGTTAACCAATGGACCATCAAAACCTAATCAAAGTATTCAATTTCATCTCAGAAATCAGTAGTGTGAAATTGTGCCAAGTGAGAATCGTACTGGTGTGTGATGATGGCTCATTCCAGCACTATGCTGTGGAAGCAGGTGCTAATAAAGATGCTTATTTGTGAAGCTTTAAAATGAGTCATTTCTAATTTATGTAATTCAGTCATAGTTATCATTACAGTAGTTCTAATGTGTTAAACTGCAGGGACTGTATGTGCTGACACATGTTAGCTGTTTCAAATCCACACTACTTGTATCTGTCTGGAGTCACAATTCAGATCTGTTGTGTAAACCTTTTTTATTTCCAGCTTTGATGTCGTCTGAAGATTCTCTGCTACTTTGATACTCAAGGAAACTACTGTCTTCTCTCAAATGGACCATATAAAAAATCAGAGAGGCCTTATATTTAGTTTGTAGACACCGAGTCCAAGTGTCCTTTGTTGCCATGGTATGAAAAGCTGCTCTGCTCCCTTTGTCAGTTTGTCACCATGTCTTGTAACCCTCAAAATGTCCAATAAACTTGGTCAAAACAAGTTTATAATTTGATGTGTTTTTTTTCAAGTCATATATATATAAAAATATTTAATGACAGTTTGTGTTACTGCAACACAATCCTTTACTTTGAAAAGTTAAGATAAATAAATTTATGTTTTAAGTAAACTAAAATGTATGTTGTGATTAGTACTGGGACACTACTTTATGTGGCAAATATTCTCACTGACAATAACTTGATTTTAAAGGATTATTTCAATAGAAGTTTTACACAAGTGAAATTTTCCCCCTAATCCTTTATTTTATATTCGACTCCTCTCCAGAAGTTATTTGTGTGTCACAAAAGTAAAGCTATGACCCTATGAGTCCTATACACCTATTCTTAGACTAATACAACTGAATACCTGGTATCATGAGGATATGCATCCTATTAAAGGGAACTTTGGCATTTAGTATTTACGGTAATGAATGCATGAAAAGGCAGTTTTGCACAAATGAAAAAGGTTTCAGTCCGGCCTGCTCTCTCTGGATAAATGTGAATGTCTCTTTTAGAATGATGCAGCTGTGACTCTAAATATCTGTCAAATCATAAAACAATATTTGAAAAGAAACTCTAGGAAGGCCAGTTCAGATGAAGCAAAGCAGTTTAAAAAGTCCAGCTTCATCACAGACATTTAAGAGATGGGCTCTAAAATGTCCTTTTTGTTAGTTTAAAACCAGCTTTTCTCAAAGTCCACAGACTGACAGACCTTCGGTTTTAAAAGGTCAGGATCTCTGGAAGTGGCTCAGACCTTTGTATCCAGAATAAAAAAGGATTAATTATGAAACAAAAATGTGTCCAGAAATGAACACTAGATGGTGCTCTTTAACAATGCTCTGCTTTGCTGACCTTCGGTTTTTTTTCCTGAAGAAGTCATATTAATCCAATGGAATATGCGCGTATTTGCATAAGCTATATAAAAATAACTTATCGAAGGCCCCTTTAGCATTCACTGTTCTGTGCACAACTGATTGCAGAACATCTAGGCCTTCAACCTTCGAAAATGCAAATCTCTACAGTATTGACATCTGGGAAGACATCAATTTAAAAAACTTGGATTATGACAAGCAGATTATTCTACAGCACTATTCCTCTTTGCACAAAATGTTGTTGTTGTTTAACCAACCCTTATATTGCCTCTCAGCTTGGACCGGTAGGCACATAAATAGAGTTCTGAGCAGCTGCTGGGCCTTAGTCTTAAACTCCAGTATTTCTTCTGGCTGGCCACAGTTCCCAGGGACTATATGGCTGTTGACAAGCACACTGCAATAAATCACTATGCCGAGGATTAATAGGAAAGAGCAAAGCGCTCCAGCTCACTGTAGCTGATATGTATTTATTCTAGGTGGCGTTGCAATTCATCTCACTGTGTGAATGCTGTGTGTGTGTGTTTTCTTGTTTGTGTGAGGGCCCAGGGCAAATGCAACACGTCTGTGCATACATTACCTCCCATGATGCCAGCACTATAGAGTGATTGCCCATGGGGATCGAGTCAATGTTTATCACAGAAAGCGTTTCAGCTGATCAAAGATACACTGACACAAAGCATGCTGTTTCTGTTTTAGCTGGGGCAGATAAGTTGTCATCCAGCACCACTGATGCTTCTGTGCAGTGTAAACCTATGAGAGGAAAATTATTTGTGTCTCAGTGGTGCAGTGGTGTGCTAAAGAGAGCTCATCTAGGGTACTTGTGTTTTAAGCTTCAGCAGCATGTGACTTTTCCTTGTTTTGTTTCTACTTCGGGACTGTGGAGTCTGAGTATTTACATGTAACATGACAGAGGTCTGTTGCCTTGATCACACACACAGTAAACAAGTTATATAACATCAACCAGCCTATTTGGTGCAATGGGACAAGACAGAAAGCAGTCAGGTGGTTGAGAAAAAACACTTTCTTTCTTTTCTTCTCAGGAGACGATGTCCCAGCAAGTTCACTCCAAGGTCAGACTGTGGTAAATGCATGAGTTAAATATTGTTAATCAGGTTTCAGTTAGATCATTAAATGTTAAGCCTCGCTGTAAAAAACACAGTTCCACATTAACTAAACGTGTGGTTTGTTTGAAAGTCATCAGGGAAAAGTCTATTGTCATGATAACACAGGCTAGGTGTCAATAACTGCATCTAAACAAACAAGACATCTGGGATAATGTCCCTTAAACCTTTGAGACCAAAGTCTAGATGTTATTGAACAACACATTTGGGGGAAGCAAAACTCAACTCAATATCAACACAAACATCTCAGACCAATTGTCAGTCACGGTGGTGAGAGGATGATGATTTGGGCTTGCTTTTGTTACAGTGTAGGCACCTTGAAGTATTTCAGTCATCGAAGGACTCGTATTAAATCTTATTAGGGCTAATATTAAATTATTAATGGTATAGTGTAATTTGCTGATGTTTATCAGATGTTTTATTTGTCTAATTTTAAGACATGTTAGAATTAATCAGTTGTATTGATACAAGTGCAGTCATATCAAACATGGATGAAGTAACGGTCTATGAATTTATAGTCATAGACTTAGTCATAATCATTTATAGTCATTACAAACACAAACACTGAATTTGAACAGGCTGTTTAAAGGTATTGCTGCAGCCAAAATAGGGAGGAAGTGAAGGTTGATCATTTGGCTGCAGTTTTGGGTTTATGTCACTAGATGGCACTACATCCTACATGTTAGACATTTCACATGTGTTTATGATTTAGGTCCATCCATAGAAAAGGTGTAGCTGTATCATTTTATGTCAAACTCCATTGTAAAAAAACAAATGAGGGATTTACCTCTAATGGATCCTTTATCTCTTTAGTTAAAGATGTCGGATTACTACTCAGTGGCTGATATCAAAATCAGGATATATTAAAATAAGTAAACAGTTTTATACCTTTCTACATGTGCAGGTACATGTATTGTAACTGTTACATTTGTAATAAAATTGGACTCGAGATCTGAACATTTTTTGTTCAAATTTAAAGAGAAAAAGAACAAAAGAAACATAAATAGAGCATCCTTTCCAGAAAATTAGAAGCTAAAAGAAACGTAAGCAGATGTAGCTCAGAAACCAACGGTGCCTCCACAGTCATAAAAGCTCATCGCAGTGCATGAAGGCAGCATGTGCTGCAGTTGAGTTTAGGCAAATTCAATATGACGTGAGGGTAAAATGAAAGTAGTTTGAGTTCAGCTCAGCTCAGCTCACAATGTCTCAAATGTCTTTAAAACATGGTTTCAGTGTCAAAATAATTGTTAAATTTTGAATGATTGGAAACAATAGTGTTGATTTAAAATGAAATGGAGTTCACACATTGTATTTAAAACTATAAAAGATTGCTTTACACAAAGAAAACCAGCAGTAGCATTAGCCTTATTGACTGTGGATTCAGGCTGTCTCACTGATTCAATTCATTTTGTGAAGCAGGGAGAAGAACAGCGTCCAGTTCTGCTCAGCTGAAACCCCTCGAGGTGAATTTCCTGATTAAAACCTATCCCTCCCCCATCCCCCCTTCCTCAAAATCCTGCAGTTGTGCGAGCATATCTGTGCATCTGTGTAACATGCACACATGCATGCTTGCAGGTTACCAGTGTGCTATTCTTTTGTCCACAGTTTATGTAGATTAATGTGTATGTGTGATTTTGTGTAGTAAGCCGGTATAAAGAGTCCATGGAGTTCTACATAGTGTGTATAATAGCTGTGGACATGCATGTGTGCCATTTGTATGCATCTATTTAATAAACTGAAGAATGTTATTCATTTTTCTTTCGTGTCGTAATTATTTCTTCAATTTTTCTTTAGAATCTACTCACATGTACAGAAACGTGCTGACATTTGGGTGTTGTATCTGCATGTATTTGTGTGCGTGAAGTTTGAAGGAAGTGTGTGTTATTGTGTTTGTGTGTTGTAGGGTTATGCCTGAGATGGCGGGGTGCCATGTGGAAGCCATTGAGACTTGGAGCTGCAGCAAACATGGAAGGTGAGAGCAGATGGTAGTGGTTAGCCCTTGGCTGCTCTAGGTAACCTGACCTGCAGGGGAGGACCCTTCTGCTTCCCGAGGACCAGCCGCCACATGTGTTGCGTGAGAGTAAGTCAACCAAAACCCAGGAACAGTCTCTCAGTTTCCTGAATATCTCTTCTAATAGCTGGGCCTATATACATTTGTAATTAGTATACACACACTCATACACACTACAGCACCACACACTCATACACACTACAACACTCATACACACTACAGCACCACACACTC
>JBAMIG010000007.1:8006397-8027841 GCA_037177335.1 Kiunga ballochi | reverse complement strand
ATATATAAAACAACAAACTATAAAGAGAATCAGACTGCAACTGGTCAGAGAGGAGATCATCCCGAGGTCTGATATAGATACTATTAAGATTTGGTTTTATTTCCCATATCTGACATCTGAATTAACGTGACAGCACGGTCATCGGCATCAGGATTATTAATTCAATAAGATACAAGATACATTTTCCAATGCATTTGCATTTATTTAATAGCTTACTGCAATACAAAGTGTTATATGCAAGGTTTGCTTTAGTTTAAACAATTTAATAGACAAGAATCAACACATATATAAACAGTAGCTTCATGTTTTGTAGCAGAGGTAAATAACCAATATGCTAAGTGGCTACTGTGAGACTGAATCCTTTTGTAAAATTATATTAAATCTCATGATGAAATAAAAAGACAATGAGACAGGAAGACTTGTGACTTTGTTAAAGGGAATGTAGTCAATGAAGGAAACATATGTGACCATCAGGGTATAACCATGGTTATATTTTTAGAAAGCACCACTTACATGTTCACTGTTACGCAGATGACACCCAGCTCTACCTGTCCACCAAACCTAACTCAACCCATCCACCATCTTCCCTCACAGATTGTCTTCAAGAACTTAAATCCTGGTTCACCTCAAACTTTCTTAAATTAAACAGCGGTAAAACAGAAATGGTATTGATCGGCACCAAATCCACCCTCTCCAAATCTGATAGTTTCCATATTCGCATTGATGACTATTCCATCTCTCCTTCCCCTCAGGTAAAGAGTCTGGGTGTCATCCTCGACGGCACTCTGTCTTTTACACCACATGTCAATAACATAACCCGGTCTGCATACTTTCACCTCCGCAACATCAACCGCATCCGCCCCTCCCTCACCCCCCACACCACTGCCATACTTGTTCACAGTTTAGTTACATCACGCCTGGACTATTGCAATTCACTTCTGTTCGGTCTTCCCCAAAAAACCCTCCATAAACTCCAACTGGTTCAGAATTCAGCAGCCGGCATCATCACCAGAACCCCGTCCATCAATCACATCACCCCGGCTTTACATCAGTTACATTGGCTCCCCATTACACACAGATACACACGGGGTGATAACTACAAGTTACTGTTGCTCACCTATAAGGCCATAGATCACCTCGCCCCTCCATACCTATCTGAACTTATCAAAATATCAAAACCAGTCCGTTCACTCAGATCCTCCACCTCAATCCAACTTATCGCCCCCCCTGTACACCTTGTTACGATGGGGAGCAGAGCTTTCAGCTGCTCTTCTCCGGAGCTCTTCTCTCTGGAACTCACTTCCCCCTGACATCCGTGATTTAAATTCAATACACCTGTTCAAATCCAAGCTCAAAACACATCTGTTCAAACTGGCATGCTCATTATAACATCCACACTGTTGAATCTCTGTTTATATATTGTATTTTATGTATTTTACGTGTTTTTATTGACCTTTTCCATTTCTTGTTTGTATGGTGACCTTGAGTGTGAGAAAGGCGCCTGTAAATAAAATGTATTATTATTATTATTATTATTATTATTATTATTATTATTATTATTATTATTATTATTATTATTATTATTATTATTATCAGAGTCAGATTAATGAGAGCGCAGATGGCTTAGAACTTTCTGTCCACAAACTGAGAATTAGGCTTACATTTCCACAATAATGTCACTTATAACCAATGATTTATATGGTACTATGATTAAGCAGTTACTCCACATTACACACCCTGCTTTATTTTATGGACTTTATTTTATACATTATTATAATTCAAAAGCTAAACATCAGGCTTTATTAAAGATTAAATACCAAATGAGAAGAGTGTTTTTCTTGTAGTTTTATGTGTTTTTTTTTTCAAAGAAGTCAATCCAACTGGTGTTTTTCTTTTTCTTTTTCTTTTTTTTCCTTTTTAAAATAGAAATCTTGAAAACACACATTTTAGCCTTATTCACAAACAGGAGACATCATCCATTTCCACACATTTTTTTTGTTTGTTTGTTTTTTGTTTTGTTTTGTTTTTTGCTCACAGTAGTACGTGACTGTCTTTCCTGGAGGATTTGATGTCTGGTCCATACCGCAAACCAGTACTGTGTCACACATGCAGCATTTTAAAATTAAGACTGGTTGGTGCAGGATGTTTAATCCCTTGCACCATTTAGCTGCTCGAATGCCTTTGTTTATAAGAAATCTGCCAATAATAAAGTTTATGTGGTTCAGAATGTTGTTGGCTTTATCAAAACATTGAATGTTATGGTGAAAGATGGCTTACATACAGCACCATGATTATTTGAAGAAAGTTTAGCTCTGCTTTAATGCTTATTCCTCTTACTGCACCGTTTATTGTGTTATCCTAAGAATTTAGATATTATTTATGTAAATTTTAATTTGTGGAAGGTGTTTTGTTGTTTTGTGAGAGAAAGATGCCACCAGTTACATATTATTATTATTATTATTATTATTATTATTATTATTATTATTATCCATCCATCCATCCATTTTCTACAGCTTTGTCCCTAGCGGGGTAGCGGCGGGGCTGGAGTCTATGCCAGGGCGAGAGACGGGGTACACCCTGGACAGGTTGCCAGTCCATTGCAGGGCTATTATCATTATTATATTTTAATTATAATTAATCATATAATAATAATATTAATAATAATATTAATAATAACATCCAAAATTCCACTAGAATAAACATTACATATATTCAGTGGAATAAAGAAATACTCAGAGCTTTCTGTTCACCAGCTTATTCAATACAACTCCTATTTTCTCATTTGTCACTTCTATTAGATCTCATCCCACATTTAAAATGTTAATTAATAAATATTTAATAAGAGGCATAATGAAAAATAAAGCTTAGAGTAGGATAAAGAAGAAGCTGAAGCTCAGTGAGGAAAGTTTCACAAACATAATATTTACCAACAACAATGAGGGGAAAAAACACAAAAGGAGCTTATCATGATTTCATGATCATGAGTATATAATGATTTCAGTGTCCAATTAAAACTACCCTAATATTATTAAAACATCATTTAAATAAATCCCTGTCCCTTTAACTAAAACACAAATCAAAGTTCATCATTTCATTATTTAAATACAAAGAAAAAAGATGCCGGCTTCACTGCTATAAATCTTTTCCTGCATAAGCAAAAAGAAATGTAGGATCATACAGTTTATTCAATATCATAATAAGCTATGTTGCACATAATGAAGACAAGCACTGCTTTATTTTGTAAAACCATCTTTTCTTATCAGCACCCATCTTAGCCTCTAGATGGCACTACGTCATAAGTGAACATTCTGTGCATGGCAGCATAATTAAAACGTCAGTGATAAGTTTTTGGTTTAATTAAATGCCCCTCCAGCAGGTATCTCACAGTCTTGGGTCGACGTGGATGGAAAATGTATTTCTCAACTTCAGGTCCAATGTCTCTTAAGATCAAGGCAGTTTGAGATGCTCAACATCTGCACAGTGAGATGTGAGCGGCTGCTTGAAAAATCCATGTCAATGAATAAATGATGGTCCGATGAAGGCCTGCTCCAGATATTTTTTTTAATTCACACAATAATAAAAACCACTAAAATGATTCAACATGAAAAAGGAGCTGCAGCAGGAATTCATAAGGTGAGAAATTCTGTGGCCTAAAACAAAAATCCACACAGAGAGACATACAAAGCAGCAACAGAGACGATTGTTTCTCCATTACACAGACTTTTTGTGGGGACATGTTTGTCTGGTTTGGCGCATTGCTTTGACTGAAACGACAAGCTGACAATGATGGTTTACTTTGCGCTCATTCACTGTCAAACTTCTGACAGAAGATTCACCTGCAGATTTTCAGCTCATTTACTCTTCTACTAAGCACATTTATATTACCAACAGTAAAGCCTGCTGCTCTCCATAGATACTACATAAAACCAGTCCATGCACTACAGTTTATCACGGGTATTAGTAGCTTTATCATGTTTAAAGTGTTCACACATGTTGCTTTTCCACAGCTTTAGCTCATTAGCTAACACCACAAGCTAACACCCAAACTAATTAGGTTCATCCTGATCTGGTTTAACATGTATAAGGACGGTCAACATCTTAATGTAAATGTAAAAAAAAAGTATTTTTAACATAGGTCTCCATTTATATCAAAATATGTATGGACACTGGTGCACGAGACAAAATAGGCTATTTTGAGTTGCCAATGTTTAGATGTTTTGGTTTAATTATCTCCTGTAGTACAAGTGTGCTGTTTGTCAGCACATCCTGGTCCACCAACATCTACCTTGATGTCATCAGTCTATTTATGCCAGCATAATGGCATTCAGGCCTCCTGCTTATGTGAACTTTAAAGGTTATGACATGTGTGTTAATGCCGGTTGAATCCTCTCTTTAGTCCTCTCTGCCCCTCATTGGTTAATATAAATTGTGAGTCTGATTTTGCTGGAGGTTCTTCCTGTTAATATTAGGCTTCCCCTCCACTGTTACCTGCTGTCCTTCATGGATTCTTAAAGGGAGATTTTTGTTAGTAGATAACATTTGAACTGGCTTTACATTAATACTATTATTAGAAGTTTGACTTATGTGGATTATATGATCAATTTGATTGAATTGGATTATAATTTGATTACATTGCATTAGATTATAACTGAATTGGATTTAAGAAGTAGGATTTTGACACAAATTGATGCCAGATAGATAAGCTGAATTGAAGTGAACTGAGGTTAGCAACTGGAGGCTTAAATTAACTAAACCTAGAACTTCTCAGCATCTGTCTCTGCTTCCCTCAATCCAGTTTCCCTGTGGGAAAACAAAAAGCCCAAAAATATCAAAGAGATGAAAGAGGCAGAAAAGAATGTGGAAAGCAAAGGCAATACTGGTGCCAGTGCTGCTTGTAGATCTCAGGGCTAATAACTCCAAACCAGGATGGTGGTTGCAGCAGAATATAGCAGCATCAAATATCTACATCCAGCTCTGTCCTTTAAGCAGCTAAGATTGAATGAAGAACCATTAAGCACTCAGGCTTTTGGTAGAGGACACAGGGTTTGAAGGTGAACTTCCCACATAGGAGGTAAATTTGGGAAGCAGCCTTGAAACAGGACTTCCACCCAGGAGACTGGGTTTTGTGTGTTGTCCAGTAGCTGTTTGTATTCTCTCTGGCCAATTACTATACAGTCATTTAGCAGACGCTTTTATCCAAAGCGACTTACAAAACATAATTTTTAACCATAGTTATTTTGTTATACAATTGGTCTTTTTAATGTACTGGTTTTACTTTCAGTCACTGTTTAATTTTATTGTTTGGCTCAATTTGTGCAGCAAAATCTATTTTTGATCAATCCATATCGTCTGGCTAAAATAAATTAACACTTGTTTTCCAGAGTTTTAGAGTTTGTAAATGTAAATCCGTTTGTGCTTTATTATTATTAATAATCACATTAGTGGGAGACCATTCAGCTGTTCAGATTGTTCTGCATGTTTTCTGATGTCTAAATATGTGCAGAACAATCAAAGCTCATCTTCTTTTGTTTGTTTTTTTAAAATGATGTATAAAAGCAGATTTGTTCTATTTTATTGTAGATCAAATCACAAAAGTAGCTTGAAAGAAATCATTACTTGAACATTTAAATTATGTTCCAAAGTAATTTGTCAGTTTCTCAGCTGATCAACCATTTAAACTAATTTGATTGATTTCAGTAATAGATTAATTAAAGTATGAATAATTCCTAACACACACAAATACTCCACATACTCAACTTCCCCTTCTTTTATCTTCTCCTGAACCTGCATGTCAGCGGTAGTGACCAGGAAGGAGCAGCCCCAAAATCCAGGGCTTCTACTTGAGCTAACTCTGACCCTTTTCACTCTGTATTCTTCTTCAGCTAAACAACATGCATTTGTATGTTTTACATTCAAGCAACACACTTAAGAGACTGACACTGTGACTTGCTGCACTCTCAGTTGTCAGTAGCTTGTAACATTGATGATCCATTAAAGGAAGTTTCTTGTACTATTCCTCTTACTTTGAGTGCATTTGGAAAAATGCCAAAAATGTAAATACAATGTAAATGCCTCTTGCCAAATTGAAGTACAGTGATGGCAACCAGGAGCTTCGGAGAGGATGGAGACAGGCTTCCATTAAAGGTAATAGTCGTGTTATTATGCCTGCAGGTAGGGCAATTGAGGCTGAGAGGTTGGGCATCACATATGACTCACCTAATCATGTCTGCCACCTCTGGAACCAGAAATTTCTGACAAATCATTGTTTCTGGTTATTTTAACAACAACTAAAGAAAAAAAAAACTATATATAAATAATTTGGTACACAATGAGATAGCAACATGTTCTTCTGTGAGGAGGCACATGCTGTTTGATGTTTGCATCTCCCTGGAAATGCTGATTTAAGCGTGCACCCCCCACCCCCCACCCCGCCCCATCCTCCTCCTCCAACACAATGAGATGCAAGCATGGGTTTGAAAGGTTACTTATGCATATGGATTGTTTTTAGACAAAATGTATAATAATCTCATAGTACATATAGAGCATGCAAGATGAATAGATACTTCTCTGAAACCGGTGAATTCATTATCTATAGCAAATATTCATACATTCAACATGCAGATAGGAAGATCAAATGTGCAGTTTATACATAGTCAGACAGATTGTGTTGCATTTAGGATACCACAAAATCTTCATTACGAGTCAAAATGAGTGAGGGGGGAGGGGTGTCTAATGTTTAAGGTTGTAATTGCATAGAAATGAAAATAGCTTTTTTTTGTGTATCAGCTTGTAACACACCTGCAATGTATAGAAAATATTATTTTTTCATTTCTTGATAAGATTTGATAATATTACTTTGTTATTGTTACAAACATAGGTATGATTTGGGCTAAAATAAAACCAAGATTTCTTCTAGCTTAACTGCTTGACTACCAAGTGTTTCCACCTGAGACACATAGTCCCCCCTGTCCTGACTTTTCTCTATGGCTTCTCACCAGTGGGACCGGTCCAGAATATTCCCCCAGAGAGTGTCCAGTAGGTTTTCTAACCTGAACCTTTTCAGGCTAGTTTTCATGCTGGGAAGCAGCAGTTATACTTAGAAACCATCACAGCTTCTACTGAAGGACCAGACATAGAATAATTCAGATGACAAAGAAGAACCATGGACTTCCTTTTCCCTCTTCTTGACTCAGATCATTGAGGTCCCCTTTTAAAGCGATCCCTGGGGATCCACTGACTTAGACTGTACCCATGAGACACGGCCCGGCACAGCCCAAAGAGGTTACATGGATTAATTGCTGACCTTTAATTGCTCACCTTTAACTCTTATTGAAAGTTAACATTTCATTTATGAGTGAAATAAAAATAGTAAATGAGCAAATATATCAAAAATATAATAAAATGAATAAAGACAATAACATGTTTTGCAACAAACCATATCAGTTGTACTTTGAGGAATACAGCTTGTACGGTAGCTAATACAGCCACTATCACAGATATCAGTAGGAATGCTTTAATGCTGCATGTCACGACTGCCACCTCCACAGTTTATTTCTGATTTATATCATTTCAACTGGTTTTTCTCATCATCCGGCTGTTCTAATTGTAATTTACTAATGCATACTGCATGTATACTAGTTATTTCTCTACTTGCAAGAACATTCAGCTGCCAGTGGGCCCGTCAAAGTCAATGTGGGCGGATACCACAGGCAGCAGTCAAATCCAGGTCAGTGGGGGTGGCAGGGTGTGCGCGTGTGTTTCTGTGAGTGTCTCTGTAAATCTATGATACATTGGACGGACGATGATTTGAGAATTTCCATAGAAGCAACAGGATCTAACCAAGATAAGCCTCTTGGGAGTCATGCCGTCCTCTCTCTCAGGGCGGATTATACACACACTTCTCACTCTGTCTACTGTACACACATCTGTCCATATGCCTGTCTGTTGGCTCCTCTCTGTCTTTCTGTCTCTCTGAATTCCACTGCTGACTTCCCAGGATGGTGCCTCGTGTAGAGAAACTAGTGCAAAACTATCAGTCTGGGATTTTCTGGGTCTTTTAAGCCTACGGTCTTTGTGGAAACATGGTGCCCTCCCACCCTCCTACACATCTGTTCCTCATTTACATCCTGGGTCTAAGTTCAGGGGGAAAAAAAAGATATGGGAAGGAGTCAGAAAATCCCAGATGTCTTCTTGCTCTTACAGAAAAAAATAAATAAGATTAATTCCTAATATGGGACATCTAGTATTTCATAAAAACTCAATTTCAATAGATGAGTAAAAGTGTGTCAACACAAATTAAAACCTGCTCTTAGTTAATGAGTGTGGCTTGTAAAACATGATAACTAATGTGCTGACATATGTAAACAGATAAATAAAAGATGTATTTTCAGTATGAAACATTATTTTGATTTAATTGCTAATCACTGAACATCTCACATCCTATCTAATTTATGTTATTCATGATTTGAGTGTAATGTCTGTATAATCTGTAACAGAAGAGATTATTAACAACTATCTCCCAGCTTCTGACATTTTATGTTTTTTTTTTCTGTTTTTAACCTGTTTTAAAATACAGATTTCTTTATGATTTGAAAACAAGAATTGTTGGTGAGGTGAATGCACTGTGATTTTAGTAAGTGTAAATGAGTAAATGTGATTTTATTTAAGGTGACTGTTACGTGCGTTACGCCAGCTGAGGGGCTCAACGTGGCTAAGTCAATGACTGCTTGTTTTCTTATTGGCAGGAAAATACAAAAGACTTTTCTAAAATACCAAGAGCTCTACATTTAACCATTTTAACCGATCTAACAACAAAATGTAAAGAAAAAACAGTCAAATTAATGCATTTTATGGAGACTACTAGGACATAAGCTCAGAATACTGAGTGTAGATTTTGTCCAACATTTTGACAGATCCAGGTATGTGAATCATGAGATGCTAAAGGAAACACCTACATTTAGAAAAAAAAAATGCATCTGCTGCAATTCTTTTAAAATTGCATCAGTTGGATGCAATTTTACACATCTCTGACTTATGCACTAAACACTGTTCAATGGAAACACGGCCAATCAAATTCTATTTAAAGTTTTTCAAAACCTAATAAATAGTATTATATAAATATTATTATATACAGTATAAATGTTGCTTTTGTATTGCAAAAAAATGTCACGGAAACGTGTAACATTCTGTGTAAGCATTCAGTCTGTTTAACTACAATCTTTTTAGCTGCATCTAATTAGTAGTAGGCCTGACACTACTACTTTCTATCTATTGTTGATAAGTTTTATTTGTTAGCTTGTTTTAAGAACTTTGGAAAAGCATTGATGTGTAAGTTCTACAAGTGAAGTCGTATTCATTTTTCTATTAAAATGTATAGCATGTAAGAATTACTGGTATCTTTTGGTAAAGACTGGAAAAGGAATTAATTCCAATACCAAGCATAGTTGGGAGTTGACAGTGCCTGAAGGAGATCAAAATCCTTCCACACATAAACATGTTTAGTGCAGTGATCCCCAAACCTGGTCCTGCTGCAACACACCTGATACAATTTAAAATACCTCTGCACACGTCTGCAAACTGAGCCCTTCATTTGAGTCAGGCGTGTTGAAGCAGGGAAATATGACAAGTTTGCAGGTCAGTTTTACCAGCTGGTTCTCACTTCAGACACATTGTTGTTTGTCCTTTCAGTAAAAATGGTGCCATAAATGTGGCAGCTGTCAAGTAGAAATAAATGACTTGTTCTGAGAAAATAAAAATATAAGTTACTTCAGTAAAGTGATCAGGTACCAAAAGAGCTGGACTGGTACCAAAAATTGGCTTGGATATTTTTAGCAGAGACCAGTCCACCATGTATTGATGGAAAGACAGAACAAACAAACATTCTTATGACAATGCATATACATGGACTTGTTGATGTAAATGTATTTAACTAATATACTAAAACTAGTACAAACTTTTTTCTTGTTCTTACCGGTGCATCATACAAGTTTTAGGTTTGGCTGATGTTCAGTTATCTCCCTGAATGCTAATCTACATATTCCTCCTTGCTTGAGCTGTCACCATGAGTAGAGCTCTCTTTTTGTAAATTTATTTTTCCTACTCGACATTGAGCTTCAAAAGAAACATACGTCTTTTTTTCTCAATTTCATTAATCTTTCCAATAATTTGACTAACTATTAATATCTATATTTCTATATATTATCTAATATCTATATATTAATATGCTGGGATAGGCTCCAGACCCCCGCGACCGCGATAGGGACAAAGCGGTAGATAATGGATGGATTAATATATATATTGATAAAAAAAACAATTCTTCATCTATGGGTACAGCTACAATTTTTTGCTTGTGCATCCAGCTTAAAAACTTAAGATCACCAGTGCCAAAAATGCTGAATGTTAATCTGGAGCCATGTTTAGGGTGGATATAATTGTTCATTTATATTCACAGAGAGATTATCAATAGAGTAGTCTACTTGTTGGACCTCTTTCTGCAGGTCTTTCTGCAGAAAAGCTGCAATGTTAATGTTGCATTATTAATCTGTCTTTCCTGTCCTCCCCCAGGCAGTAGAGTCAGGGGGCTGCCCTCCATGAGCTGGGTTCTGCCAGAGGTTTTGTCTTTCTGTTAAAAGGGAGTTTTTCTTCCCACTGTCGCCTCATGCATGCTCAGGCTGGTATTAGGATAAAGTCAAGATCAAGATTCAATGCAATCCTATGGTTTTCCTTTTCCAGGCTATCTTTCATGAATTGCCTCAAATTGATGTATATAAAGCTCCCTGAGATGACACTGTTGTGAAGTGAAACGGTACAAACAAAGCCAAACTGATATGAAATTCCAAAACACCTCTATGCCCCAAATCAGCTTCTATCCCCAACATAGAGCTAAATTAAAAATTTCAAAGCAACATTAGTTATGACTTTGACTGTATTTGTAAAACTTTCCATCACTATGTGATTTTTTTTTTGGTATCAGTTGCATACAGTAGAAGCAGAACGTTTTTACTTATTATCATATTTTTACTTTGCTCCTGTACAGTAATATATAAGCATACACATGACTTGTGAGGTCATGGCACTCTCCAGAAAGAAAAAAAAAGCGTCCCAAAAGTCCCAGTGTAATTGGAACCTTGAATATTATGCCCCTTGTAGACTACAGGCATAACCTTTTGATAGTCCCTAACACTTTCGATTTAATCTCCTGACTAACACTATTTTTAACATAAACTTGCTGTTCAAAAAGGCTGTTTTGTATTAGGAAGTCTTCACCATCATTGACTGTTCTGCATCCCTAATAGAGACAGTTTTTGGTGATGTAGATATCCCTGCACTACCATTTCCATTGAATCCATGTAAATTTATTCCTAGTGGAGACGTTTTGTTTTGAAAAGCAGCCTGAAATATTTCTGCAGCACATACACCTATTGGCTCTAACTGGTGCAACACCAAGATTCTTTAAGGCTTGCCCCTACTGTCTCAGAAAAACAGGATAAATCTCAGTTTTATAGCATCCAGGTGTGTCAAGTCTTTCACAATCTGCAAACAAAACAAAATGCTGTGAAGAAAAAAACCTTCCACTGCAACATTTCCAATGTCCTGCTAAACACTTATCCAAGCACAATTTTAAACTAAATAAAAACATCCCAAATATGAATTTATTTGGCAAAACTATTTAAAAAAATGCAAAATTAGCTCATAATGTGGAAAGTTTTGATGTGAAATTTCTGTCTACAGAACTCATTTAGTTATATAAAAACAATTAGAAAAGACACTGTTGACATTTGGACCATACAAAAGCACTTCTTTTAATCATGTTTTTATGTGAGGTATCTTTGTTTTTTAAAAGCACAACTTTAAAAGGAGCCCCCTTTCTTCATTATTCATGGTAATTAATGCAACATAAAACCCAACTAATAAAATTTGGAATATGTAAGTGTGTCCTGGTCCGAGGTAATGAGATATGCCAATAATAATATGCAAATTTGGTGAATTATTGAATAGGCATGACTGAGGATTCCTTATTAGTTTGCATATTTATCTAAAAACAAAATCAATCCATTTTTTAAAGTGCTTCCTTTGTCCTGTTCAATAAGTAAATCTAATCAAACACTGAAATCAATAATTTAGGTGTTTGTGTGCTGCTTTGCACATGTTTTTGTATTTATGAGGTCCAATGGGGTTCATTTTGACTGGTCTTCATCAACAGAGAGTACAAACTTTGCTTGCCTTTTATGTTAAATTGGCTCAGTTTCCACGATAATGAACTCATGACCGATCTGAAATCAATACAGTTTATCAACCTTCACTCTGCAGCATTGCTAAGTGCATTTTTTAATTACTCAACCGTATTAACAACTGTTGAAAGGGGGCCATGGGACACTAATATCAGCGCAAAAAGAAATAGTGATGAATGCAGATGATATGTGGTGTTCTGGTTAAAGAAAAAAAATGTTAGCTGTGCCAAAAAAAGGTTTTTCTTCTTCTTCTCTCTTCCTTTCCCCTGCCTCATTTGCAATGATTATGTTATCAGGGCAGCCAGGCAAAAGGGTGGAGCAACCATAATTTCAGAGCGGGATTAGGCAGAAATAACGAGGTCACCAAGTTACAGTTGCCATGACAACGAAACATCCAAGAACACAGGATGCCATTGCTTTAAAAAAAAGAAGAAACAAGGCCCAGGATTTTTCCCCTATCTCTGCCTCTTTTTTTGTATCCCTCCCTCTCCATCTTTCTCTCCTCCATCCTCTCCATCTCTCTCTGCCTCACTTGCTCTGTCTTTTCCTTTTTTTTTTCCTCTTAGGCAGCGAGGAGCAGAGGGGAGCAGTTCACTTTCACTCCCTCTGTTTTCCAGAGCCTTTTGTTTCTGAACATATTCAGAATAATAAATCCACTGTTGAACACATTTGCATCTTTCTGGTATTCATATTTTGTAGAAACACTGTTTCCTCTCATTTTAATGTGGCTGTACCCAATCCATAAAGCTCATTAGGGAACAAACCCTCCACATCTCTTCACCACAGTCTCTCTATTACCTCCCACTCTCTTTACAAAAACTTCAAGTTCTGCTTTTTTTTTATTTTTTGCTTATTTTTATTTTGGGGAGAAATTTAACAAGATAATAAAAGACAGGAAAACTCAGAAAGTGAAAGAAAGAGGCTCTTCTGTGATGGGAGAGAACATTTTCTGGAGATCTGGCCTGGGCATAGATTTGGACCAGTTTTGCCAGATGCTTTGGGCATTGATTCGTACAGATATCCATACTCCATGTTACAATTGGGTCCAGGTAATTTCAGTGCCCAGTAAACCAATTCAACACCTGGAAACAGCACCCAGTAAAGAGCTGTAATTGTGAAGCTCCATTGATTGGCTTTAGGGTGATTCTGATTACACAAAGCCTGGGAACAAAAAGTATTGTGGGGGATTGCAGATGATACAGAGATAGAGGCTGACCCTAGCAAAGTAAACACTAGGGGTAAATTAAGCAGAGAACTGTGCTGTGTGTGCTCCCCTGGCCACTGATCGTTAGAAAGTCTAGAAGATAATGATGTCAATCCACAGTGGATGTCTGCACCTCTAGCAAAAGGTGATGAGGACACAACCTGATCTGGAACAATCTGGAGGGTTTGTTTGTTTTGTTTTGTTTTGGGTTTTTTTAATGGATGCACTGCTCACAGACCTCATGTACTGTAATGGATGGATTCAAAAAGACATTTTGCAGTAAAAGCATGGCTCAAGCAACAATTATATCTAGAAAACAAGTTGTTTCAATAACGTCTCCAAGTGTCTTTTATTTCCGGATCCAGAACTATTTTATTTCAGCAGCTTATAAGATTTAATAAATAAATAGTTTAATTAATAATGTCTTCATTCTCCAATCTATAAATAAAAAATGTTAGCCTAATCTGCTTAGTCTAGAAATATGATATTTAACCTAGGAAAGATGTTAAATAAAAATAAGGGGAGTTGCATTTTTATTAAGCCTACTTTTGACCTTTGTATAGCCATAAAACATATAGTTTATCCTATTTCTTTCAAGTCCTGTGGAATTACACTATACTTGAGCATTTTCTATTAATAAAGTGTCTATCAATGGAGATATCAGTAAAATGCCTATATATTTATAAACAAATATTATTCTACTACTAATAATACTATTGAAGAATCCTGTCTTTTGAAATGAAACACTTGACTAATGGGAAGGCAGACATTTTTACATGAAAGTAGGCATTTTAGCTAAAGTTATGATTATAATGGTTTCAAAGATTGTAGATTCTGTTATTAGAGTAAATGTTTAAAAAAATGTATCACAGTATAAAATAATGCAGGAATGAGCAAATACATGAACATCTGCCTTGTTAAAGAAGAAACATGAAGGGGGAAGGAGAATAAACACTATACTTGTGGTGATGGGAGCTCCTGAAAAATAAGTCTTCAGAGTAATGCCAAAATGCCAGTTTGCTTGTGTGTAACCTTAGTCTTCTTGCACAGATGCACACTATGCCAGATAGTGGGTGGACAGCTTTTCAGATGCTTGCCATCACCAATTTAGGGGAAGTTGGAGAGAGTACACACAGTTCTATGAAAGGTTACATTAATCAAAATGGTGCAGATTATATTTAAAACACAAATTGCAAAATAGAAACAAGCTACTAAAAATAGAAAAGCTGTCATCAGTGACATGAATTAAAAACATTTTTGGTCTTTAAAATAAAACTGAACATGTGCTTACCAGGATAAATCAATAAAAGGTAACAATAAACAACATGATAAACATCTGAGCATCATGCCAATAGATACTGGTTTATCTTGTGTTTAAAAATTTAAAAAATTTAAAAATAAAAGTATTTTTATCATGATGATTTTTTTGCTTTACTCTTAGGGTTAAAAATGTGCAAGTCTTCCCATGAAACGGACATGGGTATTTATGGGTCAGTCCTTAGTTGTATTTATATCAAAGGACACTGATTAATCTAAGCCACAACATATGAAAAAAACAAACTCATTATCAATTACATGGTGGACATTTTAAAACTTTCTTAAATAAAAAGGCTTAGTGTCCATCTCTGTGAAAATGTTATTTATGCAACTGAGCCCCATGTTGAGGAACCCGACCAACCAATAAGGGACCAGTTGGACATGTAGGAAAGGATGCAATCATTAGAAATAATTGTTGACTCTTCTCTGAATAGGCTGTGATGATTGACAGGGAATGTAAACCTGCACAACAACTTAACAAACAACGTTGGGCATATTCAGACATTCAGTTTATAATTGATGATTTGCACAGTTCACATTTGCAATCAGCAGTGAATGAGAAGAAACTTTTCAGTAAGCCATGTTCTGGATCAGTTTTATCTTTAAATGTACACCAAAGAGATGTGGATGAGCAGCTATCTGAGAAGTTAGATGAAATGGAGTGTCATCCACAGATCCGGTAAGTCTGATGAGGAGACAGCTGATGTTGAAGTTACTGTTGATTCAATTTGAATTCAAATTCAAAGATTTACAAATATGGTAAAATTGATCGGTCAGCATCTTCATGATGCAGATTCCAGGTCAGCTTCCATAAATGTCATCACAATGACCCCTTGAATCACAAGACTTGTCATGCCAAAGTCACCAAAGAGAGTCCTCCATGCTGTGAAAAACCTTTATTGAAATAAAACATCTGATATGGAAAGAACACAAGTTATTGGTCATTTTCTTTATTCAATAATATTGATTAAAATTTATATTAATTAAATAATTACCATAGATGTCATAATTAATAAAAAAATTAGGAAATGTATTTACTGAGGGAGTGTTTTGTTATGACTTATTTCAGTAATAATCAAGTAACACAACAACCTTTTATTTATTTATATAATAATCTTCAGATTCTCAAAAAATATATATTTTATTAAAAGTGAGACGTATACTGTCAAAAAAAACAAAAAACGTTTAGGACAGAAAGCTAACACAGGAAGAAAATCAAGTGATAAAATAATAGTTGTGCCTGGATGTTTTTGAATTTGGTAATATGTCATAAAAGTAATTAAACTGTGGATATTTCAATAAGATGGAAAAATAAATAAAATAAGAGAAAAAAAAAGTCATGATTAAAAAACAAAATTACACACAGGTTTTGCACTGGAAGCCATAGTAATGTTACCCAGAATAAAGACTTATTGGACAGAAAATGTAAGAAAATACTAATGCTGTACACAACTAAGGTTTGAGGTTTAGGTTCTGCTGGTAAAACCTATTATTCAATCACTTTTCCTGGAGAAAAGCAAGCCACACCTAAGAGTGGATGTTGGAACAACGTCAGAATCTGTCTCACTTCATTAGAACGTCACAAGACCCCTGAAAATAATTGCATGGGTATAAATTAGTTTTCACATTTTTTCTACATCTTTTAAGTTTCGAAAAAAGAAAAAGAAATCTCATCAAATTTCCAAGGAATAACCTTGGACGGCTGAAATGAATCAGCCCTGAGCCGCTGAGTGTGTCCGTGCAGAGAGAGCAGCAGGGTCTCCACAGATCATCATGGCCGCTCTCTGACTTCAAACACTTACTCCTGAAACACTTTATTTATCAAGCACCAAGGCTTTACCATGAACTTTTTCTTCTTTTCCTTCAGTAGCTTAATGTTGATCCCTAAAGGTAAACAGAACAGTTTTGTATTTGAAAAAAATAAAGACTACATAAGGTTTTATTAGAATTAGATTAATTTCATTGTGGTTTTCTGTTTTCTGTGAATATCAGAAGAACATTCATTGTGTTTGGTTTCTAGAATATTCTTTGTGCCTCACATCAGGTAGAAAAGAGATGGGCTGTGTGTGTATGTGTGTGTGGTTATGTATGTGTGCTTTGTATGCATGTGTATTTCTGTGTATGTGTCCATGAGCTGCTGTGTGTTTTTGTGTGTGTGTGTTCAGGCGCATGTGTGCGAGGCTGCTACCATGCCTACGAGATGGGGGATGGTAGCAGCACAGCCAGCTATTTTTTCTTTCTTTCTCTCCTGAACATCAAGTTTGGTCTCCCATCAGCCTCTCCCTCTACAGAAAATGTTATTGGTAAAAGATTTGGTGCAGACGTACAGTAATATTATCCATATGGGTATTGATTACCACAGAAGGGTACAGATGTTTATTGATCAATGAATATACAGTGTAAAACATGGTGACTGACCAAAGTATGGATCATACAAGTACCTACAGTACTTAGTGTGCTTTGTATTAATTTAAGTAGGGATGGTGCAGCACACATGTGGACTATCTAAGTACAGCATAGATTGTTAGTTGAGGATAAGAAAAAAGATTAGCCAGCTGTGCTTCATCATTTTATAAGGCAGAATGTAGATGTTTAAATCAATTATTGTAAAAACTGTCTTTTGATAATTATTGACCAATTAGAAGTTAACCCGACATGGCCTGCCGTATCATTTTTGATACATTTTGCATCCCTTAATGACAGAAACTTTACTCAAAACCCTGTTGTTCACCATATGATACTGTGCTCCTGCAACCTGGTGAGTATCAGAAAGCATAAGAATACACCATAAAAATTTCCATCTGTTACATTGTAATAAATGGTAAATATATAGAAAAAATAAGTAAGGCTTTTTTCCTAGATTTAGTTAAAGGGGTCAAATAAAGTTTCAGATTAAACAAAAATTGGATGTTTCTGCCCAGTTCTCCTTAATTCAGGCATTACTGGGTTACATGAGTGTGAACTCACATTCTGTGCCAACAGCATGTCTATGAAAAGGAAAGCGAAAATCTTCTCCTTCACTGACAATACTGTGTTAAAAGTGTTGTGATCGTTTCATGTTTTCTTGTCTTTGGCCTCCAGAAAAGATGTTTTGTTCTTAAAACTAACCAAACAGTGACTATGGGGATGTGAATGACAGTATTGCTAGCCTAAAACACAATGTTACATGGCAATAAAGCAACAAATCCACTCAGACATTTTGTTGTATCTTTTCAGGAAAAGTCCAGCAAAAGTGCTGGTGTCATTGATGCCTCCCAACCCCCACACCCCCGCCTACACCCACATGCATATCCCAACCTGGTGCGTCAGAGAAGGATGCATTCACAAACCCTACAGCTGTATGTAGAAACCAGAAAACTAATGAATGGTGAAATATATAAAAATCCATATTGTTGTTATATTTATTATTAAATGAGACAACATACAAAAGTCCACATGTTTTTATTTAGCTATTCTAACCCCACAATTTCACATTTACACTTATAAAACAAACACACTGTTCCAACGGGTCTGTTAGCCTTGTATTTCAACTTTTTGTCCAGGATTGGATTGGACTGGAAGATTCAGTCCCATTCAAATAATTATTTTACAAATTATTTTTTCTTTGGTCCCACTGACGGTTGTTCTGTTGGCACTGATTTCTTGGTGGTGGTATATAATGTGCTTACACTTGTTGCTAAAATATTGTGCTTTTTCTGTTAAATGTTTATTCTTTACATCTATTGAGAAGGGAAATGCTACAAATCACTGTTGTATTTTATTTTATTTTATTTTATTAAGGGAAATGTTTGGTGAAATCCAGAAACTCTGATTTGAAAATGACAGGAGACGAATGGACCGCATGAAGACAAGGCTTGCTTTATGAGAAAACACACAGACAGAGATGGGATTTCTGCATTGGTAAAGTAGTGCAGAGTATTGTTCTGATACCAACAAGTAAAGACTGCCTAACATCTCATCAGTGGAGAGGCATCTGAGGGTAAGACATAAAAAAAAAACTGCTGCACTGTCATTGTTAACACTCATCAGTATTTGTGTAATTCCATTCCCATCAGTGGGAATGAAACCAGTGTAACACTCTCAAATAGTTTTGAACAGCCTCCAAGCCATATCCACTATTAGTGCATAATCAACACTCAGAAAAACAACTAAACAATCAGCAGCAGGAAAATGAGATTTCCTGTGTGGCATTGTTACAATGAGATGGTGTCCTCTATTATGTGTAGAAAATGTCTTTATGTTGAATAAAAGTGTTTTCACCTTAGCTGTTTGTGTCCATATACATTTCAGAAACAAGTCAATGAACTGACTGGTGCAACCCCACTAACCCTGAAACACCTTCTGTCAGATGTTTGCCACCCTGCAGTCCAAAACAATGGATCCCACTATGTCCAATCACATATGTTTGCTCTTTCTTTGATTCACTTATTCTCATGAAGAGACTTTCTGACTCAGTTATGCTTGCAGGTTACTGCACATTGTGCACTTTGGCAGCACTTCATACTAACCTCTACACAACCTTTTAGTGTCTGAGGAATGTTGGCCGCCATTCATGCTAACGTCTGCTTCACCAACCTTTGGCCAGCTCCACCTCCGCAACAGTGACTGAGGGGCATTTTGTCAGCTCTCAGCAGTTGGCGCAGCTTCTTCAATAAGAAAACATACCCAAAACATCTGCAGCAGAGAGAAGAGTAGAGAAGGAGGCTGATGGGGGGTGAGGGAGGGATGGGATGGTGGTTAGAGGGATGGGGGAGATGTGGTGCGGGGGGGGCAGAGATGTGGGGGCGGCAGGCAGCAGAAGTACGTCTGCGCTGCAAATCTGATGAGGACTTTTGAAAGGCTAAATCCCAAAGAGAGCGCTGCTGCCTCGGCGTGCTGCACTACAAACAGCCAGAGCTGAGACAGGCTGGGCTTTTTCACTGGAGGTGCTCCATTAGAGAAAAGAAGAAATAATTTTAATGATAACCTCTGTATGCGACACCTGACAAATGATACCGATGGAAGATATTTACAATGGGAAAAGTGCAGGAACATTTATGCATCGTGCCTTTAGTTGGCGCATTTTCATGGTGTAAATGTTGCCTTGGCTTCAGCATTTCATGGAACGATGCTCCTTGAAGATTGTAGTTGTGTGTGTTTATGTGTGTTCACAAGGCTGTTTACCCCCAACTCTGCTATTTCTACCATTTTTCCACCACAATCATGTGTTTGAAGACAGTTTGAATAATAAAAAGTATATTGCTGAGTGTTTTTACAGCATCTTTATCCTTTTGTGTGGATTATTTCTTTGTTAAGAAAAGGCAAGGAGATAATAGGAATTACTCACACTTCTAGTTATGGATTCAAACTATTTGTCTTGTTCAGAGTTCCCTAACAAGACAAGCTCATCTACATTTAGTTTGACAGCAATGTAAAAGGGGCAAGTCTTTTCTGTTAAGAGCTTAACCCTGTGAAAGCATTAGTTAACAATCTGTATGACCACTTATCCCAACAGTATAGTAGAGGTAATCTACACATAAAGGTGGTGGGATCAAGTCCAGATTGTGTATATTGTGTATATAATGTGGTAAACTGGAAAACACAACGGGAGGAAAACATTATCAAAAATACTAATACTGTATTTAGTCTCTTTTTCTAAACTGTTATTGCACATATATACATTTTTTTAACAAAATGAAGGAATATTTCTCTTTGTATATTGTATGGGCTTGGTGCAGTGAGAATTGTTGTTTTTTTTCCCTTTTTTTTCCCTGGGTAAATACAACCCTGTTGGCAGCATGAATCATACTCTGCATTGCTGGGCAACATGATTCATCAGACCTCTATCATTTTATCCTGAAAAACAGTCTCTGAAACCACATTTATAGGCATTCTGAATGAAAAAAAGCTCATTTATGAAACTGAATTGAGGGGTAAGGGTCACTAAATAAACACATTTATTTTTCTCCTGTGCCATTATATCTGCTTATTCTAATGCCACAAACCGGTTTTCCTTAACAGCTCAACTTGTTTGCACGCATTCTTTTTTAATTTGTATAAAACATGAAGCAGTTTTCTGCTTGACAAAATAATGATGGTATGTAGCTGAATCTGTTCCAGTGGTTCTGTGTTGCTCTCCATAGCCTGCAGTCACTTCCTTGTAGCACATAGACACCAATAGATGGAGCTGTGGGTTCGAGAAGGAATGAAAAAGAAGAGGTGGAAGAGGAGAGGGAGGATAGTGGGCTGAGTTTTCTTAACAGTAGAAGTTGAAATAGAAGTGTGGAAAAGCTGCTGTTTCTAAGTCTACTGGGCAACTCATTAGCAGTACTGTATGCACTGATGTCCCAGCATTCATAACTGTGTTTACGTTTGGCAGAGTGAAAAGGAGGTTTTTGTGCAACACAGACTATCACCGTGTGTCCCCAAAGACTGTGTCGCCATTAACTTAATGATGGCTTCTTGATGATTCAGGAGGAAAATAAGTGTTTTTGTTAGGTAGTGGTCACTTTACTTTAAGGGATGGAGCAACATCTCAATAAATGCACTCTTGGGATTGATGTGATGGTATATAAGAGTGTGTGTGTGTGTGTGTGTGTGTGCTCATCTGCAGCATGTGTTGGCGTGCATGCACTTGTGTGTGTGTGTGTGTGCGTGTCAGTCAGGTTTCCTGCTGTGCAGTGCGGCTGGGAGCCCTAGCGAGGGTAAAATTCC
>JBAMIG010000007.1:7991371-8006297 GCA_037177335.1 Kiunga ballochi | reverse complement strand
TGTGTGTGTGTGTGTGCGTGTCAGTCAGGTTTCCTGCTGTGCAGTGCGGCTGGGAGCCCTAGCGAGGGTAAAATTCCATTCTCTCGGTGGAGCAGCATTCTGCATGAGCCAATTCCCAAGAGACACTGCTCTGCATGTCCTCCAGACAGCCAAGCTGAGGCACAGGCTCAGGCTCGCTTATTAACTGACCTGAGGGGGGTGGTGGTGGAGGAGAGGAGGGAGGTAAAGGGGGGAGCAGAGATGGAGAATGGAGGAGGAGGAGGAGGAGGGGTTGTGGGTGTATGTGTGTGTGTGTGTGTATATGTGAAAGTGTGTGTGTGTGAGGGGTGGTGGTGGGGAGCTGAGCCCAGGGAGGCAGCGGGAGGAGGTGAGTGGGGGGGATTATGGGTTTGTGTGTATGTGGGAGTGCGTGGGAGTGTGCATGTGTCTGAGTGTGATCAGGGGTGATGGGTTGTGGGGATACGGGTGAGCGTGTGTGTGTGTGCGTGCAGGCATACGTGTGTGTGTGTGTGTGTGTCAGAAGCAGAACTGGTTGAAAATATTAACTCTTTGCTTGCTGAACTGCTTTGCAGCAAAAATTCAGCATAAGAAGAGAGGAGTGAATGTCTAACAAGCTGCACTGGATGTCTGTGTCCTTGTATGCAGCACTGGGACATGTTTCCACCTTGTTATTTACGGGCCGGGATGTGTCATAAAAAAAGTCTGGGTAATCACTTCATGTAGTTTGTTATTTTCTGAACTTGGAACTAAATGTTTGTTTCTGTCGTGTGTATTTCATCCGTTGTTTTCTTCATTTTTCAGAAACATCATGGTATCGATGTGTCATTTTAACACCTAAGCTCAGAATATTGGTGCAATATAATTCTGCTCGCTGCCTGAGCACACTTAGACTATTTCTGAAATAGAACTAAAAGCATCAACTTCTAGTATTAATCTATTTACACTAATTTGCCATGCCTGTGCGTAACCATTAGTATTTATATTTTTGTGAGTCTTTCTGTAATTGCTAGCGCAACTGAAAGACTCATTTGTCTCCAGTATGAGGAAATGGCATAATTGAAAAGTGCTTTTCAATTACAATTTGTTTAACTTAAATAATGAAATAAAATATGCTGCTTTAAAGTTTTTGCTTCTTTTTTTTATATTATTATTATTATTATTCCATACAGCAGCAAAGAGGAACGAGAGTGAGAGAAAAATCACTCACGGCAAAATGCAAATGAGCCTGGAAGCTATTACGATGCTAATGAGATTCCACCATAGAAGTTGCTGCTCTGGCATCCTGGATATATTTCATCCATAGTTGGAAAACAGTTGTGTGCTCAAAATAGGGGGACACACTTCCCAGTTTGGTGCATATTGCAAGTGTTTACT
Source organism: Kiunga ballochi (assembly GCA_037177335.1). Classification (NCBI taxonomy): domain Eukaryota; kingdom Metazoa; phylum Chordata; class Actinopteri; order Atheriniformes; family Pseudomugilidae; genus Kiunga; species Kiunga ballochi. Next base: position 8,004,923 of record JBAMIG010000007.1, on the reverse strand, counting down.
GTCATTGTCCACATGCAGCATGAATCTGCTCAAAGTTTGACAGGAAAAGCTTCTATTTTTTTCAGACAGTATTGTTTGACAGGTAACGGTGGGTTATTTTCAGCCTTATTACTTTCTTTCCCTGTGAACTTCCGCTCTATCTTTAATTATAGTTTTTTGTCTTATTGTTGCCTAGTAATCATCAGTGAGCTGCTTTCATTAAACATTTACACTGTTCCCTTTCAATTTCTTACTTCCAAATATTCTGCATGATTGGCACATTTCCTTCCAAAAATAGATAAATAAATGAACATATAAGCAGTGTTGATTGTTTACACCAGTGGTAGATGTATCAAATAAATCAATAACTTTACTTTCTCACCCTCTGCTCTGAAACAGGAAAAGATATGTTCTTAAAAACAGAAGCAGCATCGATGAGTTCAGGTGGAAAACCTGTAGCACAGTTCTGAGGGTGTGTAGTTTGTGCGTTAAAGGCAGGTAGATAGGTAAGTAGGAAGATAGGGTATGTTACCATAGTAACACCAAGAGAGAACCCAGCACAAGGATAGTGTCTATATGCGTCTTGACCCATTTCCATTCTCATCCACAAGTGTTTTGTCTCACTCACTTCACCGTTTCACAACTAAAAGCACCCCTCCTTCCTCACTCTTAATGCATTTAATGAATCGAACAAATATTGCAGTGTGAAACCTGCAGCAACTGTGCAGAACATAACATAACAATGTCAAGACAGATTTGGCGTCCTATTCAGTTTTACTTCTAATATCTTTCAGCTTTACAATCCCTGAGGGAAAGGAGCCAACAGGAATAAAGCATAAAGTATGTTAAACAAAGTAAGAGGCACAGAATTCATGAATTAGGAATATATTTTTACTCTGAACCTAAATTAAACCCTTTCCTCAACAAAGAGAACACACTAATTAGCAGCAAAATAACAGACTTCTTCACACTTAATTTTTGCCTGTGAACTACAACTTCTGCTGAAAAGAGGAAAAAGTAACAATTCAGGTCAGTCTATTACTGATCATTCTGGTCAGTTCAGTAAAAGATCACTAGTAATATGTAAAACAGCATCAATTATAATGGTTAAAAAATATGCATATGTTTATGATAATTTCTCTGAATGTATTCTTTCAATCATTAAAATGATATTAGATTATTATACATTTCTTTACCAAACCTCCTAATGATAAAACAGCATTTATTTCTCACTGCAAATACAATGTAATGAATTATTATCAGCCTAAAACATTAAACATATTGCATTATCTTCTAAACACAAATCAACAAACTTTTTTGGGAAATTAAGTTTCATGTAACCAAAGGAAATCCTCTTTAATATAACAACTCCCATCTGTTGAACTTATAATTTGACTGGCTCTCATTTTAGCATTAAAATCTGCCTCCATATCCGCATAGATACTCCTTTAAACCTTTTAACTAATACTTAATGTATCAAAGGGTACCATATTTGATCCATTTTCAGAGACTTTTGCATCACTGTATTGCAAAATGTTGACTCAAACGCCACTAAACATTTAATTTTCCCACATTAATAACTGTAAATATCACACAGTAATAAATGGTGAATATATAGAAATTATTTTGCTGTCAATTTTATTCTATTTTCATTTAGTTAAAGTTAAAGTGAAGATATCAGAAAAAAATTAATCTGTACCATTGAGTGAAGCACAGCATTCATCAGTAAATAAAATTGTTTGAGGAGGAATCAAATGTCTTTCTTCATTAGTCCTGTGTGAAGGTGGTCTAAATACAGCTTCATGCTCAACTTCAGCCTCAGGTGCAAAAGGTGTCCAAGTAAAATCCTCGAGATGTTCTATCCTGTGACTTTTAGATGTAACACCTAAATGAAATAGATAATTTGATACCAGGCCTCTATAAAGCTAATGATATTATAGTGAGGGAATTCAGCTATTTGTTGAAGAAGGAAGACATCTAGAGCCTAAGTGGTCTTTGGGATTCCAGAGGCACCTTTAAATGCTTCATAGCTCCTAGTTCAATGTTTTTGAACAACTGCTCACTGAACACAATGCTGTTGCTTGATGTGCCTTTATCTGAACAAAGCTCTTTAGTCGCTGAAACATACACATGTTTAAAAGTAGGATGGCTTCAAGTTTTTGGGAAATTTCAAATACTTATATTCCTCATGTCAGGCTTAAACCAATTCATTATTTTTTATTTGCAGGATGGTTCTCTTCTCCTAACAAGGTGAAACGACCTCTTTAGACAGTTCCCCTTTAAATAAACTCACCTGAGGAACTTATCAGTAATCTAAATAGACAAGAGAAATAGTACAAAGTCTTTCCTCAGAAAATCTGTAAAAGTTTAAGTCCTACATGCAGAATATTTACCAGGGTGATGAAAAGTAACCAGCATAATGTATTTTATACCAAACTTGGATAGAAGCACGATCATTAGTAACAGATATTTATATACTTGCTAAAACCTAGTGTTAGTGGAATCAGTTAGATACTCTTAAAAATCATTCCTGATCATTTAGATGGAACAGATGAGTAAGCAGTTTAAAAAATTATTTAAATGAATATGGTCATGACTCTTCTGACAAGTTTTGCTGCAATCATATGCTGTAAAATACTATATGCTACACATTATACACACATTTTACACATAAATATAGCATGTGTTAGCATGTGTCAGCATGTGTTAGCAGTGCTAGCATGTGTTTTAAAAGCTCTGCATCTAGTTTAAAATTCAAAGCCAAAAATTCTGTAATATTTTTTTTATACTATTGAAAATAATGTATACTTTATAATCTTTTAACTTAAATTAAAACAACTTTAGCCCTCTTAAAATCAAATTGTTTCATGGCAAATTTCTGGTATAAGTTTATATCAGTTTGATATTACAGACCTTGGATTGATCTGCTGTACATAAAGCTATTACTGAAGCCAACAACCCATGTAGACTGTTTGCGATCATACAGTATGTACAATACAACCAAGTTAATACTGAAATCTGGTAAATGAGCTGTTCTCTTCAATATACTGTACTGCAGCCACACTCGAGTGGTAAGCGCTTTAGGCGAGCAACCAAATCCTGTTAGAAATGTCAATTGAAAAGGTCTTGAGATATTAAAAATGTAGTTTTTAATTAAAGGTTTATTAATAGATTTTCAAACTTTTTTTTTTTAATTACCCAACCGGATGCCTGAGGCATTTGGATTACAACTTTTATCTCACACGATTCAGACTGCCTCTCCTCATTCAGCCATTTTGGATTAAAAGTCAGACTTCATAAACGCTGTTCATTAATTCCCAGTGTGGGCAGTTAATGTGAGATTCAGTTGCAACGTTACAGCTGGTCTGAGTGTCTGTTTATTTTTAGATTCTTGTGGCCACTTTGAAACCCGGGCGTAATGTGTCACGGAGGAGAATATAGTGGAAATCTTAATCACCGTGCCACAGAGAAATTTTTAATGCACTTTGCTGTAACTAGTTTGAAAATCCAACATGCCAGTAACATAAACTGTCACAGTAGATTATAATATAGACTAATAACATATATTGTTACTGAATAAAATACCGAAAGGATACTAGAACTGATCAGTACATAAATATAGTGTTAAGTAGCATCATTATCGTGTGAACTCTGCATAATTTTATACGTGGTACAAAATAACAATACAAAACAGCAATATTATTTAAGTTGAGATCTACATGGCATTTGAAAAATAATAACCTTAGTAATAATTGTTTTATTTTTATTTAACAAATTTTGATTTCAGGCTTCAGATGTTATCCTGTTAACTGTCTGACGATATTCCTATAAAGACAACAAAAGTTTACTAACTTTGCTGTTTTGGCTTTTTTTCTTTTTTACGTTTTGTCTGAATGAATATCTGAGCCGTGTTTCCTTCCTGCTGCTGAAGACAGACCTATTGAGGTCTGGTCAACAATACAATGCCATATGTGCACTATGACCAGAAAAGCAGCACTTTGAAGGTTTTTTTTTTTTGTTCTCACTTAAATATCTCAAGTGATTCAAATTTAACATGAATGAAGAGAAAATCCTTTTCCCAATAAGATGAAAAGGAGTAAAACCGTGTTTTCCTTCCTTCTGTACTCTCATATTGTTAAACATTAGAGAGAAATGTTAGATCTGCAAATTATTTGTGACTGTGGTTTATAAATCCAAACAACACCAGCTTTGTGTTTGCTAAAAGGAAAACACTGTTTTTTTTGTTTTTTTTTACTGCCTTCTAATAATTCCCTGTCTTGTTAAGTGATCAAATTGAAAAATAATCTATAGGTGCCTAGAGACACATCAGTTTCATCGCTATCAAGTTGTTTTTATGTGCAGGCTCTTGGTAAATGGGGAAATTGATGATTGAATATGCTTAAACTTTCCTCTGTTAAACAAAAACAAAAATGAAGTGATTGTTTCGGAGCAGAAGAGAAACAATCAAAGCTTCAGAGGTTTACCTAAAAGCCACCCACCCGAACTGAAATCTGTGTGTAGTGATGCATTCAGAGCTAAATTTTGAAAAACATATTGGGAAAATCTGTAAAGCATATTGAATCACCCCATTGCTGAACAAACAAACTTGCATTTTCCGTTTCTGCAAGAAAACAGCTGTAAACAATGAAAATTAGCAACAAATAAACGAAAAGAAAATAATTCCAATTTATTTTATGTTTGAGAAAGATGCAAAACTTTATATGGGTAAAAAGTAAATGCACTGAAATAGAGTTAGCTTCAAACAATGGTGTAAAAAACACAATTGCACATTGCTTTTCTAACACTGCCCCGAAACACTTATTTATTATATTATTAGTTGTTTAAAAGTCCAAGTTTTCATTGGATTCTCTTTTGCCAAACTTTTAACCAGCTTAATTAATTTACAGTTGGATTTACTTTTTTGTGCTTTTCTGAATAGCTATGTTCTGTGTCCTTTTAATTATTCTGCCATCATGTTGCACCACACTCTGGCAACACAAGCAACTTGTTATCCCAACAAACTAACCCAATGATTGTACAGTAATACACAATGTCTCTCTCTCTTTTTAAATCTGGTTAAAAAGCTTGTTGTGTTTCTAAAGAAGGTTATTTGAGCCTAGTGATGACCCACCCCACTTGTACATCACTGGCTGCAGATGACCACATTACATTACTTGTCCAATCAATGCTGCAGAGATCTTAGTGCTCTTAGTCAACGTGTGACTGTTGTGGTAGTACATTGCAATTTCTTTTTGTCTGGGGGGAATATTTTAATCCATACTAGCTATGTCGAGCAAAAAAAAAGTGGTCGGACAAATGTATACAACATGGATTCACATGCATCACGGAAACGTGATTGGGCTGAGCGTCCTATCTGCGTGATTTGCAATGCCAAGTTGAGCAATTCCAGTCTCGCACCAGCAAAGCTAAAGTAAAGCATCTTGAAACTGCATGGAGATGGAGAATACAGGAACACAACGCTTCTTGAATTCAAGGTGAAGAGAGTCAGATTCAATGAAAAGGGCTATCTACCAGCTCTTGGATTTGGACTCAACAACAAATCAATCCTCACACATCATACGAGGTTGCTTACCTGATCAAGCTACCTTACTTTACCTGAAGCTGTGGAACTGTGAAGGCTCACACTTACAGACATCTCCAAGGAAACGCATCACAACTGTTTAACTAGTTATCGTCTACTATTTTGTAATTACAGTTTCGTGTCGGTGCTACTGTCTTTAGTAACAGTAAACGGATCATAAGAAATCATATATCTAAATATTGTGGTTCACTCATCTTGGATCAGTAAAATATATTTTGAGAGAAATGGATTTAATTTATCATCCAATCCCCATCGCATTGAGTTTACATTGAGATACATTTTGCTTTGTGACTGATTTGCCACAGCCGCTGGTACTGACTTTATAGTATCTAGATTAACTGTTCTAAATACAGAATCTGCATGTTGAGTGAAAGTTTGCATTTTTAGGATAAAAGAGAAATACGGGAAACAAATAAAATAAAATTAAAAAACACATTTTGCACTTGCAGAATGAAGCATAATATAATAAATAAAAGGCTGCATCATCAGCTGATATAATAAATTTGTGAGCATTTTCTTCTCCTGTGTGCATAAAGTAAGAACTGAGACAGAAGCCATCATTGGTGTTAGTTTATTTGTTCATTGTACACAATATTACTAAAAATACATAGAACTTGAAGGGGACATGTAAAAAGGTCAAATAAAGAAGCCATGTTTATTTAGGAGCCTATAACTATAAAGACCAGTATTGACCGTGGCAGGATTTCCTAGTACCCATGTGGTTAATAGCACTCAAACAATGCTGCTGATATCCATGAGTCTTCACGCGCAAAATGATGGCCAGATGAAACCATTAAGGGGACATGCCATTTGGTACTGTGACAGTGCTATATGTTGCTGTGATACTGAAAATGAAAACATGATGGATAAATAGGGTATCAGGGTTATCTTTTGACACTGTAGTGTCGTCTCATTTAAATGACATGGATAACAACATTAATTTATCCTGCATCTTACGTGTCAAGCTTAGTCAATTACAAGATTAAATGGAAGCACGAGAGGTTAAACCAATACCTTTTAGACCCTTTTTTTCAAAACTCAATATCTCACAAAATTATATTAGAGTTGTGTTTCTTAATTAATGTTGTTTGTTGTTTTGCAAAGCAAACCCATAACTATGCATTTATCCATCTTGTACCCAGATGATGTACATGCTAATACAACCTAATATGACTCATAGTAAAGTAAAGTGGAGAGTTAGGAATCAAAATTCCTTCATTTTCTATTTTGCTTCATGTAATTTAGGTTCATGTGAAAGCTGGGGTCTAGCCCAGCTTTTGGGAAGGATACATACACCCTGGATAGGTCAAAAGTCCATCTCAAGGTGAACACGGAGTGACAAGCAACCACTCATGTACGCATTTATTCCAAGGGACAATTTAGAATGAGCAAGCATGCACATTATTAAATTGGACTTAATTCAAACTCAGCTCTTTGGTGAGAAAATCCACACTAAAACATCCCCTTCAGTCCCATCTGTCTTTCTTATAAGCAAAACACATGCATGTTATCATATTAAATCCCTTTATCTATTAATATAAGAACTCTCAATATATTTTAAAAGTCAGATAAAGGTATGTGACAAAGTTCCAGGCTAGAAAGTAAAGTGATTTTAGAGAATTTGAGCCCATAATGCAGTTTTGCATTTTTGCCCAGTGGACCAACGTAGCTATTGGTGTTAGGGTTTCTGGAAGCCAGATAGACGGTGAGTTTGATTTATGGCTTCTTGTCTTTGTATCTGTCTCTTTATTTTCCTTCAAAATGTTTTTAAATCAATTAAATTATTGGTACAAAAGAAATACAAAAATAGTGTCTTCTGGCACCTAACTACATTTCAATTTAATGAATCTTTTCCTGCAGTTTGACAACTATCTAAAACAAATTGACTCATGATGATTACTGAGTCTTGCAGTCTCAAAGACTCAAGCTGAGACAGACAGAGGGACAGACCTGACTGAGTTTGCGTTGTGAAAATGTACATTTCCTGGTTCCACTAAAAAAAGGCACCAAATATCAATTTTATTTATATTTACTGCTTTTACTGTGAAGTTTGTTACTTAATAAAGATTTTGAACGCAGCTCATTATTTCTGTGTCAAAATGGCCTTAAAATAATTTAGTCATTAAAATAAAAATCCATATTTAAAATACTGTGGCTGTGCTGCATCAGCTGACTGCTGCTCTTAAACTGCTTAAATTAGGTTAAGTCTGACATGAATAAACACACACTGGTTTGTAAACATTCAGAATGATGGTGTGGAATATGTACTCCCACTGCATCAGATGAAACATCAATACTCCCCCCGCCCTTATTTAATCACAAATTATGGCGTATAAGTAGCCAGGTACTAAGATTCTGTCATTAGCAGCATTGACCAGAGGCAACACAATCAATAAAATATTATAAAGTCATTTTTGCACATAAACTCTGTTTATGTACACAGCCTCGTTAGCTGTATTGTGCTGCATCTGGATGCTTTCATCAGTTACTGCCTCAGTGTGGGTTTTTTTAAACCAGTTTTTGTACAAATCCAAATTAAATCATTAGATCATTATTTATGCATTTAAAAGGTTATTATTTGAATCATAGACATACATTTTAAATTTTAAAATGTATGACATGAAAATGAGTTATTTTTAAAGAACTATACTTTTCTTTATAACTATATTTTGGTTTTGTCTTTTTTTTTTTGCACAATTTTGATATTAAGCGTGTATAAATTCTTTTTGATGGAACAACAAATGTCCTTTATTCCTTTTTTTCTCTGTGCAACATCTCCTATCAGTTATAGGGGCACTAGTTTAAAAAGCTCTATTGGTCATATGTGGTCATTTAATCGCACAAGTTACAAGACCATACAAATCTGAGACAATATTCCTTTTTGAAATTTTTGCATAGAAATGATTTATGATCATGATTTCTACAGAAATCTAAAATGCACAATCCAAACACTGTTTAGTTTCAAGTTTGTGGCTCTTTCAGTTTGCTTGGAAAAGGCAGGTTACGCATGGGCTGCTCAGTTTGTTACTCTTTGCAACTTCACCACTAGATGTCACTAAATCCACACACCTAAATACACTGACATCTAGTGGCTGTGAAAGTAACTGCAATTAAAGTGGTTTCCATTGAATTATTCTTTTAGTTTAACACTAACCAGGATTTTTTCCCCCTAAATCAAGTAGTCTTATGTTTTACTCTGCAACTCAGTGATGGGATGATAGTACTTTGAACCCTTTAAAATAAAATTCCTTAGCTTACGTAAAAATTTGAAGCTGGTTTTAAGTTTTTATTGCAAAATTCAACTCACTAAAATGTTTTAAATTTGATAATATTGTCAAAAACACATATTTTTAATCTGTTATGAATTCTCCCTAATGTATTCTTTTACTCTTATTATCATTGTCAGTTTTTTAGTCAAACTGAAACATTTCTAAAACCCTAAAGTAAAAGTTTGAACACCAGTATGGTTTGTGTAGTGAATATATTACATCAACAAAAGCCTTTCAATCTGCAGACCTGTCCAGGAATTTCAATTTAGTTTTTTTATGTGAATGCTCAGATTGTTTTTCATTGTTTATTGCAAATTTTCAAGTTTTATTGGCATTTTCATCCCATTGAGGGGTGCATCTTTTCTTCTGGTGATTCTTCTATTTATTCATGCAGTTTGAGGTTTGCTTTCAGAATTTGCTTGTTTCTAATTGGATCCATTCTTCCTTCTACAGAACCGTTTATTGCGGCACTAGTTGCAACCTGTGGTAAGAATATCTGAAAGCTTTTTCTCTGATGAGATGTCCATAAAGATCATATTCATGCCAGTGTGGCTTTACAGTAGAACAGTGCATCACCACTTCACTACAAGCTCAGTCTTCCTGGATGGATGGATTCGCCTCTCTGTGGGCAATTGAACACAAAACTCTTTCTGAACATTTTTATGATTTGCATATATAAATGCAAAAAAAAAAAAATATATATATATATATATATATATATATATGTGTGTGTGTGTGTGTGTGTGTGTGTGTGTGTAGCTATATACTTTAGAGAGGAAATACACAAACACACAAACGTGTAACTCACACTGAACTTTGCAAGAGTGCAAAACTGTACGTAGGTCTTCAGGGAACAGGAAACGACTTCCCTCCTCCCCTCTTCAATTCTACCCCCAGCCCACCGCTCTTCCTCCTCCTCCTCCTTCTCCTCCTCCCTCCCATCCATCCCCCCCCCCTACTTTCCTCCTCCGCCTCCTCCAGCACCACGCTATAGCAGCGAACTAGGCAGGCCAACTTGCAGAGTGCAGCTCAGCCTCGACAGCGGCTGCTTCCAACTGGGGGTCTTCGGAGAGCATCGCACTCCCATGTGCGCTGCTGTGCCCGCTGGATGTTGAAATCGCGCCGTGCGCATCGCCAGGAGCCACAATGTCCAACCCAACCCACGACCCGTTCTACTCCTCTCCGTTCGGACCCTTCTACAGGAGACACTCGCCATACATGGTCCAGCCCGAGTATCGGATCTACGAGATGAACAAGCGGCTGCAGGCGCGCACAGAGGTGAGCTGTTTACGCCACACGGTCCGGTTTAGTTCGAGGAGGAACCGGTAGGACGGTGGAGGGCTGCGGAGGTCCGGTGTGGGACGGTGGGAGGAGGATGCAGGGGTTAGAGGGGAAGATGAGCTTTAAAGGTCCGTCAGTCAGGAGATATGGATGACATGCCAAAGTGGCCAAACATTCCTGAGGTGAAAGTAAACAGATTCCGGTGTGTCGCTGCATGCAACATCCTCCACTGGACTCTTGTAGTAGTGATGATACTCTGAACTCACATTTTGAGTCAGAAAATGTTGATTTAGGAGGAAGGTGATATCATGTGGCCAATTAACCTGCAACAAATGCATGTTGTGACTGTCACTGGTGAGCCACCTGGAGGGGAATATGCCAACTCAGAAAAAAAAGGTAGAAAGTACTCACAATGCCAACGTTACTTTATTTATATTGGTTAAGCAATTTAGCACTAGAAACCACAATGCAGTAGCACAATTTAATGCTGTTTTAAAATGTGGGATTTGTACATGAGACAAAGTTAAAGCCTATAATTTCCAACAAAGAGTGGTGAGAGTCTGAAAGAAAAACTATTCAGGAAAAAAAAAGCCTTTTCATTGCATGCAATTAATTTGCATCTATTTACATGTTGCCTTTAAAAAACATATTTTTATACTGTGTTTAATCCAATAAAATAAGCTGCAGTTTTTTTTCAAACCAGTGCAGACTGTTTGTCCCAGTGGTTGAGAATATCAGAAAAGCTGGGAATCATGACTGATGTGCAAATTTCTCAGTGACAGTGGTCTTGATTGCAAATTTATGATTGCATGGTGATGATTTTATTTAATGTCAATTTGGTGACGCTTTAACTCATTGGGTGCTAAGCATGTGGGGCATTCAGTGTCATCCTGACTGAACCTTTGGTGATCCCACTGTAAGTTACATAGCAAGCATCTGTTCTGTTCCGTGATCAGAAATGTGTAAATCTGCAGATAAAAGTTAATCTGACATGTCTAGTTAAACTCTCAAAGAATCTAGAACTGAGAAAGATTTAGTAAAATACAAGAAAAGCACATTTGTAAAGTTATATGGGAATGTAGCTTGTATAAATTTTTATAATTGCATTACATATTTAGATGCATTACTTTTGTTTTGTCTATAAAATATTGACAAATAACTATTTTCCCTTTGCAAGCTTAAAGATTGCATTAAATTTCTTAATAATGTTCATCAGTACAAGCAACAGTCCAGAACCATACGAAATTATTTTAGTTTTTACAAAATAAAAAAGATAACATATGAGAAGCTTGAACTTTAGAATTTGATCATATTTATGCTCAAATAAACACTATTTTCCCTAATGATGTTCTGTTAATTGGTTATCTGAATAATCATCAAAATGTCCCCAAAATATTGATTTCTCATTGCTGTTTGAATTAGAGAAAAAGTCTATTCCTATGAGACCCCTAAAACCGGAGGAGCATGTCTATTAAATGATCTCATGTGAATGCGTCTGCTGTTATTTTAGAAATCCTTTAAAGGCAGACTCCAGCTGCTTTACTGCAGCTGCTTGCAGAATGATGCTGACTTTCCTAAAGAGAACTTGCAACTTTAAGCAGACCGACCAAGGCAATGTTGCTGAGATGCAGCGGCCTCAGCCTGATGTATTATTCATAGGAAACCCCAATGGACCTCAACTCCTGTAGCACACATAGCCAGACACCAAGTGCCATCACTGAGCACATACACTAGCGCACACGCAATAAATGTTCACATATTTCCATTTGCATGCACACAGACTTTAGATGACTTTTGTTGTCCAATCCATTACTTTTGTTTTTATCGACAAAATTATATAATTGTTCACCATTATAATATAGTATTTTTGTTCCCGGTGTTGTAACATCTTCAAGCTTTATCATTTCCTTTATTAAAAATCATCATTTGGTGTATGGTGTTTCTTCTCCTTAATAATGTGGTTATTGTGTGATTATCATGCAAGTGATCAGCATAATGTGGAAGTAGTTGTAGCTTATAGCAGGGACATATATGCCTAAAGTTTGCATCCATACGTGCCATATAGCTTGTTGTGCTTAAAACAAAATTATATTGAAATTATCCTCATGACAGCAAAACCAGGGGGATTATTTCTCAAAAAAATTAGCTCCATATAGAAAAGAAGAGAGATAATAAAAGCGATCTCCCATGACTGAAGCCCTTATAGTAAAGATAATGTTTTTTTTCTTTTATGTTAACTAAGACAGAAAAAGAAACCTGCAAAAGTATTATATTTTTCATCACGAAGCAGACTTGCTGGAGGTGTTTACCTCCTGAAAATAGTGGTGAGCTACAGGTCCCTTAATGATGATGTTTATGTGATGGGTCATTCTGTAATGCGGTCCATCTCAGCTTCAAAAGTCAGAATTAGACAACGTAATGTTCATGTTTTGAACCAGGACTTTTTGAACTTTTCCCTCTTTGTAATAAAAAACAATCACCATCACCATTTTTTTTCTTTTTTAGGGTTTATAAAGCATTTGGTTGAAGCAGTGATTGTTAAACATAAGAATTTAAATTTTAGTTTGCAGTTTTGACACTATTGCAAGACTTTATTGTTGGTTTGCAAACACAGAACTGCACATTTCATTCAAATTTTAATAGTCTGCTCAAAACCTAACTGAGAAAATCAATAAAGTGTTGAATAATTTGTTTTGTAGCATCAGTTCAAGACATATTGATATGTGAATATACCATCATTTTGCTTTCTAAAAGATCAACACAAGAATCACAATAAATACACAATGTGGCATGACATGTTTCACTTTTAAAGTTTGTTTTTGACTGTCCAATCAGTCAGCTGTCACAAAATTGATAGTAGAAAGTCAGTATAGAGTTATTCAGTATTAAACTCGACTCACAAACATCAGGTTTTAATGCAGGAGCAGATTTGAGATTATTAATCAGTTCAAATGCATTCTTACACCTAATAATAGGATATTACAAAAATACATTAAGTACTCGGGTCATAAAATAATATCAAGTAATATATACTCTGATGATGGAAACTCCTCTTTGCATCATTTGGAGGAATAGGTGTAAATCAGACCAGAACAAGAACACATAACAGTAATGGATTATGCTGGATTTTAGTCTGAAATGACATCATTTGCCATATTTTGTTGACCCAGTCAAAACCACTTCAACTTTACAGATGGAACCTTATAAAAATTATGACCCAATTAATGATACTTCATATGGTGAAAGGACGTCTGTAGATGAGTGTAAGAAAAAGTAAAAGCTTGCTTAACTCCAGGCTTACTGGCAGAATACTGAAGCAAAATGACTCAGTATGATTCATCTTGCTGTTGTTTTAACTGTTTAAAGCCCAACTTAAGAAAAAATTATGAGAAAAAAAACAAATCAGAATTATTTATATATA
>JBAMIG010000007.1:7979926-7991271 GCA_037177335.1 Kiunga ballochi | reverse complement strand
ATATAAACATATCAGCTTTTATTTCTGTGTAACATGTCAAAATCATTGTATATAATTCATTCTGAAATCCATTAGGGGGCAGGAGACAAGTACATTGTGTACAACAGAGGTTTAAGCAAAGTTTCTACAACAAAGTTAAGCAAAGTATTTACTTAACTATGTATATCAAACGTGATGATTTGGATTATTGGGTTTTCTGTGACTGAATTATCTTGGCTCATGGTGCAACAGCCTCACATAGCAGAAAAGTTGCAGGGAGACTTACAGGAAGCTATAGTCTGTATGAATGGCAAAAGACAGATATATTTTGCTTTGCTGCTTTACATTCATTGTTGCTGTATGAACTAGACAGTGTTTGTAGCTGCTTTTATTATTGTGTGTTAATCATTTTAAAAGCCTGGCATGTGAACTTAACCAGGAGAAAAGCATCCTTAGTTGCTTGGGCGCTATTACACACATTAAAGAGGCAATTTTGGTGATCTTAAGTGCATTACAGTGTTTATTTTATTATGTGTTTTACATCAGTACATTTATGTCTTACTCCATGAATATATAAAACAAGCTGTTTTCTTGGGCTATCAAGTCTTGTTGGTGGTGAATGTGTAATGTAGATGTGCAGCTAATAACTGCTCAGCTGGTGCTTTCTGTAGTAATACTCTTAAAACAAGTTGTGAACATTTAACCTTTTATATCTCTGTATACATTTTTCTGCTTGTTATAAATTGCTAAAATTAGAAGGTCAATTATTATAATGGAGAAACTGCAACCAAACTGTTTGAATTATGCTTCAAAGAATATCTCATTTTTAATCAAAGTAGTTGGCACACAATTTTCTGAGTAATGACTGTGTAATGTTTTCATTCTCTCACTCGGGATGAAGGTGAGGATGCTTTGACGTAACTAATAATTTCACCCCTCTGCAGGTTTACTTTTGATCAATAGTTAATGTTTGCATATGTTTTTATAATATGTGTAACAGTCCACACTAAAAAATAATTTAAAAGGTGATTTTTTATAGCATTTGTTATTGTTATTTTTGTTATTTTCACTCATTAAAAAAAAAGGTTGAGCAAATAGAAACTGATGTACAAAAATTAAACGGCTTGTTGCCATAAGAGACAGCATAAATATTGAAATTGTGGCTCTGTCCTCAGTTGGCATCATGTTAATTCATTCACTTAAAATAAAATAATCTTACTGGTGTTTTTGTATTAATGCCATTTCATTGCCAATGGTTTGCCTGGGGTTCTAACTGCCACCTACTGAATATGTATTAATATTGTGAATTCTTTGATATGTTTGTTTGAATTTTTTTCAAATTTCCTATACATTTTGTAAGTGATGGCATGTTTTATTTCCTGTTTTTTTCTTTCTTAAAACCATTTATGTGATTAAATTAAAATTTGGGCTGACAGAAAGCCAGGACTGACTGAGAATTAGCTACTTTTTAGCAGTAATGAGGTTTTTGTGTTTAAGGTGATGCTTTAGAGAAAAACCCTTTCAATCCAGGAATTTGAAAAAAAAAGTAATTGCATAAAAATACATAAAAAGACAATTTACAGACTTAAAATAATTAAACTAACTATTGAAACAATTTATTTCTCATTAAATAATTTATTTCAGTAGCAATCATTATAATGCAACACATATTATTCCGTCTCAAACACTGAAACAACTGTGCTTCTGTTTGATAACTTGTCAGTAACACCCTTTTCACCTGTCTGCATTCTCATGGAAATAAGGAGGAATAAAAGGCAGCGACTTTACTGGTCTTGTGTGTTGTCCAGGATCAGCGCTCACCTTTGAACTGATAACAGTCCTGCAGCTAAAACAGTTCATGCTCCTGCGATGACTCAGGGTCTGTTTCTATCCCAACCTTATTACCTTCTCCATTCATACTTATTACTTACCTGGCTGTATTTCTGCGGCAGACTGACTGCTATCCCATTACCTTCATTTTGGTGAACGTGAACCTGCTCTGACCTGGCAATCTAAACAGGCTTTGGTGTGGATTTGATGCCATCCATACGCTGTGACCACATTGTTTCTGTGCTGTCGCTTCAGGGGCACAGACCTCAGCGTTTGGAGGCAGCTGCGATGATTTGTGGGGGAATTTGACACTTAAGTGTATGCAAATGAGGTGGCAGATTAACATTCAGGGGAGGAGCTTGGTCGACCTCAGCTGGTGCGGGGCTATTAGCATAGAGGACATTAATATTCAGCGGCAGAGAGCAGGAGACACAAAATAACACTGTAAGTAAAACTACAACACAGAGGGTGAAACAGGAGCAAAACAAAAGCATTTAATGGAGGTGTCATAATAATACCCATAAGGCTGAATTCAGATGTCTGCAGCCTGTGACAGTGGGCCTAATGGTCACACTCGTCCTCCACGAATAGACATGCAATCAGTAACAATGATTGGCAGGCCTTTCATTGGATTCTTGTGTCTATTGCATATAGTTAGTCTCATTCTCATTATTCAAATAGGCTTGCAGACCTGACTCATTGGCTTCACTGTGGAACTGGAAGAACTGGAGTGTTCATTATGGAAAAATCCCTTGTTTCTGTCAGTAGCAAAGTGGATCTGTTCCCATCAGCACGACATGTCAGATTGACATGAATGGGCTTATGGCGTAGAGGTCAAGTTGGCACTGAGCTGTAAGGTTCCCATAGAGGGATTAAAGATAAAGAACAATCCAAGAACACAGAAGACTTATATTAGTGAGAAAATACTTCAAAAGGGATACGTACAGTATAATGTGCCTTTAATGATTATTCTGACTGTCATTTGGTACATAAAATGTTAGAAAATAGTGATAAATGGAATCTGCTAATTATCTAATCTATCTCTATTGGTCTTAGAGCAAAATGAGTTAGTCATGAAACAGAAACACTGGTGCAAATGAGCATAATTATAATTATTTTTTCTTATGAGCTTATGCACATTCATACGTGCATCCAACAGGTTCAGTTGTGACGTCCCTTTTTGTATTAAGCAGAGCCTCTTGCAACAACCCTACAACATCACATAAAATCAGTCTTACTCAAGAACATTTGAACTCACTAAATAGTAGAAGAGCTTTGCAATGAAGGCACATTTTTCCTGTTCATGTGTGTAAAACTGGAGAGTAATTACCAGAAAGGTGTTAAATGTCTTGTTGCCCTTATCTGAACCATTACAGCTGGATTTAACTCCTATCGGGGAAAACAAACCACCACAGAGATCTTTGCAAGGCTTCCGACGTGTCACAGCTGAGTTTATTTATTTATTTAATTTAAAAAGTAAACTAAAGGAAAACCTTTAAAGTTGATTTTTGCTTATTAAAAAAATGTTTGGATTTAGATTCATTTTTTGGGTTTAAAGATAATATGAATAATGCTTGTTGCATGAGGTTGCATGGACAGCATTGATTTGAATAAATAAATAAGCAAATTAAATATATTTTAGTTAAATAAACTGTTGATGTTACACTGCATTTATGTTTTTTCTGCACATTAAATAGAAAAACAATTAAGTAAAAGCTACAGTAACTAAATTTGTTTTCTTGGTTTGACTGGACCAACAGGATTCTTCTTCTTTTTCCTATCAGCTGAATCTTGAATATGTGCTGTTGTTTTGATTCAAGGCTTATTGACAGAGAACAGACATCTGCTCTCGTGGGTTTGTGAAATGTTGCTGAGAGCTTTTACATTAAAAACAAAGACATTTTATATTTTCATAATTCTGTCAGTCACTGAAAGGACTGAATTACATTAACTCCTGCTCTCCTTCGTTAAGTCCCCGCCAACAGCCGCCTCGCTAAATTAAAGAATAATACTGCTAAAAGGTGAGCAGACAGGCTGATAGTTTTGAAGGGACAAAGTAACCTCATCAGCAGAAAGCTTCCGTCAGAGCTGAATACCTTGTGCCTGTTTATCATTTTGTTCCTCAGAAAGCTGCTCTTTGGTGTGAAATCACTGAATAGAGAAAGAAGGACTGGAAATTCAATTTACTGTCTGTTACTATCAGAGTAATTAGTGTGGACGCAGAGAATACAGTGATAGATATATGTGTTAATTCTCAAAGAGAAATCTGTTGGGTGGACTCAGGTCAAAGTAAGAAACAAGCCATTTAGGTCATCGGGCAATACTTTTTAAAGGTCCCCTTTTATATCCACATTCATTTTTCTTTAAATTAGTGCCAGTGATCAGACATTTGTTTGTTAGTGGGTTTTACAAACATGTCAAATTAAATCAAGCAAAGTGCTTGTCAAATCTGGATCCTCAAACTCTATGTGTTTCCCATTTGGTCGCCTCCCTGAATGTTATGATGATGAGAGGAACACAGGCAGGATGCTGTGTGAGATGTAAGCATTTGCTGCTAAAATGAATAGCACATGAAAGAGCGAAAAGGTGAACACTTAATTATTTATTTGGATTTATGTTTTTCCAGAAAACTTGCAAAAGCAAATCTATTATAACCTTGATAATTATAATTTTTATATTAAAAATATGAATAATAATATTTAGTAGTCAGAAATATTTCCAGTGAACAAACTGGGGTACATAGTTTAGTCAGTAAGTGGCACTAGAGGCTGAATAACTAATAGTTAACTCAGCAAAACAGTTTGACCTGAAGGCCGTTAAACAGTCTGCAAGAACAAAGAAACTTCTTTTTTCTGAGGTAGCGAGAACAAAATGACATTACTTTGTTCTCACATACTTGATTTGGGAGTTCTTGCAGATTTTTTTGAGCCTATAACCCCACAGAATTTTATTTTTTCTGTTTCTGTGATTTAAAACTATTGTTTGATTAGTAAGAGATGTGAAGGGTTGGTGATGCAAAAAGCAGTGATGGGGATAAGATTCAATAAGGTTGAATGGATGGTTTTGAAGAATAGCTGGTTAAAATAAGGAGAAAGAACAGAAATCTGAACAATTGTTAGATACATAAAGATCCAGACACCACCTCATGCAAGTTCCTGGGAAATATGAGATAACTGGTCCAGGATGTTCTTGTTCGTAGCCCTTCAAGAACATGAACACATTTCTCTCTTCTTGCAGAATATGTAACAGGCTTAACTAGAAAAGCCCTCCTGGAAGAAAATAAAAGCAGCTGCAGGGGATATCAAGTGAAGGGAAATGGTTAAGGCTTTTCTTGAGGGAAGTTAGGTTTTTAAAATAGGCGGTGAGCACAACATCTCAATCTTTAAGGGGCCGGCTGAATTTTGCAAAGTTGTTTTTTGTTCCTTTTAATTTCCCAATCAATCTTCCCAACAGGTAAACCCTCCCCAAATTAGCAAACAAACATTGTGAAGAGCAGAAAAAGAGTTTTATAATCTTACCATTTTTAAAATCTTATTAAAAATGGATGTATCATGCAAAATCCATTTTTTAGCCCATAAAAACATGTTTTTGTGCACTTAAGTATTTAAGCAGAGGTGTATAATCCAGGTCCCAGAAAGTAAAAGTCCCGCCACGTTTTTGGATCTACCTGTACATTTAGAACAGGTGTTTTCACTAACAGGCTGCTTTGCCTGCAGATGAACTGTGCTCGTTAAATTCAGCTGGTTTGATGACTGGTTGGAACAGCTGCTGGACAGGATTTTTACTTTCTGGACCAGGAATATACACCTCTGTATTTAAGAATGCAGAAAAGATAAGATTATGTCCTCCTGATGCTGCACATTTTTATTTTATCTATTACGTCACAGTATTTGCTGTGGGTCTGCCAAATAAAGTTGTGGACTTCCAGATAATCAAATTTGTGAATTCGATGTATTGACATTTATAGTAAACTTACCAATAAAAGGTTTCTCTACCGGGAAATTAGTGTATCACTGCTATCAAGCTACAAACATGGTTGAAAAGGGAAGGGTTAAACTTCCTGTGACCTGGAGGGGGGCGGGGCATGACAGGCCTCATTTACATTTAAAAAGACCGCACCAAAACGAGTCGCTCTGAAAAAACACCTCAGAACAGGGTTAAAAGGTGTATGTGGAGCGAGAATAAGCAGGAATTAAGTCCAAAGCAGTGCGGTTCTACTTTATAAAGACAATAAATGAATGATTCACATGTAAAAAAAATTTAAAAGCACAATATATCCCCTTTAAATCTTTGAGGGCCGCATGGTAGTATAGTGGTTAGCACCAAAGTGAGTCATGTGTAGAGTTTCCATGTTCTCCCTGTGTTAGCATGAGTTCTCCCCAGGTATACTCTTTTAACCTTCCAAACACACCTTTTTAGATTAATTGGTGACTTTAAATTGTCCCTAGGTGTGAGTGTGAATGGTTGCTTGGCTCTGTGTTTGCTCTGTGATGGTTGTGTACACCGCCTCCCATCTGCTAATTGCTCGGATAAGATTCTGCCTCTTGCAACCCAGATAAAGCAGTATGGAAAATGAATGATTATTCATTTAAATGCAAATAAAAACCTTTATAGTTTAAATGACGATGGAGCCTATCCCAGCAGCCAACAGGCGAGAGGCAGGGTAGACCTTGGATGGGACACAACAACCATGCACACTTACACCTATGGGCCATTTAGAATCACAAATCAGCCTATCCCCAAGGTGCATGTTTTTGGACTATGGGAGGAAGCCGGAGTACCCGGAGAGAACCCACGATAACATGCAAACTCCACACAGAAATGCTGCTCACACCGAGGCTCGAACCGGCAACTTGCTGTGAGGCCACTGTGCTAACCACTGCGCCACCGTGCAGCCACCATCCAAACATATTTTTTAAAAATCTAACATGTCTGATGCATTACATAAACTTTACATAAACAATTATTTTAGTTGTTTTAAACATTTCAGATTTCACTCTCAAGTTTACCCTGTCATTAAAAAAAACCTTTCTCAAACTGGTTTTCAGTATCAAATATTTAAAATGTGACAGCCATCATCAATATTAGCTCAATTTTAGTGCTAAGGAAAAGTTATCATTTCTTTCTAGAAGTGAAGTGGATAAAAAATCTTTTGGGTTATTGTTGCTCATTAAGGTTCTTTGTGTATCACTTAGATTTCACTTTGAAAGGTAACTGAGATGCAAAATTGTTATTTGCACTTAAAAATTTTAACAAATAAAAAAAAGAAAAATTGATTCAAATGAAACAAAATTAGATTTGATTTGTTTCAGTGTGCGTTTAAATAATCACTAAAACTATTTCCACTATTCTTCTACCATATGAGATACTCCCAGAGGATGTTCCCTGAAAATCGTATTAAGAGAAAAATATAAAGAAAGGCCTCTGGTCAAATAACGAGCGTCAGTAACATCCAGCAGGATGCTCGGACAATGGACCCACCTTTTTCCTGGCCTTTTCCCATGGTTCCTTCCAGGCTGCTCTGTCGCTCAGATAACGGAGAAGACAAACGTGCCTGTAGTCAGTTTATGTCCTGTTGTTCTCTCTGTCCCACATGCTTAGGGAGACTGTCCTCAATCCAAGAGGGCACAGGCTGAAATCCAAGACACTTTGTGTTTTGTTGACGATTTTTGTGTAACACACTGAAGCTTTGCTCTTTGTTAAGATAGTTGTGTTTGAAATTTGCAATTTGCTAAATTAACAATGTAACAATTAACTTAAATTGAGCAACAATCTTTTAATTAATATATATATATATATATATATATCCACTGTGTCCATAGTGCACATCTTGGCTTCCATAAATCTGTAATGAAGACGGTACTCTTTGTTTCGTTACAACCTGTCTAAAAGGGAATTACTTCAGTCGTTTGAGGTTGCTTTTCAGTGTTGCATGCTGGTTATCTTATAAAAATTCCTGCTGTGCTTTCAGCAGCAGATACAGTGAACACAGAGGAAGACGGTTCTTGAGGTGAATTTCACACAGCCAGGCTCTGCTTTGTGCTGCTTTCTGGATGTTTCATCATTTTGCTGATCAGCTGTTTGACTCACTGTAGTGTTTCTGGTTGATGAACTGAACTCACTTATTCTACATAGTGATTACCTACTGGCTGACTTCATTTATTTAATTCACATTTAGCTTTAGTAGTCATACTCAGCGTGCCTGTTTGTGTGTAACCTAGTATTTTTACTGCAGAAATTTCACCAAGAAATAGAGTCAAAAATCCCAGAGAGGGCTGCACTGTGCCCGATTGTGACCAATGGTCCTAAAATAAAGCATTTTTGCCTCTGGCAAGAAAGTTATGTGGCTGTTTCGCCCTATTTGTTAGTGTAGTTTCCTTTTCTTAAAAAAGTAATGGACTTATTTACATAAATTGCTTATCACACAGAATAATATTAATAGATAAAGATGTTATCGAATGTTTGACATGGAAATGTGAAACTTTCAAATTTTGTAAAGACTGAGATTCGAACTAAAATTTTTGTTACTTGAATAAATAATATGGTCTGCATTGAAAAAGACATAAAACTATATTTTTCTTTTACCACCAGTCTGTTTTGAATTAAATGCAAAGGAAAACAAGTCCCCTGTTTGCTTTACTTTACTTATTCATGCAGTGCAATCCTCATAGGAAACTAAATATATGTATGAATCTATTTAGCAAAAGCAGTTTTTGAGACACAAAACAAAACCGAAACAACTTTATTTGAGACCATTTAGTCACTCAGCAAGTGGTCTAATCTCTAGTCCCTCTTTAAGCGCAGCATCTCAGTGTGATTAACAAGCAACAGATGTGTTTAAAAAATAAAAGACTAAAAAAAGAAAAAAGTCAGCGTCAGAGAGAAAATTTACTACTAAACAATATCTGATGAAATCCAATTTCTGTTTGGCAGCAGGATAAATTGTGCTGGGTTGATTGTTTACTGGTCTAATTAATGCAGCAGAAGGAAATACAGGCTAGATAGATGGAAAAGTGTTGGTGGGTCAAAGACAGTGCCTGTATCCTCACTTTCCTTTGATTTTTTTTTTTGGTTACTCAGGATTTTGGTGTGTATATCTGTGTACCTGTTTTGTCATTCATGCATCTTCTTGCTTGAGCCTTTTAATCTGTGATGCTCGTTCTCATTGTTCACTGTTTTTGTGGTTGCTCTGGCGATATTGATAGATTTTTGTTAGTTTCCATTGAGATGAGGTCATTTTACAGCTGCTATTTCTCCTTTAGTTAAAAAATGTATGTGTTAAACAGCAAATGGATTTGTTTCTTCTCTTTTTGTTGTTTTTTGTCCGTCCCAGTAAGATCCTGGAATTAAGGTCATTGTGACCAGTTGAGACCCACGACACACAACAGCTGAGAAAATATTAAGTTTCTTGTTCAAATACTTTTGAAAGTTACTAAATTAGTGAAAAGATGCTAAAAAGTAAGTGTTCTAAACTTATGCTAATCATTAATGTCACTTTTGAAGCTCAAAACTGTTAGTGTTATATCTTTTACCCAGATCTGTTTTGGTCATTGCTGTACTACATTTTCATAATTTTAGCTGATGTCTTTAGAAAATCTAACTTGTTAGTAAGTCCGTGTGTGCTTCTCCAGCAGTGATATCGTAACTGCTCTGATGGGTCAGTCCTGCAGCCTTCTGAGTGAATGACAGCGCTGTTAAACATAATCTGTTGTCATTGTCCAAGTGGCTCCTCATTCATATTTCCAACATCAAAGCAGCAGACCAATGACTTCTGTATATTAACCCGAGCCTTGAACCTACATTGTAACATAATAAGATGTCTTTGAAGCAGTTCTCTGACTCCTGCTGTAGTGTCTGATATTATGACAGGAAGGGACAATGGGAAAGATTTCTAAGTAAATCGGCTGAAATGAAATTAAACATGAGAATTTGCTCAGCATCATTCAGTGCTGTGAAATGTGCAGTGGCTGTTCAAAGGCAATGACTTTTCTCCCACTGCATTCATTTCTCTTCATTTACATAATGCTTGGCAGGTGGCTGTACAGCAGCCAAATGCAGCAACATGTATGCATTTTTATCAACAACACTCAAGACCGATGAGGAGAAACCTGCATTAATATCAAACAGTAGTATGTTTGATCTTAAAGTGATTAAATTAATGCTGTTTATGTGAGGAGAGTTCCTTTTCTTGAGCTTTGAAAAAGCACCTGTGAGGTAAAGGCTTTCACTCAAAGATCAAACTTTTCTTGGACCAATAAATAATTTGCATTCAATTTTTTGTCTTACTCAGAAAAAAATAGGGTTAAAGCTGACATAAATTTGTATTTGAGGTTCATGTTATGATTGTGAGTGCATTCAAAATTTATATCTCAGACATTTTTACCGATGCTTCCACAGAATGAAGAAAATCTCAATTGCGCCCCCAAAATAAGCCTACAAACTAAAATAAAAAGCTTAAATCTATTAGAAACATGTTGCTTGTCAATGGCCTTCACCATACAATGACAACAAATACTATCTTTCCAAAGATTATTTCCACACATACAGCAAGTCTTTGCTTTTGTTAGGTTGTTGGGTTCCTCAATAACCTGAAACTGTTTGAATCCTTTACAACAGCAACACTTTCTTAGCCCACCAGTCAGCTGCAGTGCATACTATTCAGGAGCTGAATGGGGTTTCAGACATTGGTAATTCTCCAAGGTCAGGCCCCAGACACGCCTACACTCTTGGAGGCTTTTCTGCCACAAGGAGCTTGTGAAAAAAAAACAAAAAAATACTGACTGACAAAAGCTTCCTGGGAAAATGGTTTGTGTTTAACATAGAGACATTGTGCTGTTACATGTAGAGAAAAAATAGTTTTTTTTTCTCTCATGTATGGCTGATAATCCAAATATATTTTCAACAATAAATATGAAGATGGATGTATTGTATATCAATCAAAGATATAGTATAGGGCATGAAATTCCCTAGTAAATAGTAAAATGTTATAAAACTCTGTCCTGAATGGATATTTCTTCATGCAAAGACTTAACCCTCAGCTCTGTTGCTATTTACTGAGGATCCTCCCTATGCTGTCCCTCCAATCCACTGGATTTCCAGCAAATCCCTTGGGTCTGGCCAGCAGTGGTGATTTGTGGTTGGCTAGTGGGCAATTGACACATTGATAAATCCCCCTCAGATGGGGTGCGATTCATTTGAATCAATAGAGCCTTATCAGCTGACGGCCGTCACAGCTGCAACCATGTCAGTTCAATTTGGGTCCCTTGGAGTCAGTCTGATTTGTAGCATTTGACAACAAACATCGTCATGCCACGTGGTTCGTCAGGGAGTCTACGGGCGTAAATGAAGGCTGGATGTTGTCTGTCAGTGAGTAGTGGCAGGGAAGATGGGAGACAGTGAGAGGGGGATGAATATGAAGAGGAAGACAAAAAAAAGAGGCTGACAAAAATATTTCTAGGCAGAGAGGCTGTGGCTTGTTTTGAATATATATATATATATATATATATAAACTTGCAATAAATCTTTCAAAAATATTA
>JBAMIG010000007.1:7950899-7961431 GCA_037177335.1 Kiunga ballochi | reverse complement strand
ACTATGATGGTGTTTGTTTTTTTTATCGATAAGCATTAAATTCAGAAAGCTGTAGTAGCTCCACAGATAATCACCTTTGACTGAGATGGAAATGATCTGGTATCTGGTGTTATTTATTGTGAAGTATTTATGTCAACCATTAAAACCTATCGTTGCTTATAATGTCTAACATGAACAACAATAATAATGAGAATGAGACCAAATACTTAGAATATTGTAAATGGGCTTGTGACCGTTACGATAAAACAAATAAATGACAAAGTTTCAAACTAATTTAAACATGTACTTTTACGTAGCCAATCCTGCATTTAGTACTTGTGCCCTACACATTCTTTTAAAGTGGCCATTGAAACAATAATGCTCTGAATTAATGATTAAGAAAATCAGCTGGAGTCAAATAAAAATAAAAATGGCTTTGGATGTTTGATGATAATTAGCAGACTGACCTTTTGCAAAAATGCCTTTTTTAAAATGCAATGTAGAGTAAAAATGCTTTTAGTATATGTTTAAATTTTAAATTAACATTTTAACAAAAGTACTGATGAAGTACTGATGGAAAATAGTGCAATAATTACGTTTAAAATCAACCACTCGGCCTATCTTTAACAATAACGCCTGTCGGTGACAGCTGAGGTTGACGCAGTTTTCATTTCCCATAGATGATTGTGCATGCTGTTGTAGGAATGTGCTGATGATTGGACTACCAGTACATTTACTCAGTGGTCAGAAAGAAGAGTGTCTTTTAACGGCATTATGCACATTTTTTTTTGGTTGCAGGGAATTGTAGCCTTTTCATTCTAAAACAATATCCAATATCTAAAATAATAGATGTCTACTATTGCCCAAAAAGCCTCCTGACTGGAAAATAAAGAACTCAGATATTAGCTTAAAAATATAACAGTACACCAACCAGTACTTTATTCTCATATGTGTGCAGTAAGTCTGTTTTATTTATGAACAGAATATGAACAATAAAAGCTTGGGAGGACACACAAAAGCACAAACATTTCCATTTTATAGTGTTTGAATGAAATTTGCATTTTTAATGCTGATTGTTGGAAGAGTAGCAGGTCTGATTGTATCCAATAAAATATTTTGCTTTCTCATGTTGTAAAATACATGTTGGTCACTATGACAGAAAGTAACTTGCTTTAAACGAATAATGTCTTTGCTTTAGCACATCAGCACTGCACTGCAGGCCCCTCTGCAGTAGAGTTACTGTGAGATAAAGAAAGGAATTTATCTAAAGAATTTGTGGCAGGTAAAAGAAAAACAAATATTTTCACTGTAATTGTGCTGCCAGTGACTCCTGTGTTCTCCATCTGCAATTTTTGTTGCAGACATGGGGAACATGCAAATTATTTCTGAAATAATCAACGACATAATTTATTAAATCAGTGGCCAAGGACGATTATCTGATTTGTGCCTAATCAGTTGACTGATTAATGACTAAAGTCTGAGCAACGTGTATTAAGCTTTATTTAAGAGCCAACTAAAGCTTAAAGGGTCCAACACCAACTGGACTTTCCTCTTTGGGATTATGACCATGACAATGAAGCAGTACGCTTTTTGACCAATGTTAGGACACCTTAAAATTTACTATAAAAAACATCCTCTTTGGTGTAGTGGGCTGTGTTTGTTTTTTTTGGCTGATATGATATGGCTCCTAAAAACATTACCATTCTGAGACCAAAATACAGATCAAATTAATGAGTCACTAAATATTAAAACTTATTTCATCACAGTCATTTAATATGCAAAAAGGAAAATGTTCTGACAAGGTCATTGTAGACATAAAATTCAAACCGGGGGTAAGTTTTAGATAAACGCGTTATATATATAAGACACAGCAACCCCAGCTGATTGCATCTGTAAAAAGAACATTATAGTCTGACTGTAACAGTGTGGTCTAGCTTTACAGCACATGAAAAAATACTGCAAAATGGAAAGACTTCTTCAAATTAAAAACTTTCTTAAAAACGGAAACTTTCTGATGTATCAAATACATCCAATGAGTAGTATATTTACAACGTGCACACATTACAGGTCCATCTTTTTGTGGAAAACTTCTCTGGAAAGTGTAGAAAATTAAAGCATAGGGAGAGCTTTAATTGAGCAACAGCAATAAATAAGACAAAATTAAATCTATCTAGTTAAAATAAGTGTGATAGATTCCAGCTGACTTGTCAACATGGATGCAAGATGAAGCAATCTTATTCCTGCTATTGTGCAGCTTCCATTTTGGCAATCTTTGGTTTTCCAGATTTGTAATGCATTTTCAAAGACTGGGTAGATACAACATAGATAGAAGTCAGTTGTACTGGTTTCCAGGTGGCCTGGTTTAGGGTGGGAACCATTGTGTGTAGCTAACAGGAAAGGGGAGCAGCTATCGAAGGGCACCAGCTGTCCGTGAGGATGGGCAGGTCCTCTGGCTTCCTGTTTCCCAACACTCTGCGTGCCCCAGAGCAAAACAAAACCAGCTTCCCCTTCCAGTTGAAGAAACAATACATGCAGCAAATAGCTGTCTGCTTCCATCCTTCTTTTTCTCTCTTTACCTCCTTCCTCTCATTTTCTGCAGCTTTATCTCCGTTTCTCTGCTACATAATCCCTCGTCTTTTATCTTCTATATCCTCTCACTGTTCCTCCTTTTGTTTCTTTTTCATCTTTCAACCTTTTTTCCCCTCACCTCTTTACTTTCCTCTTTTGCTTCTCAGTTCCCATTCTCTTTTTAAGTAACTTAACTTCCTATGCCAGGTACAATTTTGGTATGTAGTGAATTTATTGGACACAAATGTCAAATTTTGGGGGGATATAATTTTTTTTTCATTTATGCCTGATTTAAAGAGACAAAAAGTGCCTCAGCATCCTTTAGAATATACAATTGCACCAATTACCATCCTTAGTATCTAATATACAGATTTTGATTTATGTTGTAATAAATAAATCAAATATGGAATAACATCAAACAGATCACTTAAATAGATCTGAAATTATTTATTTTACCAAAATGGAATTTGTGAATGTTGCAAGCTTGTTTGACAAACAGGCAGTTCATGAAAAAATGAAGAGTGAAATTCAACATGAGCTTTTAACAGCGGGATATTCTGAAAGGTCAAAAAGGTGATTTCTGAGAAAGAAAAAGAAGGGTTTATTAATAATGAATAGAAATTGCATCTCAGTTCAGGACAGTAGAAGAATTCCTGCTGGATAACATGGTGTATGCATAAAGACACACACACATACACACGCATAGTTTCACATGTTCATAGAAATATATTGTAAAAACAGGAATGAGTTAGTGCTAATTCTAAACAAACACACTTCTACAAAAACTGCCAGCACACTCTCAAAGAGAAGGCAGATCAAGTCTCAAATTCAGAGGCTGTGGAAAAATGTTGGCATTTTTCCAAAAACACACACTTCTGCATGTGCACGTTTGCAGTCCAAAGTTATTGACATGTGGAGAAATCCATATTTATATATAATACAGTGTGCTGGAGACCCATCAGTCTCCATAGTGAATGAAAGGCCTGCACAGCTTTACTTAGGGCATTAAATGTTTATGTGGAGCTCCTCTTCATCCCCGAGTAACCCTTCTCTCCATGCATGCATGCGCACACACACTCACAATGAAACAACTTTTCAAATAAGATGAGAGATTCACAAAGTCAAAATAATCTAAGAAAGAACTAAAGAACTTTTACATCCTTTTCTCATTCTTCTGTGAGCATCTTTTTGACAATGAATTGATAATTGAATAACAATACATTTGGTTTGCTTTGTTAATTCTGTATATATTTTTTTTTTACTCAAGTCTGGCAGCTATAGCAGAGAGTCGTGCACAGAACGTATAAAGGGCCAAAAATTTTTTTAAAGATATCTCTGGTAGCAAATAAGTTAAGAGGAGGAACTTTAACAAGTATCTCTGTTCTCTGGCACCTGACAGTATGACTGGATCTCAGCAAGGAGAGCGAGTTTTTCCCTTGTTGCAGCAGCAGTGTTTTCATCCCCAAGTAATGCCCTTTATCACATTGAAATGTCCCTAATTACACTTGCCTTGCTGCTCTGTATGTGTCAATAAGGGGTTAACTTTATGTGAAAGTTATCTTGTCCAGCTGTTGGTGTTAACCTATCAAAGGCACTGTTTTTCTTTGTAATTTGCAATTCCTAAAATGATACGGTGCTATTCTAAGCTTCAATTATCCTTGACACAATGCTCCTCGTGCAAATACATTACGATGTCCACAACCATTTATATTACAAGGTGGAGTCATGGCAATGTTCTTCAACAGAGGGCATCACCACAGGAAAATGACAACACTGCACCACAGGGATGGCTCTAGTAGAGTTTGGAAGGAGAGGATGGTGTGCAATCTCTTCTTTGGAACCTACTTGTATGTGTTTCTCTTGAAAATTGAGATTTTAAATACTCAAAGTAAAACAAATATTTAACCTGAGATACATTGATCCCCTCCCTCTAACCTCCACCCACACAAATATGCACACCTCCAGGTGAGATGTTGTAAGGCTAGCAGGTACCGCTTCATCTGATGGATCAGAGCTCAATTATCAAAGGCCAAACAGTGTGGGGCGGCAGTCATTACCATTGATTCAGGTTCACCAGGGAGTCTGACTCACATTGGCTGTGTGTATATGACTTTTTATATTAGCTGCTAATTTACAATGACAGTTACGTGTATGATCCAGTGTATGGTTGAAAACTCAAATTTTATGCTTCAGAATATGGGAGCATGATGCTGGACCTCTGGGGGCAAATGATGCAACCCAACACTGTTCTGGCTTTTCTTTTATCTTTTTTTTTTTTTTACCAGTGTTACAGTATTTGTCCCAGTGTTAGCAGTGCAAGCACTGTCTTGGGTGGTGCTGGTGGGGTGTCTTTCTTTCGCCCTCCTCTGCATGTTATGTGTTCCCTGCGGAGCTGTGCCCTGGGGGTCAAAGGAGCTAGAAGGGGGAGCAGGTTGTTGAATTATGGATGGAGGTGAAGAGGGGTTGAGGGTTAGCCTCGGGGGGAACATGCCCAGCCCCCCACCACTTCACCCAGCCTCTGTCTATCCCTAGCACTTCCGATTTTCACCCACCCCTCCCTCCTGCATCTCTGCTCCCCTCTCTGCCCAAACAGTCCCCATCCAGGCATGGTGTGAGGTTTGATGGGGGTAGCTGGAGATCAACCTCTTTTCTGTCTTTCTGCTTTGCTGTCTTTCTCTTTCTCTCTTCTTACACTTTGGTCCTTTTCACCTTCATCCTACTCTTCCCAGATTTCCGTCAGAAAAGTCAAATTGGTAGCGGTTCAATCAGCCAGCAAAGTGTCTACAGATGTTGAAAAACGGGTAAAGACTTTTGATATGGTCGATAGAATGCCCACTTTGTCTTTTTCCTATCACTTTCTATTTTTTTTCTTTTACTTTGCTACAATATACCGTAGGGTTATAAAAAAGTGGTAAAATATTTGTTTGTACTTGTGTTAAAGCAACTGTGCAACAACAAGAAACTGTCCACACGTGCACCGAGCGCTGATGTTTGCAGTACTGAAAGTACTGACATTGCAAAAACACACGTTACATGATATATTATGTAGACTATTTAATAAATAGACCGGTTTCAGCAAAAAACATATTTTAGTTTAATACTGGAACATAACTATACTATAATAGGTATTTTCTAAAAAAGAAACTTGTCTGAATATTACAGGCAGCTCACACTCAGGTGCTTGTCTTTATACAAATCTACATGAAAAATAGTTTGTATGAATACTACCAAGTTTTGCATTGAATTTTTATGGATGCATGAAATTATGGGAAGTCTCTTCATGGTTGATGATACAGTATTTCCTACACTGAATGAGATGTTATCCTCCTAAAGAAGTTTCTTTTACTCTACTTATTTTTCTAAAATCACAACGATTGTTTTCATTTAGACAACTGGTTTATTTTTTTTTTCTTAGAAAACCCTAAAAAATTATTGAAATGAGTTATATCATGCTTTTAAATTCTAACATGTAAATCATTAATTTACTATATGTATAATGTAGAACCCCACTGGTCACAGAAAGTTCAATTCTACCCTGTTCCCTGTTCTGGTTTTTTTTTAGCTTTATAGCTGCAATACGTTAATCTCCTTGCAAGAAACATTGTTTTGGTAAGCTTACTATAAATGTCATTGCATCATATTCACAAAATTGAAATCCACAACCATATTTGGCAGAACCACAGCAAATACGGTGACGTAATAGATAAAAAAAAAAAGAACGTAATAGAGAATCGAGAACATTAAACAAAATGGAAAAATAAGTCCAAAAAGAATATAAAAATGTTCACGTCATCAGGGGGGAATAAATTTACATTTTGTTTTTTCCTAAACACTTAAAAGTTCACAAAAACATGTATTTAAAAAGTGGATTTTGCATAATATGTCCCCGTTAGTTTGTGATGAATCATTTGGTGTATTAAAGCTTCTGTCTTTAACATTTAGAGAACTTGACCAGTTGTACTTATAGGACATTTATCTTAGTTTAAAACCTTTTTGAGAAAAAAAACCCAACATTTTCCACCAGCTCTGTATGTATCTGACAGCATTTAGCCCATTTAGGAACATAATACATTGGTAATATAAATCTACATTAATCTGATATAATAACTATATTTGATAATTGAGCTAAAGCTTCTGTGTGACAATTGTAAAATCACGTGACAGCATCCCTTAAGGTTAATAATTAGGCGCCTGAACTGAAGTAGAGGTTAAATTATCCAGACCAGTTTTATACTTCTGTTAATTATTCTACTGCTGGTCAACCAGGCAAACATGGCTGTTTGTTGAGTTTAAAATAAATAAAATACAAAAACAGTGTTTACGTTAAATATTTAAAACAAGAGAAGTTTTACTGTTTATATTTATGATTAGAAAAATTATTAATATGCATTGACATTGAAAGAATTTTTTTTTTGTATTTTATCTTTCATGTTGTTTCATAGTTCATGCATTTAAAGATGATCTGTGCATCAGTAAGAGGTGTGGACTCTGGGACCTTAGTTTTTACAATGTAAAACATCTTGATCTTTTTACAGATGTGGTTTCATTCTTTTTTTTCAGTAGGAACTTTAGTAATTTTATGTTAGAACAGGGTGTTGAGTTTTCTTTTTTCTTTTTGTTGTTGCACTCAGCCTGCCTGACTGTTAAAAGACCAGACAAAAAAGGTATGGCACATTATAAACTTCAGAAGACACTGGGTTGTGTAGTCCCAGAAAACTGATATACAATCACCACAAGTGAGTATTTCTTAGTAGCACAATTCTGCTGTTGTTCCTATACTCATTATATATATAGGGAACATGCAAACAAACTGAGAACAGCTCTTCTCCAAATACTGGTCATTCTGGTGGGAAAACCACCAATGCCGCTTTGCTAAGATTGTCTTTCTAATAACAAATATTAACATGTTAAAGTAGAATAATAATAATAATAACAATTATATTAATAATAATCTATTATTTTTTAGAATCTGATTTGTCAGACCCACTTGTTTAGAAAAAAATAGACAAGTTAAACTATTTAAAACTCATCTCTGACTTGAAGCATGTACTGTATAACTTACCAAAACACCAAACTCCAGATAAACCATACCTGTAGCCTACTTGTAACTTCAATGTCTAAGTCTCGAAGTGTGGTCCCAGACCCCTGGTGGTCCACAAAGTAGACAACACAACAATCCTAAATTTATATAATTTACCTGGAAACGTTGTCACACTCAGGCTTAGGACATGGTCATTTTAAAGAAGTAAAATGAAAACAGCTGAGATATTTATCAATAAAAACATTGCAAAATCTGCATTATATATTGAAAACTTGTGAATGGTTCATATTGGCACAATGTTCTTGGGCTGTTTAGAATCAGGTGGTCCGTGAGTTTTTGCTGTAAAGGTTAAATGGTTAGCACAATGGCCTCACAGCAAGAAGGTTGTCGGTTCGAACCTCAGTGTGAGCAGGGGCTCCAACCAGGAACCTTTCTGTGTGGAGTTTGCATGTTCTCCCCGTGTTGGCATCTCTCCAGGTGCTCCAGCTTCCTCCCACTTTCCACAGACATGCACCTTAGGGATAGGCTGATTGGAGACTCTAAATTACCCATAGGAGTGAGTGTGAGTGTGTATGGTTGTTTGTCTTTCTGTGTTTGCCATGTGATGGACTGGTGACCTGTCCAGGGTGTACCCCGTTTCTCGCCTGATGACAGCTGGAATTGGCTCCAGCCCCCCCTCGACCCCGTTAGGGACTAAGCGGTAGAAAATGGATGGATGGATGGTTAAATGGTCATTGGACTAAAAGAAGTTTGAGAAACACTGTTCTAGGCAAATCTAAAACACATTAGGAACATTTGATTATTTTAATCCTAATACACTCTAAAAGATTAGATTAGTTTGTTAATGAAAA
Source organism: Kiunga ballochi (assembly GCA_037177335.1). NCBI lineage: Eukaryota > Metazoa > Chordata > Actinopteri > Atheriniformes > Pseudomugilidae > Kiunga > Kiunga ballochi. Next base: position 7,952,992 of record JBAMIG010000007.1, on the reverse strand, counting down.
TTAAACATTAGATTGTAATAAGTGAAGTGTTAAAATAAAGTGCAGAAGCATGTGCTGTGATGATTATCCATTTTTGTAAACTATGTTGATGTGTCAAAAAATATCTCATGTTTGTGTTTCGGTGTCATGACACTACCTTTGATAACAGGAAATATACAAAACCGCTTCACTGTATAAAACTGGAGTGCTTCTTCCTTTGCCACCCAGCAGCTTGTTTTTTTAATACAATTTTGAACTGCGTAAACATTGGTTTTCCTCAATTGAAATGTATCTTAATGACATGTACCTCTTACATATGGACAATTGTGCATAAAGGGTTTTTTTAATTAAATCTATTATTGTTTTTCATTGAGGGGCAGTGGGGGAAATGTTTACCTCACAAAATATAATACAGCAGCCCCAAAATGACAGGAAATACAGAGAGGGAGAGAGATTGAATTAAAGTTTTATGACTGATGAATATTTCATGTTCTGGGCAGTGATTCCCACATTCTGGTTTGTGCAAGTGTGTGTGAGTGCAATCATGTGTGCAGCATGTATGTGTGAAAGTGTTCCTCTTGAATATACTGTATTCACCATGCCTTAACCCCCTCCAGACTGCATTAGGACACTGCAATAACTATGCTGAGTATTTTGTTTTCTCACCCACATGTAACGTCACACTGTTTCTAGAATTGATACAGATATTCAACACAATGCAAAGCTTACATACTTTCCATTTCTATCAATTCCAAATGATTACATGTAAAAATATTGGGACAAACTTTTATTATTTAAAATTCAGTCAACTCTAAAGATCCATTTTGTTGACCGCAATGAAAGGTTTCTTGTCCATGCTATCTAAGTATTTCTGGACCCATAGAGCCTGGGCCATATAATGCACAGTGGGTAAAATTCTACCCAGACTATGTTTTGGTGAACATTCTTAACTGCATGTCTCTCTAAGTGGCTCTTTGACATACTAGTTATCTACCAGGTTATCTAACTCAATCGCAATTACGGGCTAGCAAGTAATATAGCTGCTTCACCACAGCAGGAAGGAAAGCTGACAAAAGAAGAAGCATGCAAGCTGTGTGAATGTTCGGATCAATGAATTGCCCGACATGTGTCAATGAGGCACAAGTTGATTTTATGATTTAGCATTGTGTATGTTTTACAAATTAGGGGTACAAGTGTTTTATTATAACTCTTGAAAAGAGTAGATCATGTCTTACTCTTGATTTTTGCTTGCACCAAATGAGCACACAGAAATTAAATTCAAACCATTTAATTGGCTACTTAAATGGCTAAATAAAAAGGCTTTTACTTGAATTATTTTAATTAGTTTTATGATAAAATGGCAAGAAGAAATTTGTGATACTAAGCTATTTTAATCCAGTCAGAGTTACATGTTACTGTAAATTCATTATCCTCTGGGTCAAGGGAATCCCAGGAGCATGAATAGAAATACTTGAGTCCCTTTTTTTATTGTTTTTTTAATCATCAGGAGTGGGGTGTGCATCCCAGTAAGAAGTAAACCAGCTTTATTATTACACTTTAGTTCCTGAGCTAGTTTTGAAGAGACTTCATAAAGCTAGCTTAGTCTTCTTTGTAGGGCTGTTTTGGATCTTGAATGCATGAATTTATCATAAGAGACTATCCATGATTTACATATTGAAACATGCAACTTAGATTGTTACAAAATTACATAAAGTCACATTTTTGCTAGTTAAGAATATTTTAGCTTCCACAAATCATTTATAACCTATCTTAACAGCTTTTCAGTGCTGGGACTCTTTTGACATTAACAGTAGTTAAACTTATATCTGTTAAAAACAACCCAATTGGTGGAACTAAATCAACAATCCAAATTTCTACAATAGGTATGAGATGATGCTGCGATGGTATTTGTAACAGCCTGGTGATAGTAGAAATAAAAGCTCCTAAGTAGGGGTGTTAGTGAAGATAACCTCTGTCTCTCTCCTGGAAAAGATACTTCTTGTTGTTGTAAGTGTCTGCAAAAACTCCCCAATGGTGCTTAAAATGCTTTACATGTGGTCTCAACATGCCACTAGGGACATCAGGGATCTCCACTTTAGCAAGGATTGTGATTA
>JBAMIG010000007.1:7932810-7949688 GCA_037177335.1 Kiunga ballochi | reverse complement strand
GAAGATTTTTATAAACGGACATGCCACCTTCAATTACAGTACAGTAAAAAAATCCGCGAAGCAGTGAAGCCGCGATATAGCGAGGGATCACTGTATTAGAAAGTGAGATAAATAATGAAAAGGTGTCTTTCCTACTGAACTTTTCGGTCTTGACACCTTTTGGATTTTGGCATATCATTATTCTTTAAAAAATATGCGGCTTTTGCTACTTCTTGCTATGTGATACCCTTTGAGAAGTATCTTGTTTGTCAGAAGCTTGACATACAGTTAACTTGACCTGACTCAATCAGTTTGCCAATGATTCAATAGTCATCCCTGTTGACTCAGTAATGGCAGCTCATGATGGGCATTTAGGCAGAGATATTGGTCGATGAGGACAGATGTGTTTGCCAAGCAGTGTAGGTTCTCCTCAACCATTGATTAGACTCAAAGATCAATATGTCAGCTTGATTTTCAACCCTGTATCTTTCCCCTCACTGATCAACAACAGACGTTTACACCAGGAGGCAATAATCCATTTTAATCATATTTTTGGCTTAGTTTATTGATTAGAGCACACACCGGAGGTCTAAGCAAGCATTGGTTTATACACACATCCCAGAAAGAAAGGTTGGGATCAATACTTCTTACGAATCTGACAAGATACTTTTTATTTTCTACTCCTGTAATGTGTTAGCTTTAACAAAACTTCTTGGGTAGGTTATTAGGTGGTGTCTTTCATATCACTAGACATCTTACACAGAGGTAAAAGTCAAAGATTATAACCAAAAGATATCAAATCACTTCTGAATCATTTGTATCACTTGGGAATCAAGTGGAAGCGTGCAATATGTCTTAATATGTGGGAAAAGGAAGAGTAGCTGAAAGGTAATGATGATCCACTGGGAAAACATATGCTTCAAACTGTACAGTGTGCTCAGTAGATTTACTTTTTCTCTGGATCATTAATGTCTACCTTTATTTGCTCTGCATAATCATAATATTTATACTTGCCCTCTTTTTAACATTTTTATTAGTATAATTGATGAGGTTTGTTTTTTAAGACATTATAATGTTACCTCCACCAATGTTTTCAAGTTTGTCTGTCTTTTAGCAAAATTACTCAATAACAAATTGATGGAGTTTGGTGAAATTGTCAGGATATGTTGGAAGTGTGACTGGGAACAAATTATTAACTTTTGGTGTTGATCCAGAGAAGACCCTGGATTCTGGATCACTTTGACATTTTCAGTAACATGGTGCTGCTTGGCAGAGGTCTGCGCTCTCAGGGTGCTTTTTTAAGTCTTTATTACATTGGTTCTCATATTTTTAGTGTGCAGAGTTGTCCCGGTTCAGAGGGATGGAACAGAAATTGTAATATGATTTGTTAAAGTTCCTCATGTGGACAGTTTAGCAGAGTGATGGCCTATTACACGATGAAGAAATGTCTACCATTGTTTTAAAAACTGTTTGTTCTGTTGAAATTTACATTCACATAACATGTATTTTCCTGTAACACTTATTTGTAATGGTAAAAAAATGTGTTTCTAAGTTCCTAAAGTCTCTCCCATGGCTAACCCTGCAAGTTTTTAAATCAATCTCTTTCTTTTTAGCCACACAGGATATTCAACCTCTAACCTCAGTCTGTGAAGTGACTGTGCTGATTTACCGTATAAACCTCAGTTAAAACAAAGAGGTTGTCTGATGAATATGTTCAGGATGCAAACATTATGGATCATCACAATCTCATTGCTTCCTCGTTCTTATTTCCATTCCCTTTTCTTCTGCAGTGCAGAGAACTACTTTTGCTGCATGATAGCCCACTGAATACTTATGAATTTCACACACATACAATTTTGTTTCAGTCTTTATAGTAGTGTGTACTCAACTGATATCCAGGTTTATTAAGTCAGCTTGCCTGCCAAGTTGTTCCTGACAAGTCTGAATATCTTGAGTTTGAAAGGTTTTAAACGGGAAAGAAACTGATGTTTTGAGTAAATGTGATTAGTAACACAAGTTTAGACTTGTTGGTTGTACTTTTCAAAGTTAGTAGGCTCAAAAATAATTTTTCTATAAGATAAGAGTGTCTAAGTTTTACAACTAGTGGACAATAAACTTTTAGTAATGTCTTTGGTGTAAACAGTTCCTTTTGGAGGAGAAACATGTTCTTGCATGCTGCCACATGGAGGGGCTTTAGGCACAGTTTGCCACCTTTTATAACTTTTACTGTGATAGTGCACGATGGTTCCTGTTTTTAACCCTTAGCACAAACTAAAGATGCTATGTGATCAGTTCAGCATGGATTTCTGGGACTGTTTGACTCAATAGTTTTATTATTTACACTTATCTTGCCTCACTTAGAAACTGTTGACTCGTTGAAGTATTTTTGTTAATATACATGGCAATTAATGTGAAAGACTTGCCTAAAATGATTTTTAGTTGAAACAACTCCTGAAAAGAAGCTTTTGGCAAAAAGGTTGTGGAAAGAAAAAAAACCTGAAAAACAACACCTTCATTCCTCGATAGCATGCTTTCTTGTAATTTCTTGAAGTCTTCGTGAACAGTTCTATGGGCTTTCTGAAGGACTTTCAAAAACCCTTCTATGGATGTGGCTGCCTTTTGTTTGGTTTTCTGTGAAAATAATCTTACACGGGTTGAATAATGTTGAGGTCCGGGCTGCAAGGACAATTCCTTTCTCCGTAGGATCTGTTATCATTGTTCAGTCCAGTTATTGTGTCTATCGACTCGTGTCATTTTCCAGTTTTCTTTCCATAAAAATAACTTTTTGACAATCAACCTTTAATGGAAACTATTGCAGATGAGCAATCTTTATTGTTGTTGTAACAATGAAGTAATGAGGAAGAGATATATAAGATCCAGTTCTCTCAGTATTTATGTCATAAAAAATAAAATAAGACTAAACTTTATTACAAATAAGATTAAATACTAGTTGAGAAACAAAGGCATAACTATCTACAGATATAGTATACATCCAGTTATATTCTAAAAGCTCTTTGGGGCTCACCTTTTTGGGAAGCAGATTTTATTTCATGCCTGTCAAATGTTTTGTGTGTGTGTGTGTGTTTGTTTGTGTGTTTGTGTGTTTTATAGATGCAACTTAGGAAATGGAAACAACGACATGTATGTGACAGGCTGCCAGTAAATGGTGCCTAAAGTTACAATTCCAATTGGTTCTTAATATTTGCAAAGTTGTCATTGAAAATCTTGAATGTCATGTTGATATATTTCCCCGAGTTAATTGCATTTTTTTTATCTAAAAGGTTCATAACTCAGTTCTTCTAAATTTTACTGCGCTGAAATCAAATGTTAAAGAAATAAAACATGGATCCAAACTTAAGTCTAAAGTTAGGTCAAAATGGCACAAATAGAATAAACAAAGGAGTTCTTAATACACAACACGTATGGTAGTATAGATTATGTTATAAAACTAAGTAATTTTTAATGAATGACTAAAATAACAGAAAGACCAAAGAAACAGAAAGTTTCAGAAAAAGAAAGAATAAAGATTATATATTTAATAAAAACATTGATTTTATTCAAATTGAATAACAAATGTTTGCTTTGGAGTAGAATTGAGACCAAAACTGGTTTGATGTTTGCACATCTTCTCATGCTAACGTACATTTTTTGTCCGTTCATGTGGGTGTGTATCTTGTTGACCAAGCTTTTCTGGTCTCCCTAGGCACATCATTACTGTACATGTATAGGATGTGTGTGTTTGTGTGTGTCTGAAAAACATCTTCAGTAAAGTCTTACAAAGTATTTTCTGCACGACATTCAGTCAGTACTAAATGGTTACACCCACAGGCAGAATCCCACGCTTAGATATACCTCATATACTTCCCAAGGTGACCAAATGTAATCAGTCTTTCATTGTCATATATATATATATATATATATATATATATATATATATGTATATATCTTCATTGTAAAAATAGGCCAAATATAAAACAAGCAATATCCGTTTCAATTTTTAATCTTTATTAAGTATTTCAAGCAGCTGGCTCAAGTGACTCTTTTTGGAAATAACACAATATTGCTGTAAACTAATCTTAGAATATAATTACACCTTCAACAGGGACCAATAAACCAAGTATATACAGTGCAAGAAAGGCACATTAAGAGACGAACCAACATTTTTTTTGTTTGCTTTTTTTTGTTGAGACTTTTATGACAATGTAAATATGCTTTGTTGCAACCCCATAAAAGGAGGATGAATATTATAAAATTATGTGTTTTGTATGCATTTATGTGTTTTGAATTAGTGAAAGTGCCTTTACGGGACATTTGTATAAGTGTGTGTTTGCCAGTGTCATTTATGATGCCCCACTCTGGCTTTGGAGCAGAAAAATCACTGTTGCTGTCTCATTGGCTGATACTGCTGGCAGGAATCCTGGGAACCAACGGGGGGAAACAATCCTAACAAAGTGGCATGAATTAATGTGACTAATTAACACCACGTTAATTATTTGTAAATTGCATGTTTGGGTACACATTACTTGAGAGACATATGCTGCTTGTCGTGTTCACCCAAACAAGTGCCAGATAATCTGTATCTCTGGAGTGTCCCGACTGAAGACAGGCCAATCAGCACAGTGCAGGAAAGCAAATACGTGAGAGACAGGAAGGAGTAAGGTGATTTGAAGTGGAGGGGACAATAGGGAGGACAATCAAATATTTAATTGTCTGGGCTCCATTTAAGTTGATTCATTTATTCAGTTATGTAGTTTCTGTACCAACATATCAGGCTCCAACACCTTCTGTACAGTTACATTTTAGAAGTTTGTGAAAGAAAATCTGGGACTGCTTACAGTTTAGTCTCTAAAGTTTATGGGACTTTTTCTATTTTCTGACTAACATTTTTATTTTAAATAAGTTAAGTTGAAATGATTGTTTTCTGCATGGTTCCTGCACAATTTCTTTTACTATATTTCTCACTAAAAAAGGGTGTTATCAAATGTTTGGTTTCATTAAATAACTTTAACATTTCTTTAGTACCTTCATTGACAAACAGACAAACAAAACAAACTATTTTGGACTGTGTTACAAGTTGCAACTAGAATTAAATTTATTAGAAACACTGTAAAAATTTGGTGACGTCCCCCATAGAAAATTTGACACTCTTTCTTGCATTCCGCCTGCACGGTAAGTTCTCTCCCTGAAAATGGCAGTCTGGTGTCAAGTCTTCTATTCATTTGTTCCCTTTCTCCCTTTATCAATTGTCATAGTGTTGATTATCAGTTGCAGGCATTAATACTGCAATGCAACCATGCTGGTGTTTTTCAGCCTTTGGACACTGCTGGGTAATGACTACTGCAAGTAATGTACATGAAGGATGGTGGTATGTAATTAAAATAAGTCAGAAAATGATATAAGTGCTGTTTTAAAGCAACAGTACTGTATCAAGAGTGATTGCACTCTTTGGCACCATCTCATTAAAGATCTATATTGCTTCCTGTCTCTTCTCTACTTCTCTTTCCAGTAAAAGTCAGTTTAAAGATGACTCTTGTCTTACCCTATGACATGACGAGCACCTAATGTATATATATGTAAAAAACAAAGTAAAACACAGCTGCGAAAGTAAAAAAAAACTCTTTCTCAGTCTCAGGATACTGCAGGGCCACAGCTTTTGGTATCGACATAATAAATGTCAGTGGGCGATCAAAAAGTATCTGAAACAGAGCTTTATGGTTAGAAAATATTTTGTGATTTCTCATTGGTTTGGAAAGAAATTTGTCCCTTGTTTCTTTTCAGCTGTTCTCTTATTTAAATAAATATGTTGAAGCCAAATCTAACACTACGGCTAATTTCAAATATTGAGATTTTGTTGTTCTAAATGCCATAGAAGGTTCTTAGTCATTTTTTACACCCTGCTGGATTTATGTGTTTGTTGATTGGAAATAACAAGAAATATTTCGGAGTCAAGTTAAAACGTTTTTTTTTTCTTACAATCGAGTTACAACTAGATTTTAATGTGCAGAGCTCTGGACAATTATTTTATTGTGTGACAGAAATGTGTTCATCCTGTCTTACGAAGACAAAAGAGTGACTCTTTAATAGTCCAAGAATTTTGTTATAGTTGAATATGTGGGACCATGTCATGTGACCTGCACATACTATAAACCTTAACGGGACATGGCACAGAATACATGCTACATCTTATGTTAAAGCACTAACTATAATAATGATCGTTCTATTAAATATATACACTATATTCTTTAGTTGTGTAGCTAACAGACAAAAAAAACATTATTTCAAGGCAGCTAAATTAAATGGATATTGTTCGTATTTTTCTACCACTTAATCTAAACATGTACTTTACAGTGAAAACAGTGAAAGAAAAATAATAGTGCAGTGTAATCTGGAACACACTGACATATCGGATGGTCTGTTACACAGAACTATCTGGGAAGATTTGTTGGAAAGCTTTTGCCTATCACAGCCTATCATGGAAGAAGATCAAGAAATTACATGAACAAAGTGCAGCCAATTCAGGAAGTCACACTTACTGAAAATGGTTGGAAAACTATAAAACAAACTCTATTAGTATTAGTCTTTTCCTTGGAGCTTTATTATAAACTATGCTGATACTATTTCTGAATTGTAATAAAAACATGGCAAAAGTATTCACAATAAGAAGGGTATTGCAGTATAATGTAAAATAAAAAAAAATAAATATTTGAAAAGAAATTTATTTAAACAAAATTAATTAGTTTTTTTTTTCTTTTTTCAATTGATTACACAAAAAAAATAAGAAAGTGGTATCAATACAATTTAGTTCATTCAACAAAGCCTCTCAAACCATTTCCAGAACAAGGGCTTCTGTTAGTTTCTGTTTCCAAGTTTGTATTAACTGAGAATATACATATTAACATAGTAGATTAGGAAATACTGTGTAAAAAAAATATGTTTATAAAGCCAGATGTGCTTTTAAATAATCTTTTAACTCTCTTAAGCATTTGCATAAAAGATAAATATCAGGTCATGGAGCCTTGAAACAACTTCATTTGAATTTAATTTTAACCTATTTGAAAGAAACACCTCACTTGAAATGATTCAAGACCTGCTAGCATGGCTACCAATACATACATAGCTATCACTTTCCCACCCTGAGCTGCACACAGGAGGTTTTATTAGGACAGTTTGGGTTAAGAAGATGCAACCAAAACACCTGCATTGTTTGGTGAGATGGGTAAGAAGCAAATCTTTGAATCACCTGATCACCCCCCATCCCCCTTCTCACCCCTTCACTGTTTTTCCTCCCTGTGCGAGTCGTCTTTTCCTACATTGACAAGCACTTTTTTTTATCTTCCCTCCGAGTTTCCTCTCCCTCTCACTGTTTCTCTCTTTCATCCTTTGCTCATTTTTTCTGTCCCAACCCAATCCCTCCAACCCCCACTCCCCCACATCTCATCCAACCCCCATCCCCTCACCCCCCTCCTCATTTCCTCAGAGCTCCTCCGCATTAGCAGTCAGCTCCACTCCTAGACGTACTTTGTTTTTCAACCGTGGTGGAGACCGAGTGAGGGAGTCAGCGAGATACAGGGAGAGCGAGAGAGCATCATTTACACAGTCATCCACGCCGAGCAGCCCCCGCAGCCCCCTTCCAACTCCCCCACCACCACCGCTGCTCACGATGCCAAACATTTTATATGTTATTTAGTCATGCCTGACTTTATCAAATTTGAAAAACATGCCAGTCATGGGTCCCCCCTCCCCTTTTTTTTCCTCTTCTGCCCCTCCCGACCCACCCAACCACCAACATCATCCTCATCTTAGACCTTACCGTCCAGTTCTGACCTCCAGAGCCTCTCTAGCCACTGTCTTTGGGGACATTTCACTTCTAAATTAAGTTTTATTCCCAAGCCTGATTCCCCTTTCCACCTCCTCCTGACCACCCACCAGCCCTCAGGGAAAGAGAAAAAGAGCATAATTCTACCCAGCAGAGTGTTGACTCTAAGATGGATTATTTCTGCTTGAAATCAGAGGCCATGTGCTGCTGGATAATGTGGCTGTCCCGATATTTTCTTTCCCCCACCAGCGTTCTAATGATGGAGACTTGATGGGCAGGGAAATGGCAGAGAAACAGAGAGACTTGTTCCACTAGGCGGGGAACGACACACTAAAGGAAATCCCAACATGCTTGGCTTCATAATCCCAAAGTGAAGATGTATGAAGGTTTTGTTTTTTGAAAGTCTGTGGTAGCTCAGATGGTAGAGCTTGTCGCTACCACTTTATTGGATTAAGAACTTTATTACCAGTTAAATCAATGATGTGAAAGAAAAGTAGCATAAAAGACAACATGAAAATAAGTATCTAGAAAGGTTTTTTAATGGCTAGCATTGGCAACTTCACTTGAAATGACAGATGAGGGCTTTTTTTCAATATCAGACTTCTGAAGCTGGACATCCTCTTTGTGGAGCTGAGTTACTGTTTAAACCAGTAATGGATGAAGAATTTTTTCCATTAAATTTGTTGGAAATTAAATAATATAGCTATTTCTGATTGCCATAACAATTTTACTAATCGGCTGTATTCATTCACCCCACTCTTCTAAACTCAAGGAGTTTGGTGTATTTTATTTTGAAATTAAATTATAGTTTTTTTTGTTTTTTTTTTTTACAAATGAGTGTTTCTCTGTTCCATGTTGTTGATGGAGAAGTGTTCCCCTTTTAGTAAATCTTTGTTTTATCAATCAAAATACATTAAACCCCACCAAATAATCAGTACAAGTTTATTGAAATGCTTTAGTGGGATCACTAAACACCAAGGGCCGAATCTACTAAGATCTGAATTTGCGTGTACTAATTAGCGTGTGGGATCTAGAATTTAGCGTGTGGGGCGGGACCGTGGTTAGTACGTAATCTACTAAGATTGCTGACGCAAATGACAGCGGGTGCAAAGTGTTGGAGACACGGCTATTTAAATGAGGATTTAGCGTGTGTCATGGTTCGCATCAGGACGACTTCACATAACAAGCGAAGATGCGCTCCACAATATTTCGTGTGCGGAAATGGGCGTCGTTGTATCTTCTCTCTCCGGCAGTGGTCTGGTTGAGAACAGGTATCAAGAGGAAGGGGTGTTGGGGTATGCACTGCAACATCACTGCAGCCATGTGTGCGCAATAACACATACAAACCGTTTGCATTTCCTTTTGACACGTGTTAAATATTGATGCAAATTCTATCCACAAAATTACTTTCAGGTTTGATAAATTGCTTTCCGTGTGCTAAAATCATATATTTACATGTTCTCCTCCCACCCCTCACAAAATAACATGTGACTGCCCCAATTTACATATGCATTGAGGCAAAGGTACAAACTAGAGATAGACGCGCAATTTTGCACCTTTGAAAGACTCAAACTCTTTTGCTCACTGTTAGTAGATCAGTTTGCACACATTTTAGTGCACGCAAACCTGCAAGTAGATTCAGCCCTAAGTGCACAGCTTCCAGTTTATAAAGAATGTGCCACCAGTACAGTAATCTGCACTATATTTTGCTGGAATAAATGAATGTTATATGTATTATACGTCATTTTTTTCACATTGAGATTTATTCTACAACACATAAAGAATTATTTGTATTATTATGTGGACATCTGTCATTCGTGTATCTATATATACTTATATTTTAGGAACCGAAGAAGGGCAGATAATTATAATATTTATGTTAGCCAGGATGTCATGATATTAAGTCCTTTTTCAGTGAACTACTGAATCACATGTGATATAATTTACATTCAAAGTCATTAAAAATAAATAGATTCCAAATATTTGGGACCAATGCAAAGGGTTGTAGCACAGAAGAAAATTGTCTATTGAGGACAAAGCATATGCTGGTTCAGACTCCATGTGCATTTTATAAGTTGCTGCCCTTGAGCAAGTGAGTTTACCCAAGTGGAATAGCCTAGTGATGTCTGGATGAAGGTTGTATTCGCTGCCTGGCTCTGAAGCTGATGTGTACAGGGGTGTGAAGCTGGGCTTGGCTGAAAATATGTGCCGTCTTCAGCAAAAGTCTTAGAGTTAGAAAAAAAAAGAAGGAAGCAGTGGGCTCTTTAGGAACATGTTGCCATTCAACAAGTAACTGAAATGGGATTTGTGAGCTATGTTGTACCCAGAGGAGGCTTTTGTCTCATGAGAAAGCTGGTTGATGCAGCTGCTTTCTGCTGGTGTTGTCTGATCAACAGATCTATTTGGGCAGCAAAACATTTGACTTCTTATTGCAGTACAGTATTAAACTCTGTGTAAATCCTACTCATTCACTTTCACCTGCTGGTGGTGTCCTAAATCTTAAACAGCAGTAGTTTTTTTTTTTTGTTTTAAATTCCAGTTTCTCAAAGCCAAAACAGTAATTAGTTACTTTGATTGTCCGATAGGCTTTTAAATGTAATCTCTTGAGGTGTTGAATTCACATGAATGAATGAAGATTGGAGGCGTTTTCTAACTGCTCAGTGTAAGCATTACAAAATGACTTTGTTGGGTGGAAAAGGCATACGCCTGACTTTGTTCATGCACATGGTTTATACATCAGACTACTGGACGTCTCTTAGTGTACAGCGGCGGAACACGTAGCGTGATTTCAAATGATCAATTTAGAGGTAAACTGAGATTTTTACTGATGTAACAGAGGCTGAGATACTCAAAAACATAAGAAACCTCAGGGTTGTGGAGCTAAAGTTTAGTCAAAGATCATTTAAAAACCCATGAAGAGGAATGTCCTGTGAATTTTTTATGTTATACTAACATTAGTCCAGTTGCCTTTTTATAGTCAAACTAAAAACTAAGAGAGAAAACATTTTAGGACACAATTGCATTGTGAAAAACACCCAAGTATTCATGAAGCTGTTTTATTACATGCCTTCAGAACGCATGATGTAATGGGAAATGTAAGCCTCACACAGTGTATCATCTGTACTTTTCCTTGAAGCCTGCTAACTCAGAGGAGATAGAAACCAGACAAAGCCTGAGGGCTATAAAACACTGAACATGCTCTCCCTCCCTGACTCCTCCTTCAGTTTTCATCATGCAGCTTTCTCATTGTCTCTAGACTGCTGCAGAAAGTTTGCACTGGAGAAGTTGTCCATCCCAATAATATTGCACTGTCATACAATCTTATTATTCTGAAAAATCTGTGAAAAATACCTTTTCTTTCACTTTCCGTCAGTCTCTTTCGTTTGATAAATATTCAAGGTTCAGTGTACTTTTTATACAAATTGCCATATCTTGGCAGAAGGGAACTGAGAGGCTAAAATTTATGATATTGTCTGTTGTTTCAATAAAACCTTTAATCTTTAGATGTGTTGGAAGATTTGAACCTGCCTCTGTGCGCAGAAGATTTATTTGACACTTGTTTAAAGGGAAGATCAGACCCAATCTGAATAATGAAAAGCTGTCCTGAAGCCAGCCCCACATTCAGGACCCGATGCAGTGATAGATTTCAGGGAAAAGCCAATATAGTTTCTATGGATTTTTATTGTGTCTGTTCACTACATTAAGTGAGCTTATACATCAATTGGCCTTAACTAAAAAGACAACTGCTCTTTAATTTACCTATAGCTGCTGTCGGGCACAAACATTTATGTTTTGTTTTGTTTGTTTTTTTTCTTCATAAATTAGTAGCCTGTTATCAGTCACCCTGTATATCTTCACATTCAAATATCTGATTATGATGAGAAAACACAGTAGTTTGCAGACATAGTGTACAGTTATTACAGATAAACTGTTTTTTTTTAATTTCCTTAAAAATAGTTCTTTTGAACATGGGATGGTTGTCCCTGTCAGCAGTGATGTTTGAATGCAGACTAATTCAAATATCTCATAATAACCATTACCACCATTATCATTACCACATTACCTATATTACCTCTGCCACAACTTTAATGTAAATAAAATGCTACCGTTCATTTTAAAAACATTTAGAATACTAGTGATTTTCTATGCTAGACCACTGTCAATTACATTTTTTTCATTTAGCATGTATTTTCAGCAGTATTTGATGCATTTTAAAACGTACTGGCAAATTTATGTCGCTGCAGCGTTTTACAGTGTGTAAAGTGTTTGACTGTTCATTTACTGATCTTTTATATAAAAGATTTATAAAAGAAAATAACTGAATTTTTTTCTGTTTATAAGGCGGGCTCGATGATTATAATTCATATTTACGTGTACAGTAGGTTACAAGTTTGTTTATTTTTCGCCATCAGTGTATCGGATGACAAATGTCAGAAGTGGTTTATTTCCAAATAAACCATCCTCACTTATAGGTAAACATTTTGCTTTGAAATAATTGCCACAGTGGTAACCAAATAAAGAAACACATAATCACATCTACTATATGTTATAATAATACACTTCTGTTGTCTGTAAAATAGGTTTTGTTTTTGTATTTGTGTCTCATTTTTTTACAAGTAAATTATTCACATAAAACTAACATTAAGAAAAAACACTTTCTTATGGACACTAAGGCTCATTGTAGCATGGACCTGCAGGAAACTATTCTACTCATCAGTCGAAATGAGTTTGTGAGTTGTGCGTGAGCTAATGTTAAGTTTCCTATTAAGAATGTGTCATGTCCACAATGCTGTAAGGAAACAAAAGGTTCAACCATACCAACCTTTAATTTAAACATTACTAATGAAAATTAGATAAAGAAGACTGGCTGCATTCTGTAGTTGTTTGTTTGTTGTTTGTCAGGAGAGGATTGGGTCAGCTGGGTAGAAAGTCTCAACAAAGCAGGAAAAAGTGAAGCTCTGTCCAAAGTTCAAAAGCATGTCAATCAGCCTGTCTAAAGTTGCCTTATTTACCCAGTTTACCTCATTTGTTTAACATGTTTACAAAGCAGAGGTGTGATGTTAAAATAGCTGCCTAATTTGTGGCGCTGCCTTAGTGGTACAGAGCCAGACGAGCAGCCTCCTGCTGTTCCGGTCTGTATGCTGTTGAGCTAATTGTCTCCCCACTCCAGCTCAGTACTTCAAGACAGACATCGAGAGTCTCATCTACCTCATGATAGTGAAACAAAGAAACCAGGTTTAGAGGCAGTGTGTTTCTCACCAATAAAAATTAACTAAAAGAGTATAAAATACAACATATACTAAAACTGTATAGTAGTGAAAACCGCACAGGTAGTATTTGGTTTAAACCTCATAGAAGTATTGATACAACAGTGGTGCATGTACATACTTTTGTGATGCCTCACTCCTCCTTCCACAATATTTCATTTTTGGACTTCTTCTAGATTTAGCAGCTGTGTCCTCTCTTCTGTTTCTTTGCAGCAATTGGCCGAACGTTGATCCCCCGTTATTTCAGCACCGTATTTGAAGGGGGCGTCTCCGAGCTCCACTACATCCTCAAACACTCCAAGGAGTCTTTCCACAACTCTTGCATCACCCTGGACTGTGATCAGTGCACCATGGTCACCCAGCATGGGAAGCCAATGTTTACAAAGGTAACACACGACCCCTGAGCTTCTCCCCTATGAATAATTGATCCCAGGCTATGATAATAGACCAAACGACATACTAAACTAAACTGGTTGAAACTGGAAGATTAAATCCATTTCTACCCTTTGATTTTTGTGTTTCTATCACATTTTAAGGTAGTGAAATATTAATAAACCCATTTCAAGCATGCAAGCATCTGCTTAAAGATGCACCTTGCAGGTTTTTCACATTTCCGTTCCATGCTAAAATTTGTGCAGGGAAATGTTACACCTACTACTAGTTACTCTCTTCACTTTGACTTTTGGCCTTTTCATAGATGTCAAAATTCACTGGCATTACCTGTGTTAAAGATCTTGAGAGATTATTAAACCCTCAGAAACTCCCAATTCAAATCTTCCAAAACATTAATAAAATGTTTGACGGACAAGTGATGCACTGACGGAAGCAAAGAAAACACTCATTTTGAGGGTGAAATAATCCAAAGCTGAAACAAAGGTTGTCTTGAAGCAGTAAAGCAGCTGAGCTCTTTTGCTTTTGTCTATGGGGATAGAACTCCCCTGTGAACTGCAGTGAATGTCTCCTTCACCACAGTCTGATCCAGATGGCCCTCTGACTTACAGCATTCTTCTGCTGAGTCTCTAAATGAGTCTGAGGCCAGATACCTTGTCAGCGCTGAGCAGCCGAGCTAAAGGGATTCCATGTTCCCTGTACCATAAACCCTGAGCTGAAGCGCTGGACCAGATTGTTCTGACATTAAACACCAATACACCCTCTTGTTTTCAGAACTTGGCAGCATATGCACTCACTCTGGATTGTGGGTGTTTGTGTGAAAAGTTCAAAATGAACTTTTTGGCTGACCTGCTAAGAGGCTGTGCTGCTACAAGATCCATTAAGATATTAAAGCTCATCTTTTATTGAGGTTAAGATAGTATCTTTATAATTAAATGAACTATTGCCGATGATAGGCTGATCATATTGTTTCCGATTCGGTACAAATTTTCTTTATATCTGTAAGGATTTGCTTTTTTTATTATTAGTTCCTGAAATGAATTCCCTAAATAATAGGGAAACTGTATTACCCAAAGTAAACTTTATCAGTGTTTGTTAAATTATACAGTTAAATGTATTTGTTATGATAATTAGCAGCATTTAATCCACAGAGTTCACTCTGATTAAATTATTATAATTAAATTACATTAGTTTTATACATATAAATAGGACTAATTCATTAAAAGCAATTTAGTCATTAATGTTTGTTTTTTATGTATCTTTGTTTCCCAGTATTAATTTGTTGACTGTTGTAGAGCCACATAATGTTGAACACCAGCAAAATTACAAAAAATTTCCAAGTCTTTGGTTTCTTCATGCTTGTTGCACCCAAACTACAGAAATTCCAGAAACTTTATGACTATATTCCATGAAATTGGTTATCATAGACATTTTCAGAGCAATGTGCACCGAGGAGGATGGCTTGGAAATCACTGATGCAGCTTATCTGCTGTACCAACCTTATGTTGATAGATACTTTTTGTCTGTTGGACACCACTAAAAGCTCAGTGACAAAGTTACAGCTAATGAGTCATTGGAGCTCCTACATCAACCAAATGTGACACATTTCCAATCAAAACCAAATATGTGGGGCAGGTACAGCTAATACGGGAATGTTTTAAATCAGTCTTTAGATCGGATTTGGCTGCTTGAACCTAGAGCTGAAGCTATGGCAGTAATATGGAGCTCTAGTGCCCCCCACCAACAGAACCAACTTATAGTTTTACAGGAAAAAATACAAACAGTAGAAAATATATATAATCAGACAATTTTCACAATTATACCTAATCAGAACTAAGATCATTTTTATTTCTCCTAAATTTCAATTACACATAACCTGCATATTTTATAATCTGTTCATTGTGTCTAAAAAAGTCCAACGCAGATTTATTGGTATCCCTGCTTTAGTTTTGATTCAATACTCCACCAAATCCGCAGTAGCCTAACCCCAGGAAGGACTTTCTTTTTAATTATGTATCAAAAAGTTTTTGTTTATTGTTGGTTTGGATGGTGCCGATGTTTAACGCGTGCAAGTATACGTATATTAGAATATGCCTCCATATTAAGACAGTGTTTCTGATTACAGGCTCTCTTTTGAGGTGGTATTTATGGATGAGAGCTCTTTTTTGTCATTGTATCAGTAAACGAGTTTGAAATATGTCCAATAATACACAAGAAATGTTTTCATGTTGCTGTTATTTGGGTTTTAGTAAACAAGGCTTTTCAAAAGCAGCAGACCAAAAAAAAAAAAAGCCATAATATATAACAAGTGTCAGATATTAACCGTGCAGAATAGAACAGAGCGGGCCAGGCCTGGTCAACAAAAGCTAAATTTGATGCTTGCAGCTCTGCTCTCTTTTCATCTTCACCTAAATTGGATGAGAAGAATTAATTCATTAGAAAAAAAAATTCCAATAACTGAACGTGTTCTGTCTGAGCTCCCAGCAGCAGCAGCAGCCAGCCTGCAGCTCTGGAGGCCCGAATCTCAATCAGCTCTGCCTCGCCTCGCTTTCCTCAACCATCACCCCTCATCCCCCCCCTCACTCATCCTCCTCCCTCGCTCGCTCGCTCATTCTTCCCTTGCTCTACTCTACCACGCTCTCTCTCATCCCCCCTCCTCTCCTCCCCTACACCCTCTACACACACAGAAACATAGACACACACACACACACACACGCACACGCATCTCTCATCCCTAGAGAAATCATCCCCAGCTCCCAACTTGTGCTCTTGCTCTGCTTCTCTCTCTCCCTCTCTCTCTCTATGCTTGTCTCTTTCTGCTCCTTTCTCTGTCTTTCAGTATGTCTAAATCTACCCCGTATTTAAATAATTATTCTGGTTTATTAAAAGTAGTGTTATATTTTCAGCTTTTACCATCTTTCCAATCAGTGGCAACAATGCAGGAGCCACCAAGTGAACTGGTGAGGTTTGGTATGAAAATAGCTCTGATAAGACAGGAAACTGTGTTTATGGCAGCATTTTAAACTTTTTTTATTTTAAATAGGAAAAGATGAAAGATATGAACAACTGCAGACTATGATAGTTTACGGTTGACTGTAGTAGTCAATAGATGTGACACAGTGAATCCAAGTTATCAACTATATTACCTGACTGGCCACCGTGATCTGGAAATCCAAAATCTATATCAACACATTTATCTTCATCTGCATCATGTTGTGGTGAAACATCCGCACTTAAAATATCACAGATCAAGCAAAATATGAATAAGTACTGACTGAGGTATCTGAGATAAGACATGGCAAAGTAGTCCCAAGTGCTACCACAAAACTGTTTCATAATTATATATATATATATACATATACAAGATACAAGATATATATATATATATATATATATATATATATATATAATATATTATATATATAA